>MU227475.1:2123731-2137545 GCA_018584345.1 Thuja plicata | reverse complement strand
CAAAAGTGGATGACAGTTGGTTATGGCACAAGAGACTTTGTCATATCAACTTTGATAATATAGTAAAGATCAGTAATGTCAAGGCAGTTAGAGACCTACCAAGCATTGCAAGACCAGTTGATACAATATGCAGGGAATGTGTTATGGGTAAACATGTAAGAAGTTCCTTCAGAAGAAAGTAGACCTCAATTGACAACAAGTTGGACTTAGTGCATACATATTTATACGATCCTAATCAAACAAGATCATACTATGGTGAAAGGTACTTTATTTTGTTTGTTGATGACTTTTCTAGAATGATGTGGGTTGCTTTCTTAAAACAGAAGTCAGAATCCTTTGAGAAGTTCAAAATATTCAAAGCTAAGGTTGAGAATGAATCTGGACTAAAACTGAAATGCTTAAGATCAGATAGAGGAGGAGAATTCACCTCTGACCAGTTTTATGACTACTATGAAGAACATGGAATAAAAAGGCAGTTGAGTGCCCCTAGAACACCTCAGCAAAATGGAATTGCAGAAAGGAGAAACAAGATTATACTGGATGCAACATGCACCATGATGATTGAAGGAAAAGTGGAACACACCTATTGGAGAGATGCAGTGAACACATCAGTGTATACTATTAACATAACACAATTGAGACTAGGCGTGGACAAGACACCATATGAACTTTGGTTTGGTAATGTACCTACAGTAAAATATTTTAGAATATTTGGCAGCAAGTTCTACATCAAGAGAGATGACATTATTGGCAAGTTTGATGCTAGAAGTGATGAAGGTATTTTTCTTGGTTACTCTACTAAAAGCAAAGCTTACATATCTTTCAATTTAAGAATAAAGAAGATAATTGAAAGCACACATGTTAAGATTGATGAGAAGTTTATGATTCAAGAGAGGTACTATGAATATGCACCCTTGATTAAAGAAGAACCCAGACCTAATAGTAAAGATACTATGATTGAAGAAATGTTTGATTGTATTGTTGTCTCATGCAATGAACTTGATTCATGCAATGAAGAACAATAGATAATAGAGGAAGAAGTCACACCTAAGGTTCCTAAGTTTACATCCAGATACCACTCTAAAAATGATATCATTGGAGATCAGAGCAGTAGTGTCTTGACCAGATCAAAAGCAAAGGGCTTAACAGTGGATGAAGAGGTATTTTTGCTTTCTCAGATTGAACCTTTGAGTGTTGAAGATGCTTGTAATGATTCTGATTGGAAGGATGCAATGAAAGAAGAACTAGATAAGATAATCAAGAATGACACATGGGAATTGGTTCCTAGACCTAGTGATAAAAATGTGATTGGAACAAAGTGGATTTTCAAAAACAAAATGAATGAAGAAGGTACAATAATAAGAAACAAAGAAAGATTGGTATGTAAAGCATATGCGCAAAGAGAAGGGATAGATTACACTTATACATTTTCCCCTGTGAGCAGACTGGAAGCCATAAAATTATTTTTAGCATATGCAATAGTAAAAGATTTTAAAGTTTATCAAATGGATGTTAAATCAACTTTTTTTGAATGGTGAGTTAAAAGAAGAAGTCTACATAGAATAGCCTGAAGGATTTAACCTTTCAGATAGACCAAACATGGTATGCAAACTGAAGAAAGAACTTTATGGACTTAAATAGGCCCCAAGAGCTTGGTATGAGAGACTTGATGGTTATCTCACCAAGATTGGATTCAAGAAAGGAGCAATAGATTACAACTTGTTCACAAGAGAAACACCTAATGGATTATTATTAGTTACCATATTTGTTGATGACATTATCTTTGGAGGTAATGACAAGGTTAGTAAAACATTTGCAAAAGAAATGCAGGATGAATTTGAGATGAGCATGATTGGTCCTATAAAATACTTTTTGGGACTTAATGTAAAATAGACAGATAAAGGAATATTCATTAATCAGTCAAAATATGTGAAGGAAATATTGAAGACATTCAAGATTGAGGATTGTAAGCTAGTATGCACTCCTATGATCACAAGAAGTAAACTTTCAAAATATGACGACTCCGCAGCAGTTGATAAAACATTGTATAGATCTATGATTGGAAAAATTATTTATCTAACACAATCAAGACCTGACATATCTAATGCAGTTGGCATTGTTGGAAGATTTTTAGCTGAACCCAAGCATAATCACTTGATGGCAATCAAGAGGATATTCAGATATCTTAAGGGAACTATGGACTATGGCTTGTGGTATCCCAAATCAGAGAATACACAACTCCATGTGTATACTGATGCAGATTGGGCAGGATGTGTTGATGATAGAAAGTGAAATTCAGGAGGAGTAGTATTTCTTGGAAAAGGTTGGTATCTTGGACAAGAAAGAAGCAAAATTGTATTTCTCAGTCAACGACAGAGGCAGAATATGTTGCAACAACACTAAATTGTACAACCGTTGTTTGGATCAAGCAGATGGTTAAAGACTTTGGTATTCAAGTTGACTATCCTATTGTTATTCATTGTGACAATACTAGTACTATTAACATGTCTAAGAACCCTATGATGCACGCAAAGACAAAACACATAGAGATCAAGTATCATTTTCTGAGAGAAAAAGTTGCAGACAAGGAAGTGACATTGGACTATGTAAGCACACAAGATCAGTTGGCAGAAATTTTCACAAAACCTTTAGCAAAGGATACTTTTGAGTATCTGAGGGAGAATCTGGGAGTCATTCCCTCTCCTAACTCTGATTAGAGAAAGTAGCAAGTACATCAGTCCCGTGTGACTGATGAATGGTTGACTACTCTACTTCAGGTGTAGTACCCGAGTTTAATAGTTTATGGTGCCCTTTACCGTTGATGTCAATGGGGGAGTATATACCAGTAAAAACAAGACAAATAAGGAACACATACAAGGAGCTTATACTATGGGGGAGTAAAGGAACATAGTAGGGAAGTATGACAATGGGGGAGTATTCAGAGAATACACAGTACATGAAACTGTAGCATTGTAGATGAATCTTTGTTGAGGATATTGAGAGGATTGTATTAGAAAGAAGACACCATGAATAGAATTTGTTTTTATATCATATGTTTCCATCAATGCCAAAGGGGGAGATTGTTAGAGATTTGATTCTGGATAGTTGATTGATTGTATGTTTGTCATTGATGACAACATATAATACCAGCAACACTTCTGTATGTACTTATCCATATGATGACATGAAGACTTGCGTGGATAGATACATGTTGTTGAAATTTTTTTTATGCTATGTTCATACACGCAGACCCAGATATGAAGTTTCAGTAAAGATATGTAATTCTGTTATTGACGGTTACAGTTCTGGAGGATTAACGGTTTAAGGCCAACATATGTAATGTGTTCTTGAGTTGTGCCTATATTTAGGATATGTGTGTGTATATTCATGATTAGTTATGTGTTTTTAATATTTTTCTGGAGGTGCAAGATGTTTTTCAAGAAGATTACAAAGTTATGGTTAAATTGATGAAGCCGACTTAGTGAAGCGACGCGTCTGTTCAGCATTGACTTGCGTAGTTGTAATTATGCTTGCGCGCTTAGTAGAGCCAACAAGGATGTTATGAAGAGTCATCTAATAGGTCCCATGATCTCATATTTGGTGTATGTATTTATACAAGGTCATTTGTGATAAGAAGAGTTGCGAAAGCCAGAGATTGACAAGCAGAGCAGAGTGTTGATGCAGCAAAGCTATATTTATCGTATGTTGATAATATAGATGTTTATGTTGAAGCATTTAGAATAAAAATTAGATTTTTATATTTCTTTACAAGAGGTTAAAGCATTAGTGCATAAAAGGAACTGATCAGACAAACAGTGTCACAAACAACAGTTCATCTTGTTGATACAGTGTGTATCAAATATCCAGAAGGTTGTAGCCTTCACCACTTGGACAGTGAGTTCTTGGACAATGATTCCACCACCCCTAACATGGTTATTGTAAAAGACTCCTAACAGGGTCTAAACCTTAACCAGGTCAACTATACTATTGCATTGTATTGTACAACTCCTAACAGGGTTGAAGAATCTTTTAACAGGGATTACTATAAACAGTATAGTTCTTTATGGGTAATAATTCCCACCAGGGTTTTTACCATTTGGTTTCCCCGTAACCAAATTTATGTGTTTTGTAATGTGTTATCTGAATGTGCATTTAAGTTATATCAATCTGGATTAATAAGTACAAAATATTTAAAGTTACTGATAACTGATTCACCCCCCCCTCTCAGTTATCTCTGAAGTATTCTAACAAAACCTACTATTAAATTCATCGATATGATATCCCACTTCTAGGATGGAATGATATTTGGCTATAAAATCCCTGTTGGATGTTGATGTTCTACCTTAAGCCTCTGATACTCTAGGAACCTAGCCAAAAAATCAGCAATATCACGCTTCATACCAGACCAATGATAGAGTTGTCGAAGGTCTATGTGCATCTTCTTGACACTAGGATGTGCCAAATAAGGTGAACAATGAGCCTTAGATAAAACTAATGTACATAAATCATCTGATGGTGGTACATATATCCAACTTGTGTGTCACAAAAGACCATCCAAATCTAGAAAAACCCAAAAACCTATCCTCCATATGTCTCCCTGACTCAATCTTTTCCTTCACCTCCTGATACCAAGTATCTCTAGGAAGTTCTTTGAGTATTCTACTCCGCAAGTCCACACTAAGAGTTAAAACTGAAACACCCTACCTCTTATGACTCAAAGAATCAACTAATACATTATTCTTACCCTAAATATACTTGATCTCAAATTCATACTCACTAATAAATTCCATCCTCCTTCTCTGTCTAGCATTCATAATAGGTTGGGTAAAGATATACTATAGACTGCTATGATCACTGTGAAGCTCAAATCAATGTCCCAATAGAAAATGTCTCCATTAGACCAATGCATGAATCATTGCTACTAACTCAAGATCATGTGTAGGGTAGTTCAACTCATGATCCTTGAGTTTGCGAGAGTCATAAGCAATTACTCGTCCTTCTTGCATAAGGACTTTTCCAATTCCTTCTAATGAAGCATCAGTGTAAACCATAAAGACACCTACTGGGTCTGGTACTGCTAAGATAGGTGCACTAGTCAAACACCTCTTGAGGTTCTGAAAAGCTTCTTCACACTTCTCTAACCAAACAAACTTATCCCGTTTCCTCTGAAGAGAAGTGATAGGATAAGAAACCCTAGAGAAGTCCTTAACAAACTGATAGTAATATTTAGCTAGAACCATGAAACTACGGATCTTAAAAACATTAGTGTGAGTTAGCCACTCCATAATTGCATGTATCTTCAAAGGATCTACTGAAATACCCTCACCATAAATCACATGTCCTAGGTATTATAATTCTGACTAGAATAAATCACACTTTGCCAAACTGGAATACAACTGATTGTCACTTAGGAACTGCAAAACTTGACATAGATTCTCTTCATGCTCTTCTATAGATTTAGAATATATCAATATATCATCCAAAAAGACAAGAAAAAAGTGATCTAGAAAATTAAAAAATACTCCATTCATTAGGTGCATGAAAACTGATGGAGCATTCATCAAACCAAATTGTACCCCTGTGAACTCATAGTACCCATAGCGAGTGGAGAATGTCATCTTATGGATATCTGCATCCTAGATACGTAACTGGTGATACCCTGATTTGGGGTCGATCTTTGAGACCACCTTGGCTCCCTTAATCTAATCAAATATATCATCAATCCTTCGAAAAGGGAACCTATTCTTGATTTTTACCTTTTTCAACTGTTTGTAGTCAATACAAAAGTGTAAATATCAATCTTTCTTTTTAACAAAGAGGACTGGTGCTCCCTAAGGAGAAACACTAGCTCGAATGCTTCCCTTTTCCAACAATTCCTGCAACTAAATTTTTAGCTCACTCAGTTCATGAGTATTCATCTAGTAAGGAGCTCTAGAGATAGGTCCTTCTCCTAGAAAAATCTAATACAAAAATCTATGTCACACTTTGGTGGCATTACCCAAAATCTCAATCAGAAAAACATCTATAAATTCCTGTAGAATAGGATGATCAAGAGTCTTGTACTCACTTTCCACCACATCCATCTCATTTATAGATACCGTAAACACTTGGAAAACCTTTCATATACACCTCTTAATTTTCATAGTGGATATCAAACAAAGGGATATGGGACGTTGAACTCCCACAATCTCACAATCTTTACCAACACCATCCTTGCATTGGATAGTTTTCTATCTACAATTGATGCTACCACCACGAGATCCTAACCAATCCATTCCTAAGATAACCCCATAAAATCCCAAAGGAATCACAAGAAGATCAACTGAGGTAATGAATTCACCCAAATTCAACTTGCACTCATAGACTACATATTTTGTGGCTACCTTAGCACCAAAAGCCAACTTAACTTGCCAACCTATATCTTACTTTGCAGATACTAGCCCACACTACTCTACTAAGAAAAGAGAAATGAAAGTATATGTAGCTCCAAAATAAAATAAAATAGAAATAGAAATACCTATAATATCACTTGAAGTCTCTACCACTATGCCCTGGTGTTATGCCTAATGGTGATCCACTACATAAAACACTCTGTGAGATCGGTCGACATCCCCAAGTATAGGCTCAGAAGTAGCTGGCCTCTATCCTAAATACTGAGATGCATGTTAACTATAGTTGGCCACAATGTGACCAAACTATCCACAATAAAAATAACCAGTCCCTCTACCATTGCCTCTCCCAGTGGAGGACACACTAGACTACTAATAACTCCCTCTGCCAGTACTTTGTTGTGCACTCTATGTGGGCTGACTAGACTTATTATGCCTAAAGTGCTGGCCATTACAGAGTCTCTTAGAATGAGAACCACTACCCTGATTAGGTGGAAAATACCTCTTACACTACTTGTTTTGATTACTCCTAAAGAAGCTAGGGAGTTTCTTTAAGTTTCCTTTCCCCTGTGATTAATTACCTCTGACCCCTAAACCTGATGCACCACCTGACTGAGCACCAAACTGACCACCATGGACCAAAGATAGGTTCGTCTCCACAAGATTATCTTTGATCATTGTATCCCTGAGTGTTGTAGGCTCAAAGAGTTTAACTTCCCTAATGATATGAGAATTAAGCCCCCTAATGAAGTTTTGAACCGTGAGAGAAGAATCATGGCCAAACTTTCATACTACTTGAGATCGAAGAACCAACAATCATACTTCTCTACAGACATAGTCAACTATCATAGGTTGTGGAACTCATCTGCCCATTTTTTCCTCCACTGATCTGATAGGAAACATTCTCAGAATTTTTCAAGGAACAAATCCTATATAACAATATCCATACTAAGCCCCAACTTATCCTCCTCAATCTTCCACCAAATAGTAAAAAAAAGAGAAATTTTCATAATCTCAAACCTAGCCTTAGTATTTATACAAAAGGGATGCATAGAAAATAATCTATCCATGTGAATGAGCCACGTCTCTGCCTCTAATCTTGAACCTTTCCCATCAAAAGGAGGAGGTCATGATCTCATAAGGTCTCTCATATGATTAGCTAAAACAATATTTGGATCGGCTACTATGTTCCTCCTTGGAGGACTTCTAGATCTCTCCCTCACCCTCTCCTCTATTTGGGAGTGGTGAGAAACATCATGCTCAACCCTAACTGGCTCAGAACCTAGACAATTTAGAATCGCCTGCAACAATTGTCTTGTAACTAGCTCCTTAGACTCAACCTGTTTCTTGCCTCTCTTCTCATCCCTACTCTCTTGATGATGTTGAACTTATGGAAAGACATGTTTTCAATTAGTGCCAAAACACTTAGTCACTTATATGATCATAGTGTTGACCGAGCCAACAACTTGAAGTGTAACCTGAGCAGTTGCAGTATCGCTAGAGCAATTACAATGTCGACCGAGTAGGTAGTAGAAATAGTATCACCTGAGTCACCAGTGTTACCTGAGTTGCATACCAGCTTTGAGTAATCAATGTGACCTAAGCACCCAATGTAGGCCAAGTGCCAGATATTTCCAGTTCACTATGTTTCCCAAGTGTTATCATATTGCTTGAGTGTCAGCATATTGCGCGAGTGTTAGTATATCATCCGAGTGGATTATTGGACCCGATTATCACTATTGGGCTGACTTAGTTCTTATTGTTGGATATTAATTTATATCATGGAAGCTGACTTATGAAGGTAATTGATTTGGATAAGATATATATGTAAGATACTTTATTTACCCAAAAAGAGTATAGAAGAAGTGAGAATGCATGTGAATATGAAATAGCCGATTGATTAGAGGCTACAACAGTAAAGGAACAATAGAGACTCATCTATTACATTTAGGTGATAATTATTATCTCAAAGGATCTCATTTAGTAAATCAGAGTTCCATAGCATATCATCCACTAGTTCATCCTAACAAGTGTATTAGCAAAATCCTTTAACTAGGTGGACTTAACAGTCCTTTTCAAATTTCCTAACAGAGTTGCATAATTAATTGTATTGTAAAAATCCTTTCACAAGGTAGAAATAATAGTCCTTATTTCTCCTAATAGGGAAGGCCATCAGAAGTGGTCAATTGTAAGCCTTAACCGGCCAAATTTATTACTGTGGTATGAAATATTGTGGGTACCATCCCCACCCCAGTTTTAGTTTCTATTTGGAAGGTTTCTGGGTAACCAAATATTGTGTCAAGTGTTGTGGATGTTATTTCTTTTCTATTCTATGCAATCAATTAGATTATAAAATATAGTAAAGGATAAAAGATAATAAGTTTTAATGGTTCCTAATTCACCCCCCTCTCTTAGTCGCCTAGCCTTAATATATTTCCAATAATTGGTATCAAAGAAAAGGTTATCTTATCAGAAGTTTAGCAACTTGAGTAAAGATCAGAGGCAATGGAAATATATAGACTAGAGAAAGCCATTGAAAATGAAAAGCTAGATCTACAAATGGCCATGGATCAAATCAGAAAACTCAAGGAGTAGCTCTCTCATTCCTTGAAAAGAAGAAAGGAGTTAGTAGCGCAAATGAATGATAAAAATTACATAGAAGAAAGAATTGAATATTTGTGCAAAGAAAGAAGTTCTGAAGAAGCTGATGCAACCATTGAAGAACTACTTGCAAAGAATCTCAATTTACATGAAGAAGTCACAAAGTTGAAAAGAGAACAAGAAACTCATTTAGTAAGAATATGTGAAGTCATGGAACAAAAGAATCAAGAAGAAAATGATAGAGAAATGACACAAGAGGATAATAGATTTCTAAGTAAAAGATTAGAGTAAAAAGAAAATGAAATCCATCATTTGTCACTTTAGCATGTAGATATGATAAATCAACTCAATATTTTAAATCAAGAAGTTATCAATCTAAGGACTAAAAATGAAAGACTGTAGAATGATCTCAATACTGAAAAAAACCAATGAGAGTATGATGAATTCACAGGTAAGCATGGATCAATTGACAGAGAAAACTCAATTCAAACATCATGGACATACTAGATTAGGTTATACTGAACAAGGTGAATCCTCACATCAAGTAGCTCAAAAGAACAAGAAACCTACATGTAATCATTATGGTAAGTTAGGGCATACATCAAATAAGTGTTGGCTCAATGGAAAGTCAAAATTTAATGGTAAATTCTATAGGTGCAACAAACATGGACATAGGGCAAGTGAATGCACTGAGAAACCTAAGTTTGAAGGAAAATGTTTCAATTGTAACAAACAAGGTCATAAGTCTTCCGAGTGCAAAACTAAGAAATGGAACCCTACTGAACAACTAGCTAAAGAAATTTTTGGTTGGGAGTACAACACATTGAGCAGATGTTGTCATCGTGGTGAATATGGGCATATTGGTGCAAATTGTGCAAAGACTTACCTCATAAAAAGGAATCCTACTAAGAGATGTTATGTGTGTAAACACCTCGGTCATCTAAGAAAGAATTGTATGAACATAGGAAAAAGTGGATACTGGTTTTGAGAAAGGTAAAGAAAAAGTTTCTAAAATCAGAACTTAGATGAGTCAGCAGTGGGTAAGGAAGTCTTATGAGAATTCAGACCAAAACAATGAAGGATTGAATGGCACCCAAAATAGTGAATTGGGTGGATCCACCATCTCTAAGTAAATATGCGAGACAAATGGAACTGTGCATACAAGCCATCATACATCAGTTCTAGATATTCTAGCAAGTCCAAATCTGCATATTAATGCACTAGGACACATTATGGTACTAACCGAGTCAGGATCTCAGTTACAACCAAGTTACGCAGGCTTAACCGAGTTAAGTCAGGTTGTATTGTCTCAAAGATGCAAAGGTTAGTTTTTGTCAAGCTTCCAAGAAAGCCTGGGAGAACTACTTGAGCTGTCACAACTACTATGTATGGAGCATTTAATAAAAACCTATAATGAAATTTCTCATAAATGGTGGGGTTGAAGGGTTATTTTTTTACAGTTTACAAAGTGATTAAGATCTTATAGTGATCTCAGAGTGAATTTGTGTTTGAAATTTTTAGTTACAACAAAGCTTTATCAATCCTCTGAGCGTTATCGAATCTTCATCCATAAGTAAGGTCAAGAAGGGATCTAAGATATTAGTAAGGAATGTTGTCTATGAACCACCAAAGTTCAAAATTCATCCATCGATTGTAGAAGAGACAGATCTGATGGGAGCCCATTCCCAAATTCCTCTGAAGGTACTATTGATTAACGACATCTGAGATTTCTATCATTGCACCATTCAATAGCTAGGCATATTGGA
This sequence comes from Thuja plicata, assembly GCA_018584345.1. Classification (NCBI taxonomy): domain Eukaryota; kingdom Viridiplantae; phylum Streptophyta; class Pinopsida; order Cupressales; family Cupressaceae; genus Thuja; species Thuja plicata. The sequence goes on along the minus strand of MU227475.1, from coordinate 2,126,789 downwards.
GATGAATCAAGCATATGAGAAACTTTGTGTGGATGGAAATCTAAAGCCAGAACACAAACACCTCTGAGTCAAGGGTTTAACCCACATTTTGCATATGCCGTAGAACTTTTAGATAAAGTGGATTAGGTTTTTTCTAAGCCATGTTCACAACATGCATCTCTAGTTGGAGCAACCAGTGAAGATCACTAAGATAATAATACACTATGTGACAGGGTACCCAATTCTTGAAAAATCCAAGGCAACCAAAACTCTACCCCAAGATGACCTAGCCAAGAAGACTCTTGTCAAGTGGGATAGAAGAGGCATGAGGTTGAATGGAGTCACAGACATGGAATTGAAGTTTAACACTCATGTGATTACACATAAGATATATAGTTCTAGTCGACCAAATAGTGTACCATGTGAGGCTATGGACTTGGCATACAAAGTGGTCAAGAAAAAGCTTTCATTCGACCTTGCCAAGTTTCATCTCATCCAACTAAGAAAAAACATGGAGAGAATCCGGGCATCCAAGACCTATCCATGTAGGTTTGGTTCACTCTTGGTATGCATATTATTTTATGTTCAGAATTTTTTCCCTTCAAAAGGCACAGTTCTTTGGAAAAAGGACAGACCCATAGTTTATCAGATAAATGACTTTATAGCAAACTTAGGAGATAATTTTGAGAGCATCATGATGCATACTTTGAGAATTTCAGATAGAAGATGCAGAATGGATACAGAATTCCAAAACAATTGGTAGAAGACTATAAAGATGATATTTTCTTCCTATTTGACTGTGACAAAGTATACATTCAATCAGTCAAGCCTAGGGTTGCATGGGTGAAACCCGTTGCATATGAGGTTAACATAGATGAGACTAGAGACATCATTGAAGCTCTTGTGAATGAGCATGTTGATCCCAAAGCACCATATTTTGGTACTTATGAAGAAGCAAAGGGAAGAATATATTTGGAAATTGAGATTACTAAAGTCTTGAAGAGAGGAAGGAAGAGAATTGAGAAGATTGGAAAGAAATATGGCAAGTCTTCTGACTCTCATCCTTCAATCACTGAAAGTAAAGGGGATGCCATAAAGATAGAAGATGATGAATCTGAGAAAGAAGAAGAAGAGGTAGAAGCAGAGCCTCCTAAGAAGAAGAGGCTAGCTCCCAAGAAAACACCTAAGGCCTCTACCCCTACTTTCACTAGATCTAGAAGAAGACTGAGATTGCCTAAGGAAGATGAAGAAGAAGATACAGTCATATTCAAGAAGCCACCACCTACATTTGAGAAAAATATTGAAGAATTGAAAGGAGGTAGTGGTATGGGATCTCTCGAATCATTGAAGTATGCTTTCAAAACCAAGAATGAGTAGAATATGATTGCAAATGCATTAGTAGAGAAAATGCCAGGATGGAAGTATGATCCATCTAAATTGATAAGCGATATGACTGAAGACCTTCTCAAGGAAATCACAATTCACTAGCATAATGCAGTTCAGATTGTAAAGGACACCAGAATGCAAACCTTGAAGCAAGTCATGCCTACTATGACTAGTAAAGAGGCAAAAGATGCTATGACTCAGTATGAGAGTAATCACACTCCAAGGTTTAGGACTTTTCAAATATTGAGCAAGAAAATAGAGGATGTTGTGCACACTACAACAAAGATATGGAAGACAATTTTTGAAATCATGGAAGAAAATAAGGCAGAGGAACAAAGTATAGACCCTCCTACATAGGTCAAAGATGAAGAGTTACCTGAGGTTCAGACCATTGAAGAATCTAATGCTAAACAGATAGCAGTAGAAGTGATGGCATCCCTGTCCCAATCACCTATTTAGAGTGTGTTATCTCTGAGCAAGGAAAAGACTACATAATATACAACAAGTCAAGTAGGAACCAAGCATCAAGCTCTACCTACTACCAGGCTAAGACAAACCAAGTCATAGAAGGTCACTATGAATTTTTCTATAGTTGATATAGATTCTATAGTTGGAGCAAAGAATGCCAATGACCTATTCCAACTAAATACTGAGGATAAAAATGAGGATGGAAAGGATAAGGATGATTATGGGAAAGGAAAAGAAATCATTCCTTCACCTCATCCCAAGTTCAAGGGTAAAGAAACAATCACTAATGAAATTGATCTTGAGGAAGACATTATGATTCCTAATTGGGATCTTTCTAATGTGACAGCCAAGCAAATGGATATACTTGGGGAGCTATGGAAGAAAAGAGAAAACAACAGAAGCTCCAAGCTGAGAAGAAAAGGAATAGAGTACTGGAAGCTATCAAAGGTATATTTCTTGATTCTCTAGAAATTGAATTCAATGATAATGACTCTTTTATGGACCAACTTGTTGACATAGTTCACAAGTTCAACACAGATCTTAATGGTTAGGAGAAATTACTACAGAAGGCAAAAAGGAAATTTGAGAATAAGGTTCTAGAGAATGTTGTAGGTAAAATTGCAATAGATCAAGTGAAGCTAACCAATCTCATTAGCTCTCTAGAAACCACTATGAACAATGTTGTATCATTATTTGTAAATTTGAGTGACACTTCCAACTTTACCATGGAAATAAAGAACAATCTGGCAAAGATAGACAATGATTTGAAGGATATTGAAAACCAGTTGGCACTTGATCCAAGTTCAACCTCAACACATTTTTTCAAGATCAAGTATCTGACTGATTTGCAAGTAGAGTTACTAAGGGAATAAGGTAGAACAAGGGAATACCTTAGCACTATACAGAGCCAACTCCTTCCACACATGGATGTCATGAAAAAACATATTGCTCATGCAAAGACACTCATCCATGATAACAACTTTTCAGTTGGAGAGCTAATGATGGAGTTGTCTGCAGAGATTCAGATTGAGTTGCACATCCTGAAGGTGTTGCAATACAATTAGGACAAGAATTTGTCTCAAATTTTGAAGGTATATTGTTATTTCCTATCATATTTTGGTATTACCTTGTAGTTATGATTTCTAGCATTTGTGTCAAAAACAAGGGGGAAAGATAGGAAATATATGTTTATATAGAAGGAGAAAAGATTTTATATATATATATA
>MU227475.1:2108867-2123681 GCA_018584345.1 Thuja plicata | reverse complement strand
ATATATATGAGGAAATACATGTACAGAGAAGAGGAAGATATACATATCACAGAATCAAAAACAATTTTGGAAAATAAAAAATAGAATCAATTGCAACTGAGTTGCAGAGCAGTAGTCAAAACCCGCGCAAGTACCCAAGCACATGGTAAGGGGGAGTTTTGACTTATCAGCAGTTTGATCAGTTTTTGGTATGATAAGTGTTTTTGTCACTAATGTCAAAGGGGGAGATTTTTGACCTTATGGAAAGCTATTTTTTCAATTAGTTCCAAAACACTTAGTCACATTTATGATTATAGTGTTGACTAAACCAACAGCTTGAAGTGTAACCCGAGCAGTTGCAGTGTCGCCCGAGAAGTTGCAGTGTCGATTGAGTAGATAGTGGAAAATAGTATCACCTAAGTCACCAGTGTTACTTAGGTTGAATACCAGCTCTGAGTGATCAATATGACCCAAGCACCCAGTGTAGCCCAAGTACTAGAGATTGCCAGTTCACTATGTTTCCTTAGTGTCAACATATCGCCCGAGTGACAATATATCACCCGAGTGGATTACTAGACCAGATTATTAGTATTGGGCCAACTTAGTTATTGTTGTATATTAATTTATATCATGGAAGTTGATTTATAAAGGTAATTGATTTGGATAAGATATATATGTAAGATACTTTATTTACCCAAAAACATTATAGAAGAAGTGAGAATGCATGTGAATATGAAATAGCAGTATGATTAGAAGGCTACAACAATAAAGGAACAATAGAGACTCATCTATCACATTCAGGTAATCAGTATTATCTCAAAGGATCTCATTTAGCAAATCAGAGTTGCATAGAATATCATCCACTTGCTCATCCTAACAGGTGTATCAACAAAATCCTTTAACCGGGTGGACTTAAAAGTCCTTTTCAAATCTCCTAACAGAGTTGCATACTTAATTGTATTGTAAAAATACTTTCACAAGGTGAACCTAACCATCTTTATTGCTCCTAACAGGACAGGCCATCAGAAGTGGTTAATTATAAGCCTTAACTAGCCAAATTTATTACTGCAGTATTAAATCTTGTGGGTACCATTCCCACCCAAGTTTTACTTTCTATTTGGAAGGTTTATGGGTAACCAAATATTGTGTCAAGTGTTGTGGATTTTTATTTATTTTTTGTTCCATGCATGCAATTAGATTAGACAATTTAATAAAGGATAAATGAGAATAAGTTTTATTGGTTCCTGATTCACCTCCCCCTCCCTCTCAGTTACCTAGCCTCAATATATCTCCAACAGATGAACACTCTCTTTCCTAACACTCATGGAAGGGCTATAAATCCTACCCCTTCCACGACCACCATCTCATCCCCTACCTTGGCCACTAGAAGCAACTCTAGTGTCAGAAGGCATGATTCCTAAAGCAATTAAAGAACCATACAAAAATTCACAACATAAGTCAAAATAAAGACAAAATATAAGAATGATCCAAAAAGAAATAATCAGAAAAAGCAACAAGGTTTTATTTCTATGTTTGGTTTCAAGTTTAAACTATAAGACACCTAATGAGTGTACAATTCCCAGAGTTCCCAGTGTAGAAATATGGTTCTAATACCAGATGTAATACTCCACCAGGGAACCCTAAAGAGATTAAACTAAAACATGCTACTAAGTTTGCAGAACATTTTAAATTTTTTTTTACACAACAAGATCATACAATGATAAAGAAGCAATAACCATTTACTCACATAAACAAATATAAACATAGATTACAAAAGTCAAGGGTTCCATGATGTAGAATTATGTAAGACCAAAAATCAACACTAGATAACCATAAACAAAAGATTTCTTATTTATAAATGGATAACAGATATAACATCTATAAAATAATTATAAATTCTCAACTGAAACCATAAGGTCTACATCAAACTCACATCTTCTACACATGTTTCAAGGTATGTAGTAATCACTCTAATACAAATAAGATACAATATCCAGATTAGGTATCACATGTGATATGCTAATACAAGATTACAAAATAGATATGATAAGATCAAAAACACCAATGAAGAATAACAATGAGCACCACTGAAACAAGGATCATCCAACACTAGAACAAGGATGTCGAATCTCAAATGATAAAGAATCACTATCACCTGTCCATGTGGAACTATAAAAGTCCACCCACCATGTTGAGGAGATAAAAACATACCCCACTTGGATAAAAAAACCAAATAAGGAACTGACAACGAAGTAAGGGGATCCTGATAGCTCTCTAACTCAAGGTGTGCTACATATACTGCAAGGTAAAATTCACTAATCCAGAGACAATCAAAACATGTAAAAAATCTAAGTTGTATATAGGAAGGTGTCATCATATATGTCTAACCCTTAATTTCGGTCCTAGTAGCCTCTCTGGGCCTCGACACTCAAGTGACCATATATAGTATCAATGACTTCTCAAACAAATGAAGTCACTAACTATGTCAGGCACACACCTCGGAAGGCGGTAAGCATCATCTCATCTTCCATCTTATCCTATACTAGCACTCAAGCATGGGTGAGGAACCTTATCTTATTAATTCATTTTAAAACCCCATTAATGTGTTATATTATCACTTGTTAAGATTACTTACAATAAGGGATCCTATCAGACACTTGTGGGCCCCGACACTTATTACAAGCCACCCCTACTACACAACTAGATAACCTATCCTAAGCTCACATATCACACATTGATCTAAAAGGGTACATATAAAGGAAAACCTCAAATCCAGTTCATCACAAGACACACGAATGATCGTAACATAAAAACATACTCTCAAAGAATACATAAACAACATGAGCTTGCAAGGTTAGGATTGGGTAAGATGATAATATTTTCTTGTTTTATTTTTGAATGTGTCAGGGACAAATGTGCACCATGTGGATGTATGTGCATTGAGTTATTATTTGTTAGAATAACTGAGAGGGGGGGGGGTGAATCAGTGGCCTCAAAAATTAATCTAATAAACTTCTACCACAAATATATATATCTAGTTATCTTCAGTCCTTCAAGATGTATGCCCTTAAATTATCTTATCAAATAACTACTGCTCGGAGTTCACTGTTTATCCTTATTCTTAAGTTTTACTGAATAGCAGTCTAGTCTTTATCAAAATATAGTAAATAACTTAGTGTTTACCGATCATCCTGTTTTAGTAATGTGTAAAGAAAAACATTAAATTAATGAACCATAAACACATTTGACACATGGATTTTTAACGTAGAAACCCTGTTAAAGGAAAAACCACTTGGGACTGGTAACCCAAAATTTTCACTCTTCTGAAGTGAGATTGGTGAAGAGCCAACCTTGTTAAAGGTTGCAAACACACTGTTAAGTGAGACCTTGTTAGAGGATTTAATATAATAGTTTGTCACTTGGTATCTTGCATTTCACTATGCTATCTTCATGAGAAACTTTTTGATACTCCTTGGAATGTATCTCAATATATAAAGGATTGTTAAGTCCTACTCGGTTAAGAGACTTTCTGATCCAATGGTTAAACTGAAACAGTAAATGATCTGTTCATTTATACAACTTAAACTTGTAGATGTTCATATCTATTGTAATCTCATAATACCTTTTTGATCAATATTTCTTTTCTATTCCTTTTCTTCACTTCTTTCTTCTTGGTGATGTTGTGTATATCTATTGCTCGATGTCCGCAAAAATCTTTAGCTCTGTTCTTTAGCTTGTTTGATCAGGACTATATGAAGACTTCTTCACCAGTATTCTCTTCATCATCTTATTTTCTATTCACCCACCTAATTCATAATGAATTATCTTGTCTCTCTTATAGACATGATTTCACCATTTCTAAGTCCTTGACTTTCTTGTTCTTGGCATGATCCACAATTCTCATCATTCTTTTTTTAAAGCTTACTTTAGTTTTATCCTGTAGATTTCACCTTGACAACTGGAATAAAATAGCTTTAAAACTCTAGTTTATCTCTAGATTTTAACTTGTTGATGAAAATAATGTGATCAACTAATTAGATCCATATTTAGCTCCTGCCAGCTAAGTATTTTGTCATTTATGAACTTCAGTTCTTTTCGGTGTTTAACTCCTTGTTAGTTCGGTCTTGAATTCAGTTTTCCTCAGGCATCTCTGTCTGTCGGGGTTGTCTATCTATTGGGAAACACTGTGACATTCAGTTCTTCTAGGGTATCACATAGGTTCTTCTTGGTAATGCTTGCTCAGGTTTCTTTCTCGGGTATCACTGTGACTTTTCTCTCGTGGTTCTCTATCCGTCAGGGTGCACTGTCCGTCAATTTTTTTTGTCACTTGGTGAGTACTGATCTTTATGCATTACTAATAGCATAACCTTGATCTCTTTGGTTCTTTGAAGTCTTTGACAATATTTATACAACCAATCAGATTATATCAAGATGACATCAATGACAATACAATACATTAACTAATTTAATGTCTTGCATTAACTTTCTGCAGCTCGATGATCATCAACTTAACATCTTCAAACATTCAATTAGTTATAGTTCACCAATATCTCCCTTTGACATTGATGGAAACACACTACATTATTACTAATAAAATATGAAATATATCAGTTGTAGTTCATCAATCTACCAAACTTATTGTTTTATAACCAATTCAAATGTCTGGCTCTCGGTAAGCTCTTCTAGATTAGATTTGATTCTTGCAGAGTACTTTGCTTCAATCTTCATTCCCTTTACTAGATAGATGTAGCAGCTTCTGATTCTATCTCTCCCTTTGATGTAGAATCTCTTCTTTGATGTTGTCTCTCCCTTTGATTGTTCCTCTCCTTGATCATCTCTTTTTCTTTTGAGTCATCTCTCCCTTAAATCATCTCTCTCTTAGGATAAATTTTCTCGCTTTGGATGATTTTGATGGATATTTCATATGGTTATAATCTCTCTCAAGTTATCTCAATTCATCTCTCCCTTTGACAACAATTACAAAATATATCCTTCCTCCTTTTTATAATATACTCTTTTAATTTCCCTTTCCATCAACAGTACAACGAGTCTGGTGTTCGGTGCAGATAAGTACCTTGTTGTGTACTGATGTATCTTTTCAGTCCATCTCTTTGCTTGCATCAACATGAATGATCTTCTGACAATGTGTAGGATGATGTAGCCTCCTAGTCAGCTTAGTGACCAATAGACAAGGGTTGGACCCCTAGTCTCTTTCTCGGGTACTCAAATGTATCTTTAGGCAATGGCTTTGTGAATATGTCTGCTAATTATTCCTAGGATTGAACATATTCCAGTATCACCTCTTTCTCTTTCACTTGTTCTCTTAAGTAATGATACTTGATAGAAATATGCTTAGTCTTAGCATGCATGACTAGGCTCTTTGATATGTTTATTGTATTGGTATTATCACTATAGATAATCATTGGCTCAAGAATTTTCATATTCATACCTTTCAGTAATTGTTTGATCCATGCAATGTTAGAGTAATTTGCAGTAGCAACCACATATTCTTCTTCTACAGTATATTGTGAGATGCATCCTTGCTTCTTACTTATCCATGTGACAAGTCTGTCACCCATAAAGAATGATCCTCTTGTTGTGCTCTTTCTGTCATCTAAATTTCCAGCCCAATCAACATCTGTATAGACTTGAAGCTCAATTTTCCTTCTCTTTTATACCATAAGCCATAGTCTTTGGTGTTCTTTAGATATCTCAGAATTCTCTTAACAACATTCATGTGTGATTTCATGGGATTAGCAGAGAATCTTGAAACTATTCCAACTGCATGTGATATATTTGGTCTAGTATGAACAACATACACGAGTTTTCCAATCATGGATCTATATAGGGTCTGATTTACCTCGTTTGAATTATCTTCCTTTTTCAGCTTACATCTGGTTTTCATAGGTGTTCCAACTAGCTTAGAGTCTTCCATCTTGAATATCTTCAGCACTTCCTTGATGTATTTGGATTGTGTGATATAAATGCCTGCATCCTATTGAATAATCTGTAGACCAAGAAAGAATTTGATCTCCCCAAACATTGACATCTCAAAATATTTTCTCATTTCATTAGCAAAATATTTATATAGCATATCATTACCCCCAAATATGATATCATCAAAAAATATTTCAGCAATCAAAATGTTATCATCAAAATCTTCTTTTAAATACAGCTTACTATTTTCACTTGTTCTTACAAATCCAATAATTATGAGATAAGAGTGAAGTATTTCATACCATGCTCTAGGTTCTTGTTTCAATCCATACAAGGCTTTGTGTAGTCTACAAACTGTGTTTCTCTTTCTAGGATCAACAAACCCTTCTGATTTTTCAATGTATACCTCTTCTTCTAGTATTCCATTTAGGAATGAAGATTTGACATCCATTTGGTATACCTTGAATCCTTTGAATGTAGCATAAGAAAGTAGAATTATGACTCCTTCTATTCTAGTAATTGGTGTAGAGGTTTCTCCATAGTCAATACCTTCTTCTTGTGCATACCCCTTGCTTACTAATCTTGCTTTGTTCTTTGTGACTTCTCCATTCTCATTCATCTTGTTTATGAATATCCATTTGGTACCAATGACATTCTTGTCATCTAGTCTAGGTACTAATGTCTATGTTCTATTCTTCTCAATATTTTCTATCTCTTCCTTCATAACACTAACCCATTCTTCATTTTCAAGTGCAATTTTAAAATATTTAGGCTCAAAATCATAAATTAAACATCTAGTTTTTAGTGACTTACTTCTTGTTCTCATTCTTGCCTTCTTATCTCTTATGATCTAGTTCTATGTATGGTGTCTTCTAACATACTTGGAAAGTATCATTTCAAGTCTTTATTCATCATTTTGATCGTCATCTTGACCTTCATTCTAATCTCCATCGTGCGAAACATCATTTTGAGCAATTTCCTGATTTTTGATATTTGCATCCTGATGCTCGGGTGCATTATTCTGTTACTCAGGAGTGATACATTGTTTCTCAGGTAGAGTGTCAGGTTCTTCATTGTAAAATTTTTTTTTGTATCTTCCAGTTCTTTTCTTCTTTCCTTATAATTTTTTTCTGCAAGTTCATCTATTTTGACATTTGCACTCTCAATGATTTTGTTAGAGGACTTGTTAAGACATTTATAAGCCTTGATTTTGGTGGAATACCCTAGAAATATTCCTTCTTCACTTTTGGAGTCAAACTTTCCATTTCTATCATCTTTTAAAATATAACATTGACTTCCAAAATTTTTGAAGTAACTTACATTGGGTGTGTATCCACACCATAGCTCATAAGGTTTTTTTTGGTGTCTTTCTTCAATTGAACTCTGTTCAATGTGTAGACAAAAGTACTGACAACTTCTCTCCAGAATGTTTGAGTGATGCCTTTCTCAATCATCAGTGTTCTTGCACAATCAACAATGGATCTGTTCCTTGTTTCAGCAATCTCATTTTGTTGTGGTGTTCTTGGTGCAGAAACTTGTCTTTGAATTCCATGTTCATTACAAAAGTTAGTGAATTCATCAGAAATAAATTCTCCTCCTCTATATGATCTTAAGCATTTTATCTCCTTACCACTTTGTTTTTCTACAATAGCTTTATACCATTTAAACATGTTGAATGCTTCTGATTTTTATTTTAAGAACATTACTATCATCATTCTAGAGTAATCATAAAAAAAGAGAATGAAGTATCTATCACCATAGTAACTCTTTGTTCTCATTTGTCCACATAGATCAGTATGGACTAATTCTAGAATGGCATTAGATGTGTAGGTTTTTCTCTTGAAACTAGACTTTGTCATTTTACCTTTTTGACAATTCTTACACATGACATGGTTGGGTTTTGACATTCTCGGTAAGCCTCTTACTTTCCTTTTATTGCGTATCTTAATAATGTTGTCAAAATTCACATGGCATAACCTTTTATGCCAAAACCATATGTCTTCATTTCTAGCCATTAAACAAGTGGTGTTAATATCATCAAGATAGAATAGGTTACCTTTTGTCTATTCACCTGTTCCAATCAACCTTCCTGATTAATTAAAGATCTTTTCCCTTTTTGTTATCAAATGCAACTCGGTGACCTATGTTATTTAGCTGTGAAACACTCAATAGATTATAATTAATTCCTTTTACCCAGTATGCATTTTCACATCTAATCAGATTATTCAACATTATATTTCCTTTACCTTCAACCAAACAAGGTGAGTCATTACCCATTCTTATTGATCCACCATTATAATAATCAAAAGTTTCAAACTTTTCCTTATCTCCAGTCATGTGGTGAGTACAACCACTATCAATAATCCAGACATCATTTTTACTAACCTTAGATATGAGTGAAGTCTCAACATACCTTTCCTCTTCATCTGAATCATCCTTCATAGCAACAAATACCACCTGAATATCCTCATCAGATTTAGTGTTAGTATTCTCAACTTTGTTCTCAGCCAGGTAACAAGCTTTCTTCCCTTTGACCTTGTCATATCGGGTATCTCTTCTGTCAGATTGTCAGTTTCTTTGGTAATCTTTGTCATGACTTCTGTCAAACTTATTTTCATATGATATATCATTTCTTTTGTCTTCTTTTCTTTTGTTAGGACATCTAGTAGAAAAGTGTCCAATCTCTTTACAATTAAAACATACCAATGGTAATTTACCTTTGTATCTCTTCAATATTCTATCCATTAGTGCTTCAATATCATCAAGTTCTTGGTCATCACTATCACTTTCACAATCATTTCTCATAGTGTGCTTATGACTTGACTTACTTATTTTCAAAGAAGATTTGAATGTAGACTCAATAGATGGTAATAAACTATTGCCAAAGTTATTCATCTCAAATGAAATAAGTCTACCAACCAAACTATCTAGAGTGAAATTTTTATTTTCTACTGCTCTCATTTCTTGTATAGAAGATACTCTAGTAGCATAAACATGCGGTAAGGTTCTTAGGATTTTACTTACCACTGTTTCTTCTTCATGTACACTTCCAAATCCTCAGATAGCATTGACTACCTCTTTGATTCTGTAGCTATACTAAGTGATATTTCCTCCTTCTTTCATTCTTAGGTCATCAAACCTTCCTCTTAGGCTTTCTACCTTAGCTCTTAGCACATTAGCATCTGCTCCATGTACTAACTTCAATTTTTCCCACATTTTCTTTGCAGAGGTGCATATTTTTACATCTTCAAATTCAACATTGGAGAGTGAGGAAGCAAGTTCTATCATCATAGAATTGTTCTCATGCTTTTCTCTCAATTGATCAAGTGTGTGAGGTCCTATAGGAAACATATATTCAGTATCCAAGTATTGAGTAACATAATTTCTAATACCTAATAGGTGGATTCATATCTTTCTTTTCCATGATGCGAAGTTGTCCTTGTTCAGCTTAGGCACATCCTGTTTGCTCATCTTGCAATCTTTAGCTTAGGTCTTAAAACCTTCATGTCTAAGCACACAAGCTCTGATACCAATTGTTAGAATAAATGAGAGGGGGGGGGGGGAGGGGTGAATCAGTGGCCTCAAAAATTAATCCAATAAACTTCTACCACAAATATATATCTCTAGTTATCTCCAGTCCTTCAAGATGTATGCCCTTAAATTATCTTATCAAATAACTACTACTCAGAGTTCACTGTTTATCCTTATTCTTAATATTTACCAAATAGCAGTCTAATCTTTACCGAAATACAGTAAATAAATTAGTGTTTTTCGATCATCCTATTTTAGTAATGTGTAAATAAAAACATTAAAGTAATGAACCATAAACACATTTGACACATCACTTTTTAACGTGGAAACCCTATTAAGGGAAAAACCACTTGGGACTGGTAACCCAAAATTTTCACTCGTCTGAAGTGAGCTTGATGAAGAGCCAACCTTTTAATATATAAGAAAGGAATCATATTTACATTTTTTATGTAGTATCCACTTCAATCTAACACATATTGCCCATAATCATGTAATTTTTAGATATTTCTTCTCTCATGGAAAGAGTTCTATGGCTAATCCTTGAGGCTTGAATCCATTCATGACTCCAACATAAAATACAAGGCTAAGAACCTTTACTAGGAAAACAGGATTGCAATAAATAGTATTTTATAAGGTAGATATAACAACTCATGTTACTGGTATATGCTAACACCTAAAATGTATAAATAATAACACAACTTAAAAAATTCTATAAACTTTTAGTTTAATTTATGATACAGTTTCATCCATGGTAAACATGATATTAAGATTTGAATATGGAATATTCTTCCTCATATTAACAATATTCATTTTTAGGTGTGGGAAATGGGAGTCACAACTGTCCCTAACTCAAAAATATTTCCTAGATTTGGAGGTGAACTTGTAAATGTATCAAATGAGATTAAATGCAATTTCTAAGGTGAAAAAAATGTTTCCATCTTGGTTTTGGTAGAGCCCTTTGGAAGGTTGCCAAATAGGATTTTTTGTAACTATCATGGTTAAAAGGAAAATTCCAACATTCATTTGAGGATTCACATTTTTAGACCTTTGACACTTTGAAGGGAAGAAAAAATTTGTCAATTGTAGGTTTGAAGAAGAAGAAGGAGGAGGAGGAGGAGGAGGAGGAGAAGAAGGAGGAGGAGGAGGAGGAGAAGAAGGAGGAGAAGAAGAAGAAGAAGAAGAAGAAGAAGAAGAAGGGAGGAAATTGAAAAGGTTGTGGAATTTTGTGTCAGACCTTCCAATGCATTTACTTGGAAGTCTCTAAAACCTTTTTACCAAATTTGTTGCTAAATAAATCCTTGTGCACCCTTTATACTAGCAAACTCCATTTGTTTGGAAGTTTCTAAAAACTAGTTTGAAACATACCCTGCACGAATTTTATTATGGATGTCCACCCTCTATTGAAATACCATGTTTGGCATAGGCTGGAAGATGATTGGTTTGACAACCATGTTTCCTTGTAAGTTAAACAAAATGCCTCTTAACACTGCCACGTATGCTTCCCAAAAGATTCCAAGTTTGGCGCAGGCAGTGAGGGGAATAGAAAATTTAGGAAGACTACGCTCTACACTGGCTATTTCATTTTCTTTGAAAGTTTCCAAAATCCCTTTCAACAATCTATTTTATGCATATCCAGAAATCAATGTATCACATTTGTGCATATTTGACAACCGTTGCTTCATCATTAACCATGAGATCAAAAATTTATAGACGGTCTGATTTAAAACATGTTAAACAAGCACATTCTTAATGCATATCTAGAAAAGCATTTCCATCATTGCACACAGGCTGGAGGAAAGAAAGTAAAATTTGTGGAAGCAAGATTCTGTTGATGTCAATTTTGGTATGCTTCCCAAAGTATCTTATGTATCCAAAAATACTATTATTTAAATCATAAAATGATTTCAAGTAATAATATACTTTAAAACCAAATAAACTAAGCATTTAACCTTAATAACAAAGGTTGGGTCTCTGAGATCCTTGTTTTAATATCATCTTGAAAACAATTTTCACCTTCAGTTTACCAAAATGTAGTGTACTGTGCACTTGGACCATAAATCATTGATACTGAGGCCATTAGAACCAACCTTTGATATCTCTGCAAAAATGCCCCAAAAATGACAAGTGGCCTATGGCAATGGCTTCAAAAAGTGATCATATGACCACCTGAAGGATTCAAATAAAAAAAACTAGGAGATATCCATGTTTATTACTATGTTGCAAAAACCAATCTCTATGATGCTTCCTGAGGTGGGTATTTTAATCTCCAAAAATGACCATTTATCACAAACTGCAAAAACACTTATTGAAATGATGGGAATTGATTCTGGAATCGGCTTTGAAAGAATACCAATCAATGCCTTGAGACTTTGCTACTGATCTTGGTAGTATAATTTCATACAAGGAGTATCGATCCACAACCAAAATCATCAAACAACCATTTGATACAAATTTACAATCCTCTAAAAGTAACTGTTCTACAAATTTAACTATGTCAACACTGGCAATCTACATAAATTGCTTTTAATTTTGATTTCACAAACCAATCAAAAGCACACCTTAAAATTTAAAAAATTGGGACATCGATTCACTTTCACATAAGGAATATCAGGATTTAATTATCTTTTTCCAATGGTCAACTGGTCACCCAACATTAATCCTCAAAGTCAGCCCCTTAATAACCTCCTAAATCTAAAATTAGTGAAACTACATAAATATAATTTGGAAGTGGCTGAGGAAAATGGTCCAATGGATTGACCATGGTCTGAAAATATTCATGATGTAAAATTTCTATGATTACAATATAGGGGAATATTCAATTTGTCATGTCATTCAAATGGGCACAACTTGTATGATCCCAAAGTAGGGCACTTTTTACTTCTACATTTCTTACCCAGGAAATCATAATAAAATGCAAACTTAGTGGCCTTAGAAAACTCATCATTTGAAGTCACAGGGATCTGAAAATGGATATGAAGACTAAATTTAATTCCTACTATAAAGGAAGAAAAGGGAGGTAAGGAAATTGTTTGTTAATTGTTGGTTGATTTGATTAAAGAGTGTTGATTTCCTTAACCCTAATTTACATTTAATTGAATTTGATTGATTCTATATTGCAATTGTGATTAGGGAGAAGATAAGATGCTCCTCTTCTATTCCCAAATGCACAAATGGAAGATCCAAGTTGATCAACCCAAAAGAAGGGCTAATGCACAAATGAATCAACTATTTGGAAAAGAGAATAACAAGAAGGATCTTAAATTCTGTTAATTATTAATTAAATATGATTTATTATAGTAATTGAAAAGGATAGGAAGAAGAACCAAGCTTAAAGTATTACAGATCAAAGAATGTTGTTTTTTGAGGTCTATACTTTGTTTCTGGAAAAAATGAAGTATGATCCGGAACTAGAATGCAGAGACGAACAAAACCCAAAAATATTTTCCCGATCCAATGCCGTCTTATGAAAAAGTTCAACCTTGACCCATAAATGTCAACCTTGACCCAATAATGTCGACCCTGACCTACACATGTTCGACAGAGAATTTGTTCACGAAGCTCGAAAGAAAGCCGAAAAGGGTATCCAAATCTGTGTCCAAATCCATAGTCCCAAACCTATATCTACAAGAAAAAGAGATTTGTTTATTGGGGGGGAGGAGTTTGCCTTGGTCAAACCCTGGTTTTTGAATTAACCTCAAAGTATAATTAAAATTGCATCAAGATAAACAAAGTAAATGCTTAAATTCACCTTGCTTGAAAAAGTCCTTGTGGAGGATTTGAATCCTTGAGTCCACAAGTATGTATGCACCAAAATATGTAGAAGGTAGAATGGTAGGATGTCTTAAATCTCTTGCTTATAGATCTCCAACACCAAGTCTTGAATGGGTTCTTGAATTTGAAATAGGCTTGGAAGAAGGTGGATGGAGAGATCACCAAAAGGGCACTATGTAGCTTGAATTCTTCAATGGCCTCCAATGGATCTCCTTCATGAAAGTGGATGCTTGAATGCTTGAGAATGGATGAATACTTGCTTCAAATATTTCTCCTTAGCTTTCTTGGACTTCACTTGATAATGCTGCTCAATTGCTCAAGGATGCTTAGGCTTCAATAGAGGACTTAGAGAAAATGAGGGGAGAAAATCTCTCTTTTATACAGATTTAGGGCACAATCTTCTAAGGAGACCAACATAGGATAATTAAATTCCCATTAAAGCATTTACCTCTAGGAGAGGACCTATATTAAATATAATTTAGGAATCAATGTTTCGGAACCCAAAATAGCCAACCTGGAAGCGGGAAATAACTTTTGCAAAGACCGACATCCGAAAACTATGGGACCTCGGGATCTGAACCTTGGGTCAAGGTTGAGGTTGACCTTGACCTAGGTTAGGGTCAAGGTTGACATAGACCTAGGTAAGGGTCAAGGTTGACCTTGACCTAGGTCAGGGTTGAGGTTGACATAGATCCAAAAGGTCAACCTTGACCTTGAAGTCCAAAATCTCAAGTCTACAGTCTAGAATGTAGAAATTAGGTTGGAAAGAAGTGGAAAGAGGGACAAAATAGGGGGAAATCTAGGTCTAGATCTGAAACCCATTCAAGGTTATTTTCATGACCCCAAACCACTTACTCAGAAGGCTAAACAAGTCCACAATGGAAGTGCTTCCATTTTTCGACTATACATTTAGCCCCCAATTTAGCAAGAGTATGAGCTCAACACAAACTCTTGGTAAAGGAGAACATAAAGAAAAGACAATCTTATTGTAACCAAAAGGGATAGAGAAATCCTTAAGCCCCCAAGGGAATTAATTCTGTATCAAACCTAAGATCATGATAAGAGAGACATCACTTAGTTAAGGAGAGAGAGAAAGGGTGTGATTATCTTGCCCAATGAGAACATATGTCCCATTGTGAACCACACAAAAAGTGTAACTGGAAAGATGGAGTTGAACTGCCTAGTGAATGTGGCTACTCACTAGTCAACCCATCAGGGAGATCTGCTCTTAAAGGGATCAAAACATTGTAAACTAAAAACTGGCCGGATCAAGAGATCCATGTAATTTTAAACTGGAGGGATTAAGAGATCCTAAAAAAAAGGTAAAAATGACCATGCTTTAAGGATTAGTTTTTAATCCATAAAGGGGAAAATTTTAAGTTTTTGAAAACTATTTTGAATGTGTGTGTGTGAAAAAAGTGAGTAGAATGTATGCCCCCATGTTAAAGTCATTTCTAACACTTTAACATGAGCAATGGTTTTAACAGAAACATAAACAACTCTACAAATTACGTTTCCACTGCGAGATGCCCCCAAAGGAAGACAAATCAAGGGAAATAAAACATAAACATACATAAGAACACAAGAGGGATCTAC
>MU227475.1:2093307-2105566 GCA_018584345.1 Thuja plicata | reverse complement strand
TGTGAATCCTAACTCTTGAGCCTCTTGAGCTAAAGGTTTAACATTCAAATTCACAAGATGAGTAATACTACGCAAGAAATTAATACCTTGATCATTATCATGGAGGACTTTCTTAAGAGCCTCTATAACTTGGATAGAATCTTGATTATGGTTTTCTTGGATAAGCCAATTTCCCATTTTATCAAGTTCGATTGAAAGGTTTTGCACTCATTCAGGAGGAACTCTTAAAGTGTCATCTTCATCATGAGATGAGTGAGAAGATTTATGCTCCATAGAAGGATTGGAATCATGAGTTATCAAATTATCATCTAGGATCCTAAGGAAAGGAGAGGAAGACTCAGGATTAAAGGAACCCATAAGTCTACAGCTTCTTCTAACTGGGATACTATAAGTAGGACTAGAGGTAGTAAAGCTCATACACCAATACAATGGCAATGAACTAACACAAAATTTTTATCTATTGAACTTAAATGTAATTTGAAAGAACATGCAAGATGTAACATAAACAATGTAAATCTAACACCAAAAAGAAAGATTTGTCTATCGCGGGTTCACCAAAATGTAAAGGAAGAAAAGGGAGGTAAGGAGATTGTTTATTAATTGTTGGTTGATTTGACTAAAGAGTGTTGATTTCCTTAACCCTACTTTACATTTAATTGAATTTGATTGATTGTATATTGCAATTGTGATTAGGGAGAAGATAAGATGCTCCTCTTCTATTCCCAAATGCACAAATGGAAGATCCAAGTTGATCAACCCAAAAGAAGGGATAATGCACAAATGAATCAACTATTTGGAAAAGAGAATAAAAAGAAGGATCTTAAATTATATTAATTATTAATTAAATATGATTTATTACAGTAATTAAAAAGGATAGGAAGAAGAACCAACCTTAAAGTATTGCAGATCAAAGAATGCTGGTTTCTGAGGTTTGTACTCTATTTTTGGAAAAATTGAAGTATGATCCGGAACCAAAATGAGAGATGAACAAAACCCAAAAATATTTTCCCAATCCGATGCCGTCTTATGAAAAAGGTTGACCTTGACCCATAAATGTCAACCCTGACCCAATAATGTCGACCCTGACCTGCACAGGTCTGATAGAGAATTTGTTCACAAAGTCTGAAAGAAAGCTGAAAAGGGTATCCAAATCCGCAGTCCCGAACCTGTATCTACAAGAAAAAGAGATTTGTTTATTGGGGGGGGGAGGGGTTTTCCTCGGTCAAACCTTAGTTTTGGAATTAACCTCAAAGTATAATTGAAATTGCATCAGGATAAACAAAGTAAATGCTTAAATTCACCTTGCTTGAAAAAGTCCTTGTGGAGGATTCAAATCCTTGAGTCCACAAGTATGTATGCACCAAAATATGTAGAAGGTAGAATGGTAGGATGTCTTCAATCTCTTTCTTATAGATCTCCAACACCAATTCTTGAATGGGTTCTTGAATTTGGAATAGGCTTGGAAGAAGGTGGATGGAGATATCACCAAAAGGGCACTATGTAGCTTGAATCCTTCAATGGCCTCCAATGGACCTTCTTCATGAAAGTGGATGCTTGAATGCTTGAGAATGGATGAATAATTGCTTCAAATCTTTCTCCTTAGGTTGATTGGACTTCACTTGATAATTCTCCTCAATTGATCAAGGATGCTTAGGCTTCAATAGAGGACTTAGAGATAATGAGGGGAGAAAATCTCTCTTTTATATGGATTTAGGGTACAATCTTCTAAGGAGGCTGACATAGGATAATTAAATTACCATTAAAGCCTTTACCCCTAGGAGAGGACCTATATTAAGTATAATTTAGGAATTGACACTTCAGAACCTGAAACAGCCGACCCGGAAGTGAGAAATAACTTTTGCAAAGACCGACATTCAGAAACTGTGGGACCCCTGGATCTGAACCTTGGGTCAAGGTCAAGGTCGACCTTGACCTAGGCTAGGGTCAAGGTTGACCTTGACCTAGGTTAGGTTCAAGGTCAACATAGACCTAGGTCAGGGTTGAGGTCAACCTTGACCTAGGTCAGGGTCGAGGTCGACATAGACCCAAAAGGTCGACCCTGACCTTGATGTCTAGAATCTCAGGTTTGCAGTCTAGAATGCAGAAATCAGGCTGGAAAGAAGTGGAAAGAGGAAAAAAATAGGGGGAAAGCCAGGTCTAGATTCAGAACCCATTCAAGGCACTTTTCATGACCCCAAAACACTTACTCAGAAGGCTAAACAAGTCCACAATGGAAGTGCTTCCATTTTCTGACTATACACCTACAATATCTCAGAATAATCCTTATGTCATGCATCTTAATCTGGCCAAAAATGCAAATCTCCAAAGTAGGTCACTTAGTAAACTCTGGAACTGTGCAAAAGATAGATTTAGGTTATCACATCCAAATAGCTAGCTCCAAAAAATATCCAATCTTACTTCTAAAATTTGCAAACCACTATATTCTCCATGATAGATGACAAACGCATCCCTCAGGTTATTTCTTATGAAAACTTTTGGGCTTCATTTTACTCGCACACAAATTAGTCTTTTTTCAAAAGTTTTTAGGGGTATTGACTTTGTGCTTTAGAGATTTTTTTTTAAATTGGTCGCTTCAAATTTATCCAAAATTTAAGAGTGCCAACATTGGCTTTGACTAGGGACACATACCCCTTGTGGGCATGTAGAGGATTTAGAATGTCATGGTGGAGTAGACCAATCAAAAAAATCAGACTACTTCTCTTCACTTCAAAAACTAGGTTCCTTATTGAAAACCAAACACCAATCACTATTGAAAACAAAACAACTATACAAATATACACATTATTTACAAATGGCCCAAATCTGCAAAATTGAATTATTACTTACCCCTATCAAATATCTAATTTTCATCTCCATGGATCAAAGGTAAACTAAAATCATTACTTCTAACTGCATGATAAAAAAAACCTCTGTATATCTTAAGCACATCATATAAAATGCAATCAACATAATCATCATCATCCATAAACATAAAGTCATCCAACTTTCGAGCATGTTGGCCATTGTGTAATGCTAAATTGTCACACCTCTTACTACCACTGACAAGGTGAAAAGAAAGATACTCCAACACTTTCACATAGCTGGAATTAAACACATTTTGAATACTATTTTGCATGAAAGAACAAGTCTCATTCACAACAATGACTTGCAAACTATCCAAATAAAAACTTGATTGCATAATACTGGAGACAGCTTGTTGATCACAACTTCTACCAACTTCTTCCAAATCTGAAAATGTATCATCAAACAATGGCTCTCTTATCACTTGCAAATTTGAGAATACTATATATTCATCTTCAATATATTGATATTCCCTGGCTTCATCATCAGCATAACTACAATCAACATCATCAGCATAACTAGATTCAGCATCAAGTGCATTTTCAGATTTAGATTTCTCAATCAATTCTATCTAATTTCTAGCATGTTCAATACCTTCTTCTCTATAGGATGCAGGCCAATTGACTAATTCAGGCACACAAATCTCTAGAAACAAATGAATATATGTGGACTACTGAAGTTCAACATTCATTGGGAGCTCATCATATGCATTACAAAACTTTACATAAAATGAATGTGTTGATTCTTCCTTCCTCTCTCCTACATGTCTTCTTAAAAACACTATTGCTTCCTCATGGAGGATTCATTTTAACAATACAATATCCCTTTGAACTTCTTCAAGATTTTTTAGTGATGCAGGAGCATCCTAGGTTTTCTTTCTATCCTACTCATCTTTGTTCATTCTACCAGTAAGTGTCGAGTGCAGTTCTTGCTAAGTTGTAGTAAGTGTTGAGCTATCAAGTGTTGGTCGAGTTCCTGTTTGTGTCGAGATGTCCAGTGTTGGCCAAGTGTTCCTTCCTGTTTTGAGTGAACCAGATGTTTGGTTCTTGTTGTAGTCGACTTGTGTATTTAATTTTTTATGGTGCTTTTAATTTTTGAATCTTGTCTTGGGATGTGTGTGGACTGTTGGTGGTCGGCCTTCCTTCTTTGTCAGCCACTTTGGCAAGTATAAATAGGGATGTCTAGGAGTAGGTTATGGATCAACTAGGAGAGAAAGTAGAAGATTATGATATGAGAATGTAGAAGATAGAATAGTCTAGATTTTGTAAATCTTGTTGGGAATAACCTGGAAGGTTTCACAGTCAAGCATGTATGTTGTAATGGCATGAATCAATAAAAGATAGTTTATGTTTCCTCTCTCTTCGGTGTTGTTCTATGTGTTTTTTTCTTCCATTGTGTTTACTCCACAAGGTGGATTGATATTTGGGTGTGCCTTTGGACCTAACCATCCCTGTCCCTCCTTGTGCCAAGTGGTATCAGAGTAAATTTCATCCTTGGTGGATTGGATCGTGTAGAGCCCTAAATTAGATTTGGTTGTAGGGTGTCAGATCTGTGGATTTGACCTATAAATTGTAGAGGGTTATGATCTTGTAGGAATCATCAAGATGGTTTGAGGCAGAGGAGATGCTGATAATTCCATAATGGACATGTTGAGACAAATTTCAAATATATTAGATTTTGTGGAGATGGCCTAGAGAAGAGGAGCACATCTTGATGATGTGAGTGATGATGAATCAGTAGAACCAAATCTAGATCTTGAGGAAGATCAAGATGAGGAAATATTGTTGAGAGTTTTGTCTAGCGAATGTTCAAAACCTTCTGTTGAAGTTGTTCCTTATGATACAAAGTTGGATACCAATGTTGTATTGGATTGGATCTTTGATATGGAGAAGTTATTTGAGTTTGAAAGCACTCCTGATAATAGGAAGGTGAAAATTGCAGTCACTAGGTTGAAAGGTCATGCCTCACCATGGTGGGAGAATTTGAAAATTGATAGAAAAAGAAGAGGAAGGGAGAAGATTAGAACTTGGTTGAAAATGGTGAACAAGGTGAAGAAGAAGTTCCTTCTTGTTGATTACCAAGTTAGCTTATTGAGGAAGATGTATAACCTTAGACAAAAGGACATGACTATGAAGGAATACAATGAGGAATTCTATAGATTGGACATTAGATCTGGACATGTGGATGATGAGGTTGAGAAATTTTCAAGGTACTTGAATAGATCAAGATCTAGAATTCAAGATGAAATAAGCTTTGTGAAATTGGATAGTGTGGAAGAAGCATATCAATATGCCTTGAAAGTTCAAGTGATCTTGACAAAGAAGTATGAACAAAGACAGAGAGGTCGAGGTGGTAGATTCTGGAGAGGAAAAGGAAGATCTTATGGTGAAGGTGGTAGATCTGATAATTTTGCACAAGATAAGGAAAAATCTAAGTGGAAAAATGATGATAAAAGAAAGACTGAGTGGAAAGGTGGCATTTCTTACTGAGGAGGTAATAGTTCTTACCGAGGAAGAGGTAAAGGTGGTTTTAGTGGTAATTGTTTCAGATGTGGCAAAGAAGGACATAGACCTTTTAAGTGTAGACACTCTAATCAAAATGGACAAAGTCATAGAAATGTTGTGGTACAAGAAGATCTCAAAGGCTCCCCAAGTGGACCTAAGGCTAGAGAAAACCTGATGATAAGGATATCTTTGTGTAATAACCGAGTGGATGAAGAACCGATTCTGAGGAGAAGTATTTTCAAGACCAAATGTAAGATGACAAGAAAATGTTGCAAAGTGATTGTTGACAGTGGAAGCTCAACAAATTTGGCATTAGAAGAGCTGGGTACAAAGTTGCAGTTATAGAGGTTGAGACACCCTAAACCCTATCATGTTTCATGGATCAAGGATGAGCATAAGTTGTTGGTAAGTGAGCAATTTTTTGTGAAATTCAAGATTGGAAATTACTTTGATGAAGTTCTATGTGATATTATGCCTATGGATTATTGTCATATTCTATTGGGTAGACCTTAGAAATATGATAGACATGATGGTAGATTGAATCGATATACTCTTTGGGTGAATGGGAAGAAGAAAAAAATGTTACCCTTGATTGAGGTTCCAGATGAGGTAAATTGTACTACTATGAAGATTTGCATGGTTAATGGAAAGAAATTTGTGAAAGAAATAAAGGAGAATCAAGTTTGTATTATAATGGCCGAGTGTCAGAAAATAGTAAATGTCAAGCAATAGAAGACAATGGAGACTGAGTGTCAGAAAAAATTCAAAACTTTTTGAATGAATACAAGGAGATTGTTCTAGAGGATATCCATAATGGTTTACCACCGGTGAGAAGTATAAGTTGTTTTATGGATCTGATTCCTAGAGCTTGTTTTCCAAATAAAGCACCATAAAGATTAACACCTACTAAGAATGAAGAACTTAACAAATAAGTGCATAAGTTGTTGCAGGAAGGTTTGATCAGAGAAATCTTGAGTCTATGTGTTGTACCTACTGTATTGGCAACTACGAAGAATGGAGAATGGAGAATGTGTACTAATTCCAGAGCTATCAACAAGATAATAGTGAAGTATAGGTTTCCTATGCCAAGGATGGATGAAAAAATGGATTGTTTAAGTGGAGAAAATTATTTTACCAAGATTTATTTGAACAGTGGCTATCATCAGATTAGAATCAGAGAAGGTGATGAATGGAAGACTTCTTTCAAGACAAAAGAAAGATTATATGAGTGGTTGGTTATGCCTTTTGGTTTTAATAATTCACTTAGTACTTTCATGAGGTTGATGAATTAAGTTCTCAAGAGATTTTTGGGTAAGTTTGTGATTTTATATTTGGATGATATTATGATATTCAGTATGACTAAGGAAGAACATCTTGAGCATATTAGACAAGTGTTGCAAAGACTGAAGGAGGAGAAGTTACTAATTAAATTGAAGAAGTGTTCCTTTATACAAGAAGAGATTGTGTATTTAGGATTTGTGATTTCAGATGATGGTTTGAAAATAAACCATGAGAAGGTTAAAGAAATTCTGGAGTGTCCTACACCTTAGAATGTGGGTGAGGTAAGATCATTTAATGGTTTGGCTAGTTTCTACAGAAATTTCATTAAGAATTTTAGTTCTATTTGTAATTCTATGACTAAGACTATGAGAGGAGATAAAAATGATTTTAAGTGGACATATGAAGCTGAGAGGAGTTTTGAGACTTTGAAACAAAATTTTGTCGAGTTAATTGTGTTAGATTTTCCTAATTTCAATAAGATATTTCAAATTGAGTGTGATGCAAGTGGTAGTGCAACAGGAGATGTGTTGAGTAAATAAGGTAAAACTATTTCTTTCTTTAGTGAGAAGTTGAATGACGCTAAAAGGAAGTATTCTATGCATGATCAAGAGTTTTATGTTGTCCAAGATTTGAGAAAATGGATACATTATTTGATTCCTAAGGATTTTGTGTTGTATACTGATCATAAAGCTTTACAATATTCAGGAAGTCAGCATAAGTTGAATTAGAGACATATGAAGTTGGTTAATTATTTACAGAGTTTCAAATTTTTGATCAAGCATAAGAGTAGAAGATGTTCTTTGTTGACAGAGATGAAAGTTGTTGTTCTTGTTTTTGATGATCATTTAGAATACATATAATACTTAGATATTGATTAATAATAATATATTGTATTTGTATATATATATATATATATATATATATATATATATATATGTTATATTATATATATTATTATTAATTATGAAAACTTATATTATTATAATATATGATTTATTAATGAAACATTATAATATTATAATGAATAGACATACAATATACAACATATATTGCTATTACATTTGTAGCTATCATAAAACCTTAACATGGTATTAGAACCAGACTGCAAATGTAGAAGATATACACACAATCAGTAGACCAAATAAAACAACATGGTTCTCTTTGACATAATAAATGCACATAATTTACGTATACATAAAATATGTAAAATTATGTTAATTTCATGACCCTTTGCAATTTTGAGGTCTCTACGCACAATTCAAAGCATTATATTTTGGCACAAATAGCATCTATACGGACTTCAATATTATAATGATTAAATGAGCCTAAAACTAAATATCTGAGCGGGTCATTTACTAGGAATAATTAGAGTACAACTCCCTTGCAATAAAATGGAAGGAGCCATGTGGGTAATGCTATCGTGGGGTTCATGCTTGGACCGCACAGACTAAAAAAAGATCTAAGTCGATGTGTGCTTAGAGAGATCCATGTGTGCAGGATAAATTGAGATTAAAGTACCTTGATTAATAGAGGTCGCCACTATTTTAGATCATGATTTTAAATTATACAGTCCTCAACAAAAACTATGACAAGGTTGTGTGGGCATGGATTGTCCTAATGAAAGACAACGATATTGACATAAGATAGTGTGAATTCAGAGATCTTAAATCATCAAGATAGATTTGGTGTCTACTTATGAACTTGATCGCCCAAATACTAGAATCATATCCCTCGTGTTGAAGTAGTGGGCAATGATCCTAAATAACAACATTGACTATCACAGATGCAATCATACAAATATAATCATCATAATCAACTATTGGGCTAGTGCAACGAGTTAGATAAGTTATTCAAAATAGAGATCACACAATCAAAGATTGTTGGAATCATCATCAACCAAATGGATAAGTGTTTGATTTGTTGGTGAAATTCGTGACTACACAAGGAGTGAGATTGCCACATATTTGTCTAGAGAAAAGAAAATTATCTTTGGTTTCCCTGGGTACGATCATTGAGAAATCAACATCCTTCATTGAAAACTGTCTGGAGATAGTGAAATATGATTGGTTGCAAGAATCTGCAGTTCTTCTGGGAGAATATTATGATATTTGGAATTTGTGTTTGTTCGCACACACTATAGAAATCAGACTCATCAATGTTTACATTGAGAGAACTTGGATCTTAAGTGATTGAAAAAATTGAACTATCACATTGATAAGGAGTTATCTTTGTGTGTCCACCATCATCAAGGGGTTCATTCTCCACTTTCTTGCATTATACTCATTCATCACAAAAGTCATCAGAATTGATCATTATTCAGATATGAGTATTTGACGTGAATAATATTGAGGAAGGACACATGTTATTACCATTGGAGCTTTCAAATGGACCAAAACACCATTTTTTATTGCCACAAATATTCATTTGGGTTTACTGATAATTTTTATTGAAGATACTATTACTCTTACTTGTAGGGTCATGATTTTCTGGTCTTCCATCCCCTATGATGTGTGAGCTTCCAAAAGGATTTTGTGGCTATTTATGGGTGTTTTAGTGCGTAAATACCTCTTTGAGAGTTTTATAAATGAATCCTCTAGAATATGGTCATTAGCAGATACTTTCTGGAATACCTTATACATGAAATGAAGGATATGAAGACAAATGAGGTGCCACAGCCCTAGACTTCCATAGCCCTGGACAGGGTCTGAAGCCAACAAGCTTAAAAGTGTGTATTGTACCTCGATATGTTGATGACACTGCCACTAAAGATATATTGTATCCTGACTTTGGAGAAGTGGCAATAGGTCATGCTGCCCCCATACAATTTCATTTGTGATTGATTATTCTTCTCAGAACATATGATGGGTCGTACATAATTGATTGCAAAATACTAATCCATGGTCATCTTTTCCAGATATTAATTCTAAAGTGTATAATGAGTTTGGATCTCTAAGAGGTGTCTTTAGGTGTGGATTCTAGCTATAATTTCCTTGGAGAAACTACAGTGTGTTGTGTGTTATTCCATGTACACCAATAACTTATTGTTTCAAATTCTGAAGATAAAAGTATTCAAGTGTGGGATATGTCCAAACATATAGAGAGCATGATTGGTTCTAGATTCTTTCTGTATATCAAAAAGTGAATCTTTTGACAGCTGGGCATTGTATATCAAAAAGTGAATCTTTTGATAGCTGGGCATGTCAGTGTGATTAGTGTCTTCAAATTGGACAGAGAGGGGCCTTCCTATGTAGTCTTTAAGGACTGAGATGATACATCTCCCAAAGAGGAAGAGTCTATACAGATTGACCAGTTTCTTCAAGGAAGAGGAATTAACAGTTAGAGGGATTCTGACAAACCTATAGAGGAAACCTTGGATGAGAAGGTCAAGAGGTTGATACATGTACTTGGAGCTTCAAATGGAAGCCAGATTATCATGAATTTTTTATTTTGCCAAGCCTAAGGATAAATCCACTATTTATTACATTCACTTATGTTACTATGGAATTAGACAAGTACATTTGTGTATGGGAAATTTCTCTTGCAAAAAATGTTGTGATCATTGATCAAATAAATCATGTGCTAGATTATGAGAGTCTCTTGGAGCATGATATCGTCCATGGTTGGAGTATGTGAACATGGTATGCTTCTGTGATAGAGGAAACAACTAATGGATCTGCATCAGTTCACATCCAAGGATCTTGATTTAAAGGGAGTAGACCATATTGAGATGACTTCCCTAGTGACCAGGATTGTGATTCAAATGATGTAGTTCCATGTATGTGGACTAGAAGGCCTTTATGCATATATCTAGATCTTTATATTCCTAGGTAGATGGATAAGTTGTTAGAACAAAGGACATTCAAGAAAATAGGTTGATATAGACTAAATATCAAAGACACAAAATGTTGGCATGAAGTTAGAAGGTTGATATTAGATTTAGAGGGAGTATAATAGTTCATCTAAAAGAAACCTTAGAAGAGAAGGTTAAGAGGTTGTTGCAAAACCTTTAAATTTAAAGGGAGCATCTAGAGGATCTTATTCATTCTAATCTCCAAGGAATTTGGTCATATTGGTTTAGAGGGAGTCAACAATAAATATTGTTTTTGTAGTCAGAGGACTATGATCATGAGATTGAGTCCCATGTGTACTGGTTGAAATGCCTTTATGCTAACTCCTACATAACTTGGGGCTCACCAGGAGTGATGAAAACTTTATAAGAGATATAGTGCATAAGTATGTTATTCAAGGTACATTATCACTACAGAACAAATGGATAATATTTTCACCAAGTCTCTTGCTAGGGAGAAGGTTTTATACTTTTGAGATAAACTTGTTATGTTGGAGAATAAAGCCTTTGATGAAAAGGAGTTTCAACATCTGTGATTTATTATTTTATGTTATTGCATTCTTATATTTGAGAGAGAAGTCTAAGGTGAAAGCCCTTGTTTCCACCCTCTGGGATGAGTCACGGTGGATTCACCCTCTAAGATAAGTCAAGGTGGATTTCATGTGTGTGACTTCATGACTTATTGGCCCACCCATCCTGTGTACATTTCTAAGACGTGACAACTTCTTAGTAAATGAAAACTTGTATTTAACGTTATAAGGTGACAATCTTGTAATGTGGAATCATTATGGTAGACATCTTGTAATGTCAGTACACATACCATAATAGGGTTATATGTAAAAAGGAATGTAATTTTCTCTAGTTATTATATCCTTGTATCACAATCTAAGGTGATATGAAAATTAGGTATCACGATCTAAGGTGATTCCTCATATCACGATCTAAGGTGATTCCTCTTATCATGATCTAAGGTGGTATGTAAAACTAGCTATCACGATCTGAGGCAATTCCTCATATCACAATCTAAGGTGATATGTAAAACTAGGTATCATAAGTTAAAGTGATTCCTCATATCATATATTAGGTGACTCCTCATATCACGTGTTAGGTGATATGTAAAAATTGGTATCACATGTTAGGTGATTCCTCTTAACACATGTTAGGTGATAGGTAAAACTTGGTATTACATGTTAGGTGATACTTCATATCACAAATTATGTGATATGTAATTTCTTTGTATCCATATGGATCATATTAGGATCCTTCTAACTTAGTATTACATATTGATTGGACCATATGATAAATGTCACGTAGTGGCATATCTCTACGTAAAATTAGTATCCATATGGAAGACATCATGAGACGTAATGTCATTCCACATACCATGGATATTTATGAGTCATGATGAATATCATGTGACTTGATATTCCTGCATATACCATATCTCATGATATCACAGTGAGGTGATATCTCCTCTCTTTCAAAATTAATGGATTTATTACCTTGATGGATTTTATCTTCTCTAGCTAAGAGGGAGTGTTGATTTTTTGTGTAGCTATGGCGAGGGTCATAAGTGTTAACAAGGGAGACCACTAAACATTTTTTTTGATCATCCTCCCTAGATAAAAGGGAGTACTAATATTTGTAGCTTCATTCGTATGATCATTTAGAATACATATAATACTTAGATATGTATATATATATATATATATATATATATATATATATATATTGTAACCACTTGAATTTGGTTTGTTCCAACTAT
>MU227475.1:2065545-2078636 GCA_018584345.1 Thuja plicata | reverse complement strand
TAGGATTAGGATTAAATTAGCATGGGTGAATGGGTTGAGAAGGGTTAGAACCTAGGGTAGAAGTGGTTGAGATAGGTTAGGTTGGGGTTTAGGGGAATATTAATAAATGAAATAAACTTATTTAATTAATCTAAAAATATAGGAATTAATTATTTAAACAATGAAATTGCTTTTTAATAATTAGAGAACTATAGCCATTTTAATTAAATTAAATATGCTAGGGGAATGGGTTAATTGCAAGTGGGTATTTGATTTAGGGATTTATTTAATTCTTTTATAATTAAATACTATAGCCATGTTTGATTTTGATTTGATTTGATTGGTCGAAATTGATTTGAATTGTATGGCTATAATAGTTAATATAAATCAGTGATAAAAATCACCTAGGATATTAAATTGATTTAAGGAATTATGCCAAGCAGTAGCAGGGTCATTTGGACATAAATTGAGGGTATGATCACACTTAGGGAAAATAGGGTCTATAGTTGCGACAGACCAAATTCAGGTGGTTACAAATAGAAGCTATTTTTGAGAGCAAATAAGTCTTGATCCCATATTGTAAATGCAATGTTATGCTATTGGAATAGACTTAGACTCATACTTTATTTCATAGTTCATGTTTATTGCATTGTTAGAATGTCCATTTTTAGACTAATATGCATTGCTCATTGAATATTAGCTTGTTTTAAACTAAATCTTTCATGCTAGGTTGTTTATGTCACTGGTATTTAGCATAAATATGAGGGATTTTATGTTACATGCTATACTCATCCTAGTTAGAAAGAAATAAGTCAAAGTTATGGTTTATATGCTCTTTAACCCTTGTTTTTCACTAACAGAATGACTTATTGAAGTGTTGTGTTGCAGATAACAGGTGCACAAATATACACACATTTTTGGCACTCACTGTGGGGCTCGATTTCCAACTTGGCCTCATTTTCTAACACTTTTTCACTAATTTGCATGCCTAGAATTCTGTTACAAGCTTGTTTTTGACCATTCTGGATCACATCCGGGATACCCCATCGCACCACAGAAAATGAGGCTCGCATCCGGGATTTCCCAAATCATTTTTAGTTCAGGATCACATCTGGCAAGCGTGGAATCACATCTGGTAAGGAAGCTTTTATACAGTATGCTGCATCACATTTAGTAAAATTTTAGGCTCGCATCTGGTTAGAAAGTTTGTGCATTTTATTTTCCTAACTAACATTTTGACAAAGTTGTTTTTTCAATATCTTGTAGCCTAACAAGTGTTTGTGGGTTGTTCTTGAAGGTTTTTGTGGGAGTTAACATAAATAGCACTAACCTGGTTTTTCAGGTTACCCAACCCCCCATCTTGACTTCTATTTACTTTCTTTCCAAATTAAGATACATATTCCAATCTATCACTAAACTGACTAGAGGATTATGCTCTTTTCCTTTTAAGGAAAATCAAAAACTCATATATCAGTTTATGGATTGAATGGAATTTGGAATTAAGTGAACAAGCAAACACATCACCTAATTCTTTTTGGATCAATAAATGAACAAAACAAGTCACTAAATATTGCGGTTCAATGAACAACTACATCGTATAATTTCTTTTTTTGGATTCAAAAATTGGATAATCAAAGCACTAAATATGTAGGATCAAAGAACAAGTTCAATCATTTAATTCAATTTGGATCAGTAATTGGACAAGCAACTCACTAAATTTTGTGGCTAATTGAACAAGGAAACTTTCCTTTTCAAGCATCCTTTTTTTCTTAAATAGGAACAAACTAAATCGAGCTCAACATAGCTTGAAGGAATGAACTTTGCTTTACATGTTTTGGGAGAAAATGGTTTAGATTAGGACAGTATGCTCTTCTTCTCTGGAAGAATTAGAAATCCAGACATCCAAAGCTCACCAATCCTTGGTACATTTAAATAGTAGAGGGCCTGTCGGTTGAGGAAAAAATCCCCTGGGAACGACCCTAGTGAGGACAAGTTTTATGCCAACCCTTCCAACTCACTATAAATAGTTGCTTCCTCGTAGGCTAAAGCCTCAGAAGACAGAGTCAGTTTTGTTCATGGAATTTCAACACCATTCCTTGAACATATCTGGGTATATGTAGAGCGGAGCCGCTTGAATCTTGCTTGTGAGACTACATATATTTGGGTACTCATAGGGCTATACGCCTAAATTTTTCCTTGTGCAATTCTATGGGGGATGGTTTCGAATGGATTGCCCAATAATCTACAACAACTTCAACTAAAATAATTCCTGATTCATCCCTGAAAAGGTGATAAACATTGTGCAAGAAAAAAATTAATTGCCCCAAGACACTCATCATATTGTGCCCTCACTTGCATTTGGAGTTGGCTAATACAACATCATGACTGGAGGCATTGCGTGCTTGGTGATGGCTATATTATGATTAGCATTTGAGTGTGTACCTGAGTCAACAAGCAAATATTTTCATCCTCCACCTAGAGAATAAGAAAAGATGAGTGTCTGTTTCACCCTCCTAACAATACAAAACTATTTATCGTGTTCAAAATATCATTAAAAAGATAAGATCCTCAAAACAATAAAAAAATTTCAAACCCTGGAGTACAAGTGTTTTTCACACATTACGACACCTCTTAATGCAATATGGAAATAAGCAACTTTATGCACTTTGAAAATGAACTTTTCAGAACTGATCAAAATTGACAAAGACATCATAAAATCGCATCCCAGATTTCCCAAGTCGCATCTAGTATTTAGGATCACATCCTGTGTACTAGCTCACATCTGGTCAGCAAACAGTCGCATCTGGGAGCTCGCACTCAGGAAAGTGGGTACTTGTAGAAGTTTTTCTTAGAAAGTCTTAGTTGATTAGGATACCCTTTTAGATCTTTAGCTAGTTCCTATTGTCTCTTTTGGTCTCCCTGTTGTAAATTCAAAACACTTTCAAAATGTCCACCTTGCATGTTTAGTCAATCTTTCACAATCAGTTCAATACGTGTGGTCTACCCATTTTCTACCAACAACTTGGATCCCAGCTCACTATTAGGGTATTCTAACCCTCTGACGCTGGAATCATTTACATCCACCAACAACAAACAATTACTTTTACCTAGACACGCCCACTTGAACAATCTGAAACTCTCACTTACACTATTGGGAAATGTTAACAAAGTTGAGGAACAACTTCATGGTTAACGCAAGACGCAACAAGTACACGTCTAAAGGATCGAAAGTTCCTCCTAAAACACCACACTTTCAAGGAGAAACTCTTTGTAGTTCCCTTCTCGATCTAGATTCCCCTCAAATAGATAGCGACACTCACAAATGGAGTGAGGCTTTTGAGGATTATAATAATGGAAAGCACCAAAAACCTGAAGATATTGATGAAGAAGAAGAACCCAAGTTCAAACGTCATTTATTTGAATCTGGTAGTGAGGACGAAATCACTAAAGAAGAATATGAAAAACTCAAACAAAGCAAGAGGTTCCACCAGATAATGGAAAGAATGATTGATGAGGATAAAGAAATGTACTTCCTTCATCTAGCATCCATAGGTGTCAAATTACCTAAGGACTATGATGTAGAAAAACTCAAAGAAAAGGAGGTACCAAATCTGATATCTATTCTCACCAAACAACTCAATCTGATACAAATGGAGCTCACAAAATTCAAACAAGAGAATGAGAAACCCAAAACACAATACTCTTTGGACACTATTTGTCCATTTATTTTTGACAAGAGTATCACTATGGTCCCATTTCCCCCCAACGTGGCAAGGCCAAAGTATGACAAATAAATAGGAGAAACTGACCCGCACGACCATGTAAGGGAATTATGTGCTCTGAGCATAGAATACATGCATGAACCCACATACCTCATGCGAATATTTCTAGGAAGTCTAGGAGGTAATGCCATGGAGTGGTTCTCAAAATTAAACCCCAAGGTCAAGAAATTTGAGGAGTTGATCCAGCGGTTCATTCAACATTACTCCTACAACATCCAACATGATGTAACTATGATGGACCTATGTAACACCAAAAAGAGAATTGGAGAATTATTCACACACTTCCTACAAAGATGGAGGAAGACTTTTGCATGATATTCAAGGGCCATTCCCAAAATAGAGAAGATGGAAATCTTCGTTAATAATCTAGTGCCTGAATTGGACTATGCTCTACAAATGCAAGACTCTCCAAGATTTGATGGAGTGGTTGATGCCTCTAACATTAATCCTAAACTTGAGGTATTTAATCTAACCAATGGCATGCAAGAAAGCAAGGATGCTAAGGTAACACCTCCCATCCGCAAAGCAAACAATGATAATAATAAGGGACGAACGTGGACTTAAAAACCCTGAAGAACATTCACTCCTTTGGGAGAGCCTCTTGAGACAGTTCTAAAAACACTGTTGGATAACAAAGTTCTTACAATTCCTGATTGTAAACCGTGGGAACCAATGGTAAAACCCAGGTGGTGGGATGATAATTCCTATTGTGTCTTCCACAAAAACATGGGACACAAGACTAATAATTGCCTCAAGCTTAAGCATGTTATCCAAGACCTCATCAAAGCAGGTAAGATCAAAGTGGATGGAAACACTACCAATGAGGATCATACAACATTCCACAAACCCTTTCCTAATTACAATCAAGGAGAGACATCTAAAGGGAAGAGTAATGAGGTAAACTACACCTATTCCAAAAATGACAGTGTGATTAATATGATTGACATCAAAACTGAATCTGTCAATGTGGTCACAATCAAAGGTGTCTCATTCCACTTGAATGCTATAACACGGAGCCAAGCACAGGTTACAATCAAAGGACCTCTAAGACCGACATCAACATCCAAGGTTCAAATTGTAACTATTCCTAAACTAGCCTCAAAACACATGGTCACTATTCTTGGAGCAAAGTATGACTTGGTAGACCAATTGCAATGAACCTCTGCCAAAATTTATATTTTCAAGTTGCTCAAGATATCCACGGTACATAGGGAAATCCTAGAACAAGCTCTACACACTGCTAATGTTCCAAAATATATTGATATAGACAAGTTTCAAGCAATGGTCAATCACATCTCAGCGCCACACTACCTCTCATTTTTTGAAGAGGATGATAAGTCATTGACGCATCCACACAATCGACCCCTCCATATTGAAGTCCTTATTCATAAATCCTGTGTTATATGTGTGTTGATAGATGGAGACACAAGATTGAATATCTATACATTGGATCTAATCAAGAGACTAGGTCTCTCAGAATAAACAATTGACTCTAGAAGAAAGATAACCATCAAAGCTTATGATGAGGAAGAAAGATCCTCCAGAGGTCTTATTGTTCTATCTTTCAGAGTCAGACCAATTGAGAGGAACATCATATGTCAAGTTCTAGATTTACCATTGGCCAACAATATCCTACTAGGGAGACCATGGATTCATGAAATACAAGCTGTACCATCCACTTACCACCAATGCATAAAATTCCCACATAATGGGGTGGAAGTGACAATTCTCATAGATGACAACTACACTTGCAACAATATGAAAGAAAGTAGCATGATCCCGCACAACAAGGAAGCTATGGATGCAGTCACTCCTGAAACTACCAAGGACATGGTTATGAAGAGTTTTAGCAAAACCTTGAAACTTGAAGAAATAGGTATGGGAGAGTACAAGCTAGAATTGACTCCACAGACAGAACTTCCGGTGTCACCAAGATCCTATGAAAAACCTTTCTCAATATTCACACCTATAGCATCCAAAGAGCCAAAAGTACACAAAGCAACTGACATGGTAAAGGCATCCACATCTTCTTCAGATAACACAGAAGAACAGACAGTCTTGGACTGGCTTTACAAAGGAGAACCGGTAGAGACTGAAGTCAAACATGTGAAGATATCCCCAGAACAGTATGGAAATGGATATGGTTTCCTCACACAAATGGGTTACAAAGGAAAGGGACCTCTAAATGACATAGGACAAGGGCTTTTTGAACCTATACCCATGGAGTTTCAGACTACCAGAGATAAAATAGGACTGGGTTTCAATACTAAAACTGATAAACCCGCTCCAATAGAGATTCCGCACTCAGATAAAGGGAGTGATGAAACATATGAACTAGAGCAGTGGTCCTACGAAAGATTGTTACATGTTGGCGCACAGGACCCCAAATACCAAGGAGAATGCTACATACCCAGCTTTGAGGTACCACAAGATCTTCACACCCCTTTACTAGCACAACCTCCCATTCAAGAGGTAGGAGACACCATAGCAACAATTACTCAAGAGACACCCTGACCACATAATTTAAATCCTAACTGTGGGCAATTAGTCACAATTTCACATGTCCTTGATCTACCCCACTTTGATCTACAAGAAGCTAACCAAGTAAATCAAATAACCATTTCTGAATACTTAAATAGATCTGATGATGATGTAATAGACTCTCATGACTATGAATGGGATCGGCTATCTATCACCTTTGAAGATATTGGAATGGATACAATTCACATGTTTGTAGCTCCCTCAGCTCCTAGTAAATGATCTGACACTCCTCTCAATGATACTGATCCTCCTGAAGTAGAAGAAGAGTTCCTTCCCCTGATCATTGATGGAGACACAAGTCTAGAAGAATTTCATAGGCTACAAGCAAGAAGCCTCCTTTTACAAGGAGATGATGATGAGATTTCTACTGATGAGTCACTAGAGTTTGATCCACTTATGACTAACAGTGACTCTTTTAACAATGATTTCACTTTTATTGATCTAAATTTTGAAGAAATTAACTTAACAGATCATGTCATGTTGGTTAATGGTCTTGATGCTAACATAATGTTGTCCTTTCCAGAATCTGACTCCCTAACATTGGTACTTCCAAACCTAATTGATTGGACTAAAGCCGATCCTACTCCTATCCTCAACTTTTCTAATGACCACTCCCTAGCTTGTTATCTCAATCCTTGTGAACCTTACCCTTCTTCCACCAAAGCAAGGAGTGAGAACATGTCACAAGAGGATATCAAGTTTCTTAGTCACAAACTAAAAAATAAAAATAAAAAGCACACTGATGGTGAAAACCACTCTGTGGTAGTATTAGATCCCAAAATAGTAAAGAAAAAAGATGTATCCAATGGTGAAAAAATCTTCGAGGTGCCAAAGGATGAGACTCTTGATATCCTCCCTAAACACTTTCAGGAAAGATCTTTAGTATTGATTGAACCAACACAACCAGTAAAGTTGGGCACTGTTGAAAATCCTCAAATAGTTCATCTTGCACAATCTTTATCAGAAGAAGAGAAGGTACAATTCACAGAGTTCCTGAAAGAGAAGAAGATTAACTTTGCATGGTATTATATTAATATGCCAGGGATAGATCCTAATCTCATCATGCACCACTTGTCTATAGCTCCTGGGATCAAGCTCGTACAACAAAAATTTAGGAAAAAGCATCCTCATGTTGCATTATTGGTAAAAGAAAAGCTAGAAAAGTTATTAAAAGATGGATTTATATGAGTCATTGCCTATGTAGGGTGGATCTCCAATGTGGTCCCCATGTCTAAATATAATAAATCTATCATGATCTATACAAATTTTAGAGACTTAAATAAAGCATGTCCGAAGGATGACTCCTCTACCAAACATTGACATGATCATAGACCTTACAGTAGTATTTTAGATGTATTCATTAATGGATGGATTCTCGGGCTATAATCAAATCAAGATTGCCCCTGAGGATTAAGAGAAAACTGCATTCACATGGGCATGGGGCACATTTTGCTAGAATTTCATGCCTTTCAGGTTAAAGAATGTCAATGCAACATATCAAAGAGCCATGACAACAATATTCCATGACATGATGCACAAGAACATGGAGGACTATGTCGATGAAACATTGGCTAAATCCAAGGAAAGAGGTACTCACATTGCTGACTTAAGAAAGATCTTGGATTGAATGGAATAGTTTCAACTGTGGCTCAACCCAAAGAAATGTGCCTTTGGGGTTCAATAAGGGAAGCTCCTAGGATTCTTTGTTTCAGCAAAGGGAATTGAGGTAGACCCTGCTAAAGTTAAAGCTATACTAGAGATGGCTCCTCCACGTAGCATCAGTCAAATGAGGATGCTACGAGGGAGAATTTAGTCCATTTTGAGATTCATGTCACAACTTGCAGATAGGGCACAACCCTTTACTAAGTTTCTACATAAAGGGATTACCTTCAAGTAGGATGAACACTATGAAGCAAACTTCAGAGAATTGAAAGGATACTTGGCAACTCCTCCTATCCTTATGGTGCCTATTCATGGAAATCCCCTACTCCTATACATTTCAGCTATAGCTACATCCCTAGGAGTTTTTGTGACACAAGAGAATGAAACCAAGAAAGAAAGAGCTATCTATTACATTAGTAGAACACTAGTCACTTATGAACTCAATTATAGCATTATTGAAAAAGCATGCTTAGCAATCATCTTTGCATCACAAAAATTAAGGCACCACATGCTCTCTCATATAGTGAAGCTCATTGCTAAGATTGATCCTCTAAAGTATCTTTTGAGCATAACAACATTAATAGGATGTTTGGAAAAATGGGTCCTGATTCTAAGTGAGTTTGACATTGAATATGTAGAAAGGAGAGCTATCAAAAAATAGGTCCTTGCAGATCAATTGGTTGATTCACCACTCCAGGATGATGAACCTTTACTCATTGAATTCCCTAATGAAACAATCATACATCTCACTGAATATCCATGGAAGATGTACTTTGATGGTTCATTCACTCAATTAGGATCTAGAGCAGGGGTCCTCTTCATAACTCCTCAAGGATACAAGATTCCCAAATCTTACAAATTGATGTTTCCATACACCAATAATATTTCAGAATATGAAGCATTGGTAAACAGCCTCAAGCTATCTATGGAATGGAAGATCATAGAGCTACACATATATGGTGACTCCCAACTAATTATCAATTAATTCAATGGGGAGTATCGAACAAAAGATGAGAAATTGATGTCTTACAAGAAACTAGTTGATGACCTGAAGAAATACTCTGTCTTCGTCACCTTCTAGCAGATACCAAGATCAAAGAACCAAGCTGCTAATGCTATGGCTACCTTGGTGTCCATGTTACAACTAGAAGAACATCAATTCCTCTATGACTTCTTGGTGGAAGAACTATCCTATCCTGCCTTTGATACCCCTAAGTCCCAGGTAATATGTGCTTTAAATACTCTAGACCAATCTTGGTATGCCAATATCATTGCTTACCTTTCTAACCAAACCATTCCTATCAATCTATCCAGAAATGAGAAAAGATCCCTGATTAGGATAGCATCATGTTACATCCTCATAACTAACAACTTATATTGATGCGGTCTCGACGATACACTTCTTCAGTGTTTAGAACTCAAAGAGTCCGATCTAGCATTAAAATAGGTCCATGAAGGTGTATGTGGATCACACTTGAATGAATTTTCATTAGCCAAGAAACTACTTAGAGTAGGCTATTATTAGCCTACCATGGAGAGAGATTCTATTCAATTTTCAAAAGCATGTCTTAAATGCTAGACACATGGAAACCTTATCCATGCTCCTGCCAGAGAACTTATACCTTGAATAACACATTGGCCATTTTAGCAATGGGCCTTTGACTTGGTTGGACAAATATATCCCAACTCTTCAAATGGACACAAGTTCATCAGTACGGCCATTGAGTATTTCACAAAGTGGGTCGAAGCCTTTCCGCTAATCAAAGCCACTAGCAAATAGGTGGCTATGTTCATTCTAAACTACATTATTTGTAAATATGAGATACCCTCTTCAATTGTAACAGACAATGGGGGCCAATTTAAAAATCAAGACATTGATGACCTTTGTGAACAATTCCATATTACTCAACACTGCTCCTCAATATATTATCCTCAAGGTAATGGACAGGCTGAGGCATCAAACAAGAATATTCTCAAGATCCTACACTGAACTGTAAGTAAATCTGGCAGAGACTGGCATCTACAACTAAATCTGGCACTATGGGCCTACAGAACAAGCATAAGAACACCAACTAGAGCCACGCCATTCACTCTAGTCTATGGTGCTGAAGTAGTACTACCTATTAAGGTTTAAATCCCATCTTTGCAAATATATTTACAAGGTCTCATTACTGATGAGCAGTACCGCATAGATAGGGTGAATTCTTTGGACCTACTAGATGAGCACAAGCAACAAGCATTTGATCACCTTAAATTGTATCAAGCACGTATGTCCAAAGTTTACAATAAGAAGGTTAAACCACGCAAATTTGTAGGATATTTCATCCTCAAGGAGAATCCTAAGAACCAACCTAACATGGAACAGAAAGGAAAATTTGAACCTAACTGGCTGGGACCTTATGTAA
This sequence comes from Thuja plicata, assembly GCA_018584345.1. Classification (NCBI taxonomy): domain Eukaryota; kingdom Viridiplantae; phylum Streptophyta; class Pinopsida; order Cupressales; family Cupressaceae; genus Thuja; species Thuja plicata. Next base: position 2,068,267 of record MU227475.1, on the reverse strand, counting down.
TCACTTCTACTTTTGGGACTAGAGCTTATCAACTGGCTACACCTGAGGGAGATGTTCTTCCAGATCCTATCAACACTCTACATTTGAAGTAGTTCTACGCTTGATTTTTGGCTAGCAGAGCCTGTAAAGCAAAAAGTTCTTGCAAAATACCAAAAACATTCAGAAAATTGATCCTGAAGAAATCCAAAAACAATGGAAAAGATCCTACAAAAAGGGTATCCTTGGTGAAAACCTGGTAAACAGGTGCCTTGATACTACAAAAAGATTCAAAAAAGAACAAATAGCAAAAAAATTGAAAAAGAGAAAAGTGCCTTGATGAGCACCTGGTAAAATAGGCATCTTGGTAGCAAAAAAGAAAGAAAAAGGTCTTTCCAAGTGGTGAAAACCTGGCAATCAGGTGTCACTTGTGTTCTGTGCTCCATCTATCAATGCACTATTGATACTAGGCCTTCATAATTTTTCCTGTGCTCATACGCTGACTTCATCTTCCTAAATGACTATCTTATCCTCACTTGGGATTTGTCTATCTTTAAATCTTAGGAATAAGTCATTCAGCACTGGGGGCATCTTTTTTGGCTTAGTAGGTTGCAGTTTCTAGGTTGCTTTAGGATGGTTTTCCTCACAAACACAATGTTTCTTGACACATGCAAAATAATGTCACTTTCCAAAACAAGGATCTCTTTTCAAAGCATCACATATCCAGACACGACATTTACATTAATGAAGTTCCTACAAAGCTATATTGGATCACAGACCTGAATGGATTATCCTATCAATGCACAGGCATGGAAACACCATATTGCTTGTATCCCAATTTTCAGATTGTTGAATCTCTACTGTGTTTGACATATTAATGAACAAGTACTACTTAAACACATAATTGGTTATTGGTTTGATTATGATTCTTTTATGTCCTAATGATGTTTTCAATTATGGGCATCTAAGTAATTATAAATTTTATTAGCTTGATTCACAATTGATGATTTATTATGTCTTCTTAGTTACTCAATGACATATGCGCAAAGACAAAGAGTCGCAAGGATAGGGGGCATGATGTTTTCTTAAAATTTTGTGTATGGTGATTGTTCCAAATGTTCCTATAAATTTCATCTAACTTGGATGTTTATGGTAAGAGTTGCCACTATGGGTGGATAGCCGCATATATCTCGATCTTCATTATGTGTAAACTACAGAAAGGTTGAAACAATTTTCTTGTCTATTTTCTGATCCAAATTCTTATTAAGGTATATGAATCATAATGTACCCAAGGATATGAATTTTCAAGATCATTGCGGGTCCAATATCTTTCCTTAATCAGAATCTGGTATATTAAAAGGAAGGTGACTATTTTGTTATCCTGGCTTCTATTCCTTGATACCTAAGTCTATTTCTAACATTTCAATAAAACATAGTATTCATACTTTCATAATATCAGTGGGTATTAGTGATGGTTGTACTATTAGGTGGTTTCCATTTCAAAAAGTTCCCAATGATGATAAAAAAGCTATACATTTGCATACCAATGACAAAGTCCTAAGAGTCTACATATAGTTGCATTTAGAGATTGCATGACACATTTATAAAGGCAGTAAAATGCATAAAGACTTTTTATGATAAAAAAAAGATCTCTATCTTCTTCTAAAAATCAAGTTAATTACATCATCCATATTACTGGTATCAAATATCATTGCACATCCATAACATACATTTTGCATTCATTGAAAAGAAGCAACATGAAAATACAAAAATAAAGCACTCATGTATTGCATTTTTTTCCTAAAGTGTATCCATACATCTATTTGGCATAACCAAAAAATCAAAAGAAACATACATTTTCATTTTCACATGAGTATCATTCAAAACATATTTATATCAATAATGACGCATCACATCTAATCATAAAATGATGTTATCATCTAAAAACTAACTCATCAAGAGACCAAGATATCATCACATGTGCAAGATACATTTACCACATCTATGAAAGCAAAAAGAACTCTTGAAACATGTCAGAAATAGGAAGCTGCATCAGATATATATATCATCATAACATGGTACAGATCAAAATATGGAAAAGTATGCATAAAGAGTATCAGAGTACCAATGAGGCTAAATAAATCAGATATACATGTATGAATGTCATATACAAAAAAGGGGGGATCTCAGTAGGATCTAGATATACAAAATGTGATGTCAAGATATACATATAAATGGTACAAATATCAACTCTGCCCCGCCCCCACTCCTTGATCAGGAGGAGGAGGGAGAGGTGGTACAAAAGGAGCTGTTGGAGGTGGCATGGCCCCCTCTAATTGCTGAGTCACTCGAGAAAAGGAAGGTTCTCTCTGGCCCTCTGGAACTGCTGCATGATACAAGGCATAATAATAAGATGCCCTCTGCCCCTGATGAATTGTTGTCCAGGAATGTGTGTCTCCCTTAGCTCTGAGCATCTCACCCTTCCTATCCCTCTCTTCTCTTAGCCGCTCAAGCTGTATATCCATGTCCGCCAGTAAGGCATCAATAGCAGTAACTCGGGCCTCCAATGCTGTAATCCTAGCTCAGAGCTTCTCCCTCTCCTACTCACATCTAGACAGAGGATCTCCATCTCTACTTGTATCCTGCTCCTAGGACCTGTCCTATCCTCTATCCAGTGGTCTATCCTATGACCCCTTCTATCTCTGGCTCTACTAATCCCTAGTAAGTATTGGACCAAGATCTCTCT
>MU227475.1:2043901-2065446 GCA_018584345.1 Thuja plicata | reverse complement strand
TGCCTGACATCTCTACCATCCCTACCACCATCATGACCTCCATGCCTATCGGGAGCCCTATCTCTCTACACACCGCTCTTACCCCTAGGTGGTCAATCATCAAGATCATAGTCTAAGGGCTCCTCTATGAGAGGAATGATCTCCTCAGGAATAGTAAACCAAGGGAAGGGGTACTAAAGCCTCTCAACAACATACCCATCAGACACACCTACATCATCTACACCAAGATGGAGATCACAAACTACTGCCACCATATCGTGGATCTCTTGATGAGTCATCTCATGCTATAACTATGCCCCCCATAATGGTGTCTCATCTCTAGTCTAGGAATATACAAAAATGTCCTCTGTCCTACCCTGTCGATGACCATACTACCTCAACACTCTGGTGATCATGAACTGCTCTATGATATATCTGGTCCTGCCAATAAGATATCAACTCTGACATAAGTAAGGCACCTGCCAAGCATCTGAGGTCCACACCTCACAATCTAAATATGGTCGCCAAACAAACTCTATCATATCATCGAATAAATGGTGCCAGTACTCGATCTTTCCTAGATGGGGCTACTAAAGAAGACCTACATACATATAAACATAGGGCTACTCTGGTGCCCTCTGTCTATCTACAATCGGCTGTGTGACGAGGATGTGCTCCCGGGCCTAGATCTGGAGAATAAGGATCCCAATAGTCATACTCCATCTATAGTGGTATACTATCTCATGTAGCTCTCTATACATGTGGGCTAAGATACAGCTACCCCATGCAAATCTCTATCGGTGGGTCACCATCTTCTCTATCATGTCTACCCAACCGACCATAAATCTGTGCTGGCCCCTATCAGGCATCAGGATGCCACCTACTAGACCTACTAAATAAACAAATAAATGATTAGAATGATCGACTATGTAATCCACAGACAGATACCTCCGATCTATGGTTTCATCCTAGAAATATCTCCATGTAGCACCAATCACCACGACCACTGTCGACTCAAATTGTACCTCATGCCCAATCATCAGTACCTAAAGTATCCTCCACACATCCTCAAGAGTCACTGTGATCTCTCCAGTTGGTAAATAAAAGGTGTTGTACTTTGAGCACTATCTCTCAGCCAGAGCAGTCAACAACCCACAGTTTACCCCGATCTTGGGTAAACCCATCAATGAGTGCAATCCACATCAGATCACAGTGGTCTACTCATCATCTGACAGCCATCCAAATAATGCAAGCACACGACCAGGTTAAGTGTATCTTATCTCTAAAAAAGGGGCAGACTCCTAATCAGCTAGGTGATTCCAAGTTCACAGCACACAAATAGGTCTGAAAGATTAAAATTCTAAGTCTCCTAACCAGATACAATTCTGAAATAGAAGGTTACAATCCATTTTACCAGATGCAATCCTGGAAATACAGGATGTGACTGAGTTTATAAGATGTGATCCTCGACATATGAGATGTGATCCTAAATATGGGGTGCAACCCTAAGCAAACAGGGTGCAATGCACTGATGAGTTTTCACTAAAAAATAGCCAAAAATAATCAAAATAGATGTGATCCAGGGTATCCTAGATGTGACACAGGAATCCAGAAAAACCAGATGTGATCCGGGAAAAACCAGATGTGACATGGGATTTGTAGGTTGTGATCTGGAATCCTGGATGCGATTCAAAATTCAAAGGGCTGTAGAAGCCACAAAAATGCATAAAATTGAACTTTGCAAAATTCACAGGATAGTCTGTCAAGCACTTACCGATGGTGGGTAGTTGGCTGGATGTTGATGTCAATGGCTCATCTTGAAATGATGCTTCCTCACAGGGAATACCATCTTCTCTGCAGAGCTCTCTAAATTACTATGGAGGAAAGTGAAAATGAATAGTGAAATGGTAATTTTTGAGGCTTATATTGGTCTTTTGAGCCATTTAGGAGTTCTGAAACTCCTCCCAGACAAGTACAACTTCATTTCTATTCTCTTTCTAATCAATCAGGAACCAAATCGAAGGTGCATAAGATGTTTTTAGCAGAACAATACCATTCTTATGACACTTTCAAAAATAACAGATTCACTTCATTTGTTCCGCCAAACTATCAATACTACATATTGTATCATACATCTTATTCTAACATCATTTTATCAGTCTCATCACTCATATTTTCACATAATTAACTTGGTACTTGTGTGTTTATTTTTAAACACACCTTCTTTTCTACTTCTTCTACTCCATTCTTTATTTTCCTAACCACTTCCTGCAAGTGATATGTTCTTTCAATTGAGGGATTTATTCTTTTCCTTTGATTTCATTCATGTGGGGGCATGATCACACTATCATCAATTAAATTTTTGCTTGAAATAGCTTTAAAAATGACTTCGTTATCAAATAAACTAGGGGCATAACAGTTTCCTTGACTAAAGTCGGAATTGTTGGATAGAAATCTTTGGTTCTCATGAGCTAGATATCTTATGTTCCCTTATTTTAAAAGAATTTTATTAAGCTCCTGGCAGCTTCATACTGGCTTTTTGGATGACAACCAAGTTCAGAATTGGTATCTTTAAAATATTTTATTGATCTTTGGATGACAACCAAGTTCAAAATCAATTCTACCAGTTTAGTTCGATAGTGCGAGACTGATCTTATCAACATTTCATTCAACAACCAAGAACACGATTCTCAATCTTTCTGAAGTCAAAATTGAAAACTTTCTTTGAATCAATGTGCTTCTCGCATATCAATTCAAAGAGGGGCAAATATAACCACCTGAATTTGGTCTGCTCTAACTATGGACCCTATTTTCCCTAAATGTGATCATACCCTTGATTATGTCCAAACAACCCTGTTACTGCTTGGCATAATTCTTCAAATCAATTTAATGTCCTAGATTATTTTTATCACTAAATTATATTAACTATTATAGCCATATAATTCAAATCAATTCAAACCAATTAAATCAAATCAAAATCAAACATGGCTATAGTATTTAATTATAAAGGAATTAAATTAATCCCTAAATCAATTACCCACTTGCAAAATAACCCATTCCCCTAGCCTATTTAATTTAATTAAAATGGCTATAGTTCCTTTAATTATTAAAAATTAATTAAATTTTTTAAATAATTAAATTCCTATTTTTAAATAAATTAAATAAGTTTAATTCATTTAATTAATATTCCCTTAAACCCTAACCTAACCTATCTCAACCACTTCTACCCTGGGTTCTAACCCTTCTCAACCCATTCACCCTTTCTAATCTAATCATAATCCTAATTCTAATCCTAACCCACCTCCTAATGTTGTCACATTCCATTAAGGAATGATTAACAACTCCATCCACTTGAGAAAGTCAAGGAATCTCAAGATTCCTTTCTCAAGTCCACCTTCTCAAGCCACCCTCTTACACACTTCCCATGCTTCTTTAAGGCTTTCATTAATGCCTCATTAAGGAAGATGCCTTAATCCCATGTCTCCTCCATGCCTCATTAATGCCCAAGTCATTAATGGCTCTTACACCACCATTAATGAGTCCCTCAACTCATTAATGAGCCTTGTCTCCCCTCTCTTTCTCTCTCTCTCTCTTATTCTTCTATAAATAGAAGCCATTTTTTATAGCAAATAAGCCTTGATCCCATATTGTAAATGCATTTTTATGTTGTTGGAATAGACTTAGACTCATACTTTATTTGATAGTTCATGTTTATTGCATTGTTAGAATGTCCATTTTTAGACTAATATGCATTTCTGATTGAATATTAGCTTGTTTTAAACTGAAGCTTTCATGCTAGGTTATTAATGTCACTGGTATTTAGCATAAATCTGAGGGATTTTATGTTACATGCTACACTCATCCTAGTTAGAAAGAAATAAGTCAAAGTTATGGCTTATATGCTCTTTAACCCTTGTTTTTCACTAATAGAATGACTTATTGAAGTGTTGTGTTGCAGATAACAGGTGTACAAATACACACACACACACACACACACACATATATATGTTATATTATATATATTATTATTAATTATGCAAACTTATATTATTCTAATATAAGATTGATTAATGAAACATTATAATATTATAATGACTAGACATGTCCCATAAAGGGACATGTCTCTCCTAGCTTCTTTCTCATTATAAATGAAAGAGAGATTGTTGCATTTGAAAAACACATACAATATACAAAATAGAGTGCTATTACATTTGCAGCTATCATAAAACCTTAACAGTATGATACTAACCTTGATTTTCTGAGGCATGGAGAGAGTGCAGAGCACCAAATATGTCAAGACAACCAAGTAAGTTCGAGGAGTATTTCATTCAATAAGATATGTTGTTAAAAGGAATTTAGTTGTGTATACCAAGAAGTTCCATGAGAATTAATTTGATTAAAGAAAAGCATTGTGGTAGATTGGATGGACATTTTGGAATTGATAAGACATTGAGTTCTCTTAAGGAAAAGTATCATTAGCCTCATATGTATAAGGATGCTTAGAAGTTTGTAAGGAGTTTTGGAATTTGTCAAGTTGTAAAAGGAGTAAGTCAGAATACTAGATTGTATACACCTTTTTATGTTCTTGAGAAACCTTGGAGTGACATCAGTATGGATTTTGTTCTTAGATTACCTAAGACAGTAAGAGGGTATGATTCCATATTTTTTGTTGTGGATAGATTTTCTAAGATGGCACATTTCATACCATGTAAGAAGACATCAGATGTTGTGCATGTTTCTAATATTTTCTTCACCGAGGTTGTTAGATTGCATGGATTGCTGAGAATTACTATCTTTGACAAAGATAGCAAGTTTGTTGGTTATTTTTGGAGGAATTTGTGGAAGAAGATGGCTACTGAGTTAAGGTTTAGTTCTACATTCCATCCATAGATAGATGGATAGATAGAGGTTGTGAATAGAAGCTTGGGTAATTTGTTGAGATGTTTAGTTGGAGATAATCTAAGTAATTGGGAGATGATATTGGCACAAGCCGAGTTTGCATAATAATTCTATGAATAGGAGTACAGGAAAAATACCTTTTGAGATTATTACTGGAATGCAGTCAAGAGGAGTATCATATTTGAGAGATATTGTTGGTGAAGAAAAAAGAAGTGTTAAAGGGGAAGTATTTTCTGATTTTAGGAAGTCTGTACATGAGGAAGTGAAGTTGAATTTGGAATAAAGTAATCAGAAATATAAGGAAAATTCTGACAACTCTAGGAGACATCATGTTTTTGAAGTTGGTGATGAGGTCATGGTTCATTTGAAGAAGGGAATATTTCCTATTGGAACATACAATAAGCTAAAAAATGAAGAAGTTTGTTCCTTGTAGAATTCTGAGGAAGCTTGGCAGTGGTAATGCTTATGAAGTTGAGTTACCTGATGACATGGATATATCTCCTATATTCAATATTACTGATTTGTACAAGTATCATGAGTCTAAAAATGAGGTTTTTATACCATATGATTATCCTAAGAAGCAGATTGAACAAATATTGGATCAGAGGATTGGTAAAATCACAAGAGGAAAATATTACTATGAATATTTGGTGAAGTAGAAGAATAGACTAGTTGAAGATGCTACATGGATTTCTCAATCTGAGTTGGATTCAGATCAGATTGTGGGTCCTCAATGATTCAGGGGAATTATTTCTTTCAAAACCATTTGTTTGATGCAGGAGCATCCTAGGTTGCCTTTCTATCCTTCTCATCTTTGTTCATTCTTCCAGTAAGTGTCGAGTTGCAGTTCTTGCCGAGTTGCAATAAGTGTCAAGTTGTCCAGTGTTGACCGTGTTCCTACTTATGTCGAGCTGTCCAGTGTTGGTCGATCATTCCTTTTGATGCTGAGTGAACCTGATGCTCAGTTCCCTTTGACTGAGTTTATCTATGTTTGGTTATTATTGGAGCCTACTTGTGTATTTAATTTATGATGGTGCATTTAATATTTGGATCTTGTCTTGGGATGTGTGCAGATGGTTGGTGGTCGACCTTCCTTCTTTGTAAGCTTCTTTGGAAAGTATAAATAGGGATGTCTAGGAGTAGGTTAGGGATCATCTAGTAGAGAAAGTAGCAAATGGTGATATGAGAAGGTAGAAGATATAATAGTTTAGATTTTGTAAATCTTGATGATTGTAACCTGGAAGGCCTCACATTTGGGAATGTATGTTGTAATGACATGAATCAATAAAAGATAGTTTTTGTTTCCTCTCTCTTTGGTGTTGTTCTCTGTGTTGTTTTCTTCCATTGTGTTTACTCTGCAGGGTGGCTGGATATTTGGGTGTGCCTTTGGCTCTAACCATCCATGTCCCTCCTTGCTCCAGTTAGATGATTTTCAAATCTAGGGAACATATCTTGATCCATTAAATTTTGAATCTCCATTGAACCATTTACCTAACAATACATCCTATTCTTTCACAAAAACTTCTATCCAATTTATGCAATCACTGACTTCATATAACAACATACTTCTCACTATGATGACTCATCTTTAAAATAAGAAGTATGAAAAACTTCAAATCTATCTTTCTTTCTTTAGTGACTTCTTCACCTTATAAGGAACTTTCTTTCTCATAAAAACATGAGGATTACCTAGAAATAAAATTGCAGCTGCTGCTCATTTCTCTTTGACTAGAAACATAGCAGATTTGGAGTCTTCTTTATAGCTTCATTAGGTTCTTTTTACATAGAGTCACCAACTCTTTGTAGAGGAAATAATTTGAACAACAAAAGACACTTGCAATTTATATTTCTTTTATGAGTTTTTTCTGACCAGCAAAGCCACCCAAACTTCTTTATACTCGCTACAAATAAAACACTTCCAAGCTGTCCTTACACAGTTCTGAAATAAATTTCAGATTTTAAACTCCTTGACTCTTTTAAAATCAATTTAAAACTTTAGTCTCCCCATTATATTTTCCCTTTTTTTTGTGTTTTAAAATGATATATGCTTTGAAAGCCACCAATATACCTCAAGATAGATTTTATAGAGTGGTTAGTTCCAAATATGCGAAATCTGAGGTAATTGGACCAACTATAGGGACAAGACTACCCTCTACACTTTTGGCTCTGCAAGACCAAGGCAGGCTAATCCATTTCAAGATACAACTCTTTACAATGCCTTCTAGACTTAAACAATAGATAATGATATGAAAAGGATGAATGATAACCAATCATTCATAGATCCTCAACTATCATGAAGAAACAATAACCCACATCAACAAAACTTAGGAAAGGTTTAGAAATAGTTTGATGTTTAAATGGGAAGAATATAGCCAAAATCAACCAGATATGCATCACTATGGAAATAATAGTCTCTTATCAGTGCCTTATCCATTGGGAAATACTTCAAAACAAACAAAATATACAGAAACCAACTACTGTCAAAGATTCCAAGCCATAAACACAACCAATCCAGACCAATACTTCTTACAACAGATCCTTATGCATACCAAATGAATCAATGTCTTATCCGTAGAATCATTTAATATGATCCTAGATTAGAACTAAGGACTAACGACATACACATAGATATAATGTATGTAATGAATAAGAAGATCCACAAATCAAGAAACAAACATGAAGGAGAGACAAGAATTTGGATGTTTGCATTAAGTATGAAGAATCACATTGCTGTATAAAATTTGCTTTAGAACACACCACTTCAATAATGGCCAAAGATTTGAGACATTATATTTCATCTTAACAAAATATAGTACAGTCAACAACTATATTCCTATGGAACCAGAAACTAGAGCCCCTTAGAGACAAGAACATTGGAGCCTCTCGAGGAAAGAAAATTGGAGCCCCCTTTAAGTGAAAAAGACCAGAAGATATAGAAGGGGAAAAAAAAAACTTAAACTCTAACTAACATCTATCTCCTTCCAAAATATATCTGCAAATATCTTCTCCTCTTCACAAACCAAAATCTGATATGATTTTCTTCTTTACAAACTTTACCCACTTTGCCTCCTGAAAATATGAAAATCTCCCGTGAAAGCACATTAAAACATATTACTTTCATAATAATATCTCTAATATTATTATGTCTCCTATGTTTCCCCTGAATTCATTATTTTTCACTTCAATAGCAAATTTGAGTGAATACTTTGTGCATATTTTAATAGCAACAATGATAATCCTAATGTTCTATGCACTTTACTAATATTATGTTATTTTTAATATTTATAACTGCACAATAATCCTTTCTACATAGAAGCCACTAGATTTTTCCTTGTGTCACTCTACCACTAGCTGCATAGTCCACCTAGGTGCTTGCATCACCTGGGTATGTCACCTTGTCAATTTTCCACATGTCGGCTGCGCGCAATGCCTTAATGGGTAACTTTCGAGTATCTTATGTTCAAGTCATTATGCCCACTATTTAATTTTACCTTAGGATCCGTGCCCATCTAGCATGCCTCTACTATGAGACTGCCACATCACCATCCACCTAACATGCCATGTTGTCACCCTTCCATGTGTCATGCAAGTGCAATACCTTGATGATATCTTCCCTGTATCTTTGGGATCAAGGCATTGCACCTGTCGTTGATCTCCTCACCATCTCACGCCTACCATTGATCTTTTCTTCCTTTAGATCTATGCACATCCAATTTCCATCCACTGACATTTTTCATTGCCACATCACCTCCACGGGCCCCACCAAAACCTATTTGTCTTTGAAGTCGCCCACCAGCCAAGCACAATCGCTAATGCACCATCTGAGCATGGTCACCAAGAGTGATCCTACTATTCTCTTCACAACACTATGTATGTGTTTTACCATATAAACATAGGAGAACTCCACTCCCCCACCAATGTGGGATAATTAGTTTTACAGTTTTGTTTCACAAACTTGTTTCTTGTGCCAAAATTTTGGTCCACTTTGACCGAGTCACATGCACCATCCAACCAGTCATGAGTGCCCAACAAGTTCCCACTTTCTCTTTACTTCATAGGACTCTATGAGTGCTTTACTATAAAAACATTTTCAAATACCACTCCCCTATGCATGTGGTAATTCCCATAAGTCTACTCTTTTAAACTTTTAGCGTGCCCTGTGTATGCATCCATGGTTTGCAAAGAATCAAAAACATCTACCCTGCACAAATTTGAAGTTACTCCATGCTTTATCTAAAGGCTTCCAGCTTGGCGCATACAGGGAGATGTTGGCAAGGTTGTAGAATTTGGAATTACACCTGCCAATGCATTTGCATGAATGTTTCTAAGATGTTTTTATAAAAACAAAACCCTTGTACATACCCTGTGCAGCTTTTATGGACATCCCCATTTTGTTTTGGTAGGTTCCAGCCTAGCGCAGATAGGGAGGAAATTGCAAAGGTTGTGGAATTTGGCATTACACCTGGCCATGCATTTACTTGGAAGTCTCTAAAACCTTTTTACCAAATTCATTGCTAAATAAATCCTTGTGCAGCCTTTATACCAACAAACTCCATTTGTTTGGAAGTTTCTTAAAAAAGTTTTGAAACATGCCCTGCACAAATTTCATTATGGATTTCCACCCTTTGTTGAAATACCATGTTTGGAACAAGCCGGAAGATGACTAGTTTTACAAATGTGTTTTCTTGCAAGTTAAATAAAATGCCTCTTAACACTGCCACGTACGCTACCCAAAAGCTTCCAAGGAATACTACGCTCTACACTGGCCATTTAATTTGCTTTGAAAGTTTCCAAAATCTGTTTCAAAAATCTATTTTATGCATATCCAGAAATCACTGTATCACATTTGTGCATATTTGAAAACCATCGCTTCATAATTAACCATCAGAGCACAAATTTATAGAGGGTCTGGTTCAAAACATGTTAACCGAGCACATTCTTAATGCATATCTGGAAAAGAATTTCAATTGTTGTACATAGGCTGGAGGAAAGGCAGTAAAATTTGTGGAAGCAAGATTCTATCGATGTCAATTTTGGTATGCTTATTGAATTATATTATGTATCGGCAAATACTATTATTTAAATCGTAAAATGATTTCAAATAATAATATACTTTAAAACCAAATAAACTAAGTATTTAACCTTATTAACAAAGGTTGGGTCTCTGGGATCCTGGTTTGAAAATTATCATTTAGAAAACATTTTTTACCTTTAGTTTACTGAAATGTAGTCTACTATGCACTTGGACCATAAATCATTGAGATTGAGGCCATTAGAACCAACCCTTGATATCTCTGCAAAACTGCCCCAAAAATGACAAGTGGCCTCTAGCGATGGCTTCAAAAAGTGATCATATGACCACCTGAAGGATTCAAATATAGAAAACTAGGATATATCCATGTTTATTACTACTTTGCAAAAACCAATCTCTATGATACTTCCTGAGGCAGGATATTTTAATCTCCAAAAATGATCGCTTATCACAAACTGCTAAAACACTTATTGAAATGATGGGAACTGATTTTGGAATCAGCTTTGAAAGAATACCAAGCAATGCCTTGAGACTTTTCTACTGATCCTGGTAGTATAATTTCATACAAGGAGTACATATCCACAACTGATATCATCAAATAACCATTTGATACAAAGTTACAATCCTCTTAAAGTGATTGTTCTGCAATTTAACTTTGTCAACACTGGCAATCTGCATAAATTGCTTTTAATTTTAATTTCACAAACCAATCAAGTGGACACCTTAAAATTTGAAAATCAGGATAGATTCAATTTCACATAAAGAATATGAGGCTTTAATTATCTTTTTCCAATGGTCAACTAGTCACCCAACATTAATCCTCAAAGTCAGCCCTTTATTAACCTCCTAAATCTAAAATTAGTGAATTTGTATAAATCTGATTTGGAAGTGGCTGATGAAAATGGTCCAATGGATTGACCATGAGCTGAAAATATTCATTATGGAACATTTCTATGATTATAATATAGGGGAACATTCAATTCCTCATGTCATTCAATTGGGTGCAACTTGTATGATCCCAAAGTAGGGCACTTTTTACTTCTGCATTTCTTACCTAGGAAATCAGAATAAAATGCAAACATAGTGGCCTTAGCAAAATCATCATCTAAAGTCACATGGATCTGAAAATGGATATGTAGACTAAATTTAATTCCTACAATGTCTCAGAATAATCCTTATGTCATGATTCTTAATCCGGCCAAAAATGCAAATCTCCAAAGTAGGCCACTTAGTAAACTCTGGAACTGTTCAAAATGAAGATTTAGGTTATCACCTCCAAATAGCTACCTCCAAAACATATCCAATATGACTTCTAAAAGTTGTAAACCACTATATTTCTCCATGATAGGTGATGAACACATCCCTTAGGTTATTTCTTATGAAATTCTTCAGGTTTCATTTTAATCGCACACAAAGTAGCCTTTTTCAAAAGTTTTCAGAGGTATTGACTTTGTGCTTTAGAGAAATTTTTTAATTTGGTCACTTCAAATTTCTCCAAAATTTGAGAGTTCCAATAGTGAGCTTATCATATTTGACCATTAGTTTAGTCATAGTCAGTTGATATTCCTATTTTTGTTGTTGTTGGTCTTGATTTGTTGATCTTGTCCTTTGATAAGTCTATTACCATCAATCCAGTCTTTGATTTTTTCTATCCTTATTCTAAGTCGTGAGTGCATTATTATCTAGGTTTGCTAAGCTTGACTCATATATGATTCATTTGCATCTCCTTCTTAATTGGATGTTATCTTGTTGTCACCATCATCTATCTAGAACTTAATCAACACGTTAGCTTTTACTTTAGCACCTGTCAGGCAATCGATTAACTTATTCCTATACAAACTAGAGGCTCTTTTAAGCAATTTCAAGAGGAATCGAGACAACATATTTTGTTTTGAGAAAACCCTCTTTTCATAGAACGTCTAGAAAATTCAAGAAAATCATTTTAACTTATTCACGAGAAAAATTCCCACATCTTACCTTCTCTCCAATCTTCTAAGAAAGTGCATCAAGACAATCTTACAATGGCTAAAAAAATGAGAAAAACTGTATGGTCTTAACAACAAGAAATAAGAGATTCTTATTGTGGCCCAATCAAAACAAGGTCAATCTTTGAAATCTGAAATTTAGGACTTTAAGGGAGAAAAAGATACATCATCCAACAAGTCCTCATTAAGATCAATCTTTCCTTTTCTCTATGACCATGAGCCATCCATACTTACCTTTTCTTCAAACAAAGAGGAATCTAAGCACAAAACCCCATCTTTGATCAAGAACAATATCATGACCATCCTATCTCTTATCAAGAGAATTAAGAGGAAGTTACATTAGATTCCATTGAGAATCTTCTCTATCAATTATATGACAACAACAAATCATATCCTCATGATCTTGAATATCACATCTCTTTGGTAAACACAAGTGCATCTAAATGTCCATTGGATAGATCATTTACTCCTTTGGGAAAATCTTATGAATCAACATTGGAAGAAATCCTTTAAAGTCATCTCATCACATTGCCACAAATCACTTCACTTGGAATTATAATCTTGAGTACCTACTTTACGTTTCATCAACACAATGAGCATAAAAATTCAGATTGCATAGAATTGAAACATAAAATCCAAGATCTCATAGATGATGACATAATTGAAATTGAAAATCCTAATGAATCATCTAATGAAGATATTATTCTTAAGAAAGATGTAAATCATGAACCTATGTCTAGTAATGGTTCTTGCACAGACTCCACTTCCCCTAACATTTATTCATCTTCTAAAGAAGTAAATCTATCCAAAGTCCCTCCATCAAACAAACAACCTAATGATTTTCATGCTAACTATGTCTACCCTCAAGGAATACCTCTGAAAGAGATCCAAGATAATTTGCATACGCTTGTAAGTATTTTTCATTCTTCAAAGATCATAGAACCAAATATTTCATGTGCTTCAAAGACTACCATGCCTAATTAAAATGATACTCCATCATCCCTTCAAGAATCCCTCATGCAGATCAAAACCCCTACCTCATATTTAGAAGTGGATCCATGTCAAGAGGAAAATCTTAAGTGTGAAGAAAAAAATATCAGTAATGATCAAGGTCAAGATACCATCCATCCTTATCCAACGGTTGGTCTAAGTTACATATCTCAAGAGTCCCATGATGATTTCATCATCCCCTTCCATTTATTCCTAGAAGAAACTCTTACACCTCCTATATCTTATCCACCTCCCAAGCAAGAAAAAGATATCCTTTGCACCATCTCTAATGAGCCTATTGAAAATCAAGAGCCAATTACCCTTTATACACCATACAAAGATCCGTGTAAATATCAGAGCATTTCATCATCTCCTTTTCATACTCCTCCATATCCACCTCAAATAGCCTATCATTCCTCCAAATCCCTTGCATAAAAAGAAGAGACTTTGAAATAGGTAAACATGGGTGATAGGAATGATAATAGAGACCCTCCTTATAGAACCTCTTAGTATCCTATTGATCTTAATATGATAAATGATGATCCTCATATGAAAACATCTCACCTTATTTTTTACCAACTTTTAAAGGAAAAAAGTATGAGGATCCTGACCAATTCTTGTTTGAATTCAAGTTTTTGTGTCAAACATATGATTATACAACTGATAATTATAAGTTAAAATGGTTCTCTTCTACTCTAAAAGAATCAACTTTGAGATTGTTTATGGGATTGGGAGCATCATCAATTTCATCTTGGGATCAGATATAAACAAAACTTCTTAATAAATACCCAAGGCTATGGTTGAGTAAGGGATAAGAAAGAAGAGTTTTTTAGAATGAGGCAAATGGAAGATGAAAGCCTTGAAGATTATGCTAATAGATTTTAGTTTGTCCATAGAAGATGTGCTAATGAATTGGATGTAGAGATTAGTAAGACAATTTTTTTGAAAGGTATTGATGATGAGTCAGGGGAAGCCCTTAGTCTAATAGGAATAGGTGATATCAATAAACTCTCGATAGAAGATATCATTAAAATATGCAAGAACTATTTTAGGACCGGATTGGGGACTAAAGGTTATAGGAGGAAGGCTTTGTCCCCTAATGTGTCACAAGTTATGGAAGAAATTTCAAACCTAAAAAAATTATATCTTAATTCATCTTAATAGTCAACCTTATAAGAATAACATTGAACCATTGGCCATCTATTGTTCCAAATGCAGAGGAAAACACCCTTTGAGAGAATGTCCCTTGAACTAGGTTGATCTTTGTGCAATTTGTGAGAAGTGTCATATCACTAGTGCCTATAATCTCTTGTAATAAATCAAGATTCAATTGAATAAACCAATTTTTGTGGAAGAGGACCATAATTACATGGGTTAGAGACCCAAATTTTTGGGTTTAATCAAGGAAATTATGGCACAAGGAATAATTGGAATCAAAACTTCTTGAATAATTCAAAAAAGTGGAGTCCTCAATATCCAATGCAACTTCCTAATATGCCTTGGGGACTTTGATGGGGACCTCCCAAATGGGTAAATCCTTAATGGAGCCAACCACAGTAGAAACAATAATCATAGTGGTAGAAAAATCAACCATAGTGGTGGTAAAATAAACCACATTGCTAGAAAAATCAAAATTAGTTCCAACCTTGGCATAATCAGGGTGCGAAGAGACCTTGGGGACAACCCCCACCTCTTTTGACTACATCTAATCATTCTAATGATAAAATTAATCAACCCAAGATACCATATGAACCTATTCCCAATATAAATAAAAATAGGACACACCAAACTCGCAACATTGATACCAACACTACCAATTTTAATTTCATCGAGATTAATGATATTCATCTAAGAAATCAAAATGTTCCCTCTAGACTTGATATCACTAATTAGGAAGGGGAGAAGAATGGTAAAATGAAAAAATAAACTCAAACGATGATGAAATTGAACATGTTCTCAATAAAGCACCATTTTTGGGAGTATTTCAAAAAGGATCAAGAAGCTCTTGATAACTCTTGAACATATCATGCTGTAAAAGAGAAAATAATGTTAATAGAATAAGAGTGTTTTGATACTCAAATAACTTATCACCTTAAATTTAATGTTTAGAGTGGAGGGATAAATAAGACATTCCCCTTTATTCTCAAATTCACAAAGGAAGGATCCAAATTGATCAACCCAAAAAGGATCAATGCATAAATGAATCAACCTATTGGAAATAAGAATAAAGAAGATCCTAGGTTTCCCTCTTAAAATGTATGTGAATGAATGTAAATGTGTGATAGATTTAGAATTATTAAGGATTTGAATTAAAATGGAAGGGGGAAATGTACCAACCTTAAAGTATTGTAGTTCTGAAGAAAGTTATTTTCTGAGGTCTGTAGTCTGTTTCTGGAAAATTTGAAGCTTGATTCAGAATAGAAATGCAGAGACAGACAAAACCCAGAAATCTTTTTCGAATCCAACACCGTCTTGTGAAAAAGGTCGACCTTGACTCAAAAATTTTACACCTGACCCAATAATCTTGACCCTGACCTACAAAGGTCTGACAGAAAATCTTTTTGTAGATCGTGAAAGTTTGCTGAAAAGGTATCCAGATCTGAGTTCAAATCCACAGTCCTGAACTTGTATCTACAATAATAAGAGATTTATTTGTTGGGGGGGAGGAGTTTGCCTTAGTCAAACCCCAATTTAGGAATTAACCTTGAAATCAATAAAATATAGAATGCTAGCAAGTGTGTGATGAAAATGTGTCACACTTCTATGAGTCATTCCATGCAAGGTTGCTCAAGAATGAGGCCTCAAATATCAAATCATAGCTCCCTAGTCATGGAGTGCAAAGGTTTGTAATGGAGGCCCTCAGATTGACCTAGTTGTGCCCCTGCAAGTACACCATGAAATGGGAGATTCAAAGAGAAAAAGCAAGGATGCTAGTCTCCACAATCATACAATATGCAATGAAATGAGAACTATTTTATATGATTGCAATGCATAAAAAGAAATTAATCTAAATGATAACAATGCATGATTATTCTATGAAAGGAAATATGAATTTAATATATTATGAATCTAATCTACATGAATAGCCATGGATGCAAGAAGAAGAAGACAAGAAGAGAGAAGTTGCAATATCCAAGCTTGAGTGCTCAAATTCTCCTCCAAAATTGCTCTCCAAACCTGCAACATAACAATACATAAAAATTCTATATATGAAAATGAGAAGGAGAGATTTCCTTATATAGGAAAGTGAATGGTTGAGATTAAGAGGCAAAAAGAAATGACCAATGGTGGAGATTAAATCTTAGTTGATCCACGGGCTCATTAAAAGAAAAAAGCCCATCACTTAGGAAGATGTGAAGAAAAAAGGATTTTTATTTAATTTATTTCTTTTTTCATCAAAAGAAGAGCTTTAAGTTGGGATTTTTATTTATTTAATTAAAAGAGGGGTTTTCTTTTAAATAAATAAATTAGAAAATTTTTATTTAATTAAATGGGAGGAATTTAATTTAATTAAATAAGATGAATTTTATTTAATTAAAAGGGAGAAATTTAATTTAATTAAATAAGAATAATTTTATTTAATTAAAAGGGAAGTTAAATCTTTTAATTAAATAAAAATGATCAAACCTTAGGAAATATTGAAATAATTGAATTAATTACAATTTGATCAAGGAAATTGATTTAAATTGAAAATGTTCCAAACCATTGATTCAGGAAATTGATAAATTGATAAAATGATAAATGGGGCCCATAGTCCAGGCGACCATTTTAGGGTGCATACATTTTCCCCTCTTTGACTAATATGTGATCATTCTGGGAACACATGTAGTCAAAGAATGCAGTTGAAGTGTGAGATCTATTTGGGATCACAGGACAACACAGACATCAACACCGTTGTAAATAAGTAATTGACATCAGAACAAAGATAAGCTGATTGCAAAAAAACAAAGGTCAACACCGTTGTAAATAAGTAATTGACATGTCTGAGATAAGAATCTCAAGGAAGGTTGCCCCAAGAAGAATAAATGATAGGATTGATAAAGTTGAATCAAGGATTGAAATTTGATAGGTACTACCCCCTCGTGATTGAAATCAAAATGAGATAGAGGAGAAACAAAAAATTGATAAAATTGATCAAATCAAACTAAAGATAAGGTTCTTGATGTAAGATGAAAGATATAAGGATCAAAGAACCAAGGTAGATCATTAAGCACGAAAGATTATGCCCCAAGGTTTAATTAGAAGAAAAGAAGTGGGGTGAAAGAAAATGGAAGATAGAAGTTTGGAGGAGGTGGAAAGAAATGGAGAGAAGAAAGAGAATTTGCCTTAAGAATGAGAATGCCCCAAAATCAATCAACTATTTAAGATAGAAAATTTAGATTGAGATCACGAAAGAAGATAAGGAAATGAAGATCAGAATGTGATCATAGTTGATTAAAAGTCCACAAGAAAGATGAAGGAAAACCCTCACAAACTCATAATACAGCCTAAAAATGCAAACTAACATGAGGTCTAACAATGCAAGCTACATGAAAATGTAAAGGTGTAATTTCAATAAAGAAACTGTAACATAGGAATTTGTGTTCATCATTCATTAGAGAATGTTAAGGAACTTATTTTCATCATTGGGACATTATTAACAGACATCAGAAAATCACACAATCATCACTAGTCATAAGTGTAACTATGAAGATATGAATGTGATTTATATCGGATTGGAATGTGGAAAGATTCTAACATAAGAATCAAAGACATAAAGGTCAAGATGACTGTGATGTTAGCTTACCCAATTTAATATAGCAAAACCACGCTTGCATCAAGGCATAAAGGCCAGGATGACCAAAAGAACGGTTGTGCAAAAATAGTCAAGGATAAAGCGGGAAGCAAATAAAAACATGTTCCATGCCCCAAGTCCTCTAGCTATGCATCCTAGAGAGATTTATTAGACAAGGACACTCAATGAAAATCAATAACAGTCAGCACACAAAGAAAAGATCATGACATAGCTCAAGCATTAAGTGTTGTGTTTAAGAATTAAGTATGTTAACTGATACTGAGTTCTGAGGATAAGGATTGAATACTTGCAAGAAGATAAGACCACATGACAAAACTGGGTAGGACCAAACTAATACGTGTTGAAAAAAACTCAATGTCAAGGGTTGTATTAAAAAATACAATTGAGGTGGTGTTGAAAAACATCATTTGGGAGATGTCCTAAAGACTAGTGCATCCAAGAGACCAAAGCCAATATAGTTATTCCCCCTAGACAAAGACAAAGACCAATTCCAAACCAAGGAAACAAGGACAAGGTATGATGGAGAAAGGCTAAGTGTCGCGGACACATGCTAAGAAATTGGGATGCAAAGGCCTCAAGTAGCACCTGTTTCCAGGTTTTCACCACTTGGATTTTATTACAATTTTTTCTCTTTCATTTTTTTCATTCTTTTTTTTTAGGTCTTTTTATAATTTTTTTGAATTTTTGCTACCACGGCGCCTGTTTCCAGGTTTTCACCAAGGCACTTTTTCCATTTTTTTTTTATTTTTTAATTTTAAATTTTTTTAAAATTTTTTTGGAAGAAGGAAAGCTTTTTAGATAATGCTCCTTGAAAGGATAAACCATGATATGCCAAGGATTCAAAATTATATGCTCAAAAATGCTGATAGGGAAAGGAAGATGAAAGAGAAAAATGGAGGATAAAGTTTTATGCAAAGCGAGTGAGGTTGGAAGATAGGAGGAATAAAAAAATGAGGAAAAATGATAGAAGGTAGAAGGATAGTGAATGAAAGGATTGTGAAAGTGTAAGTGAGGTAAGGTTATTTTGATTGTCAATAAGCTCAACGGTGTAAGTAGTAACTTGATCTTGCTTAGGAGAAGACTTAAGACAGGGTGAAATGAATGAGAAAGAGCATAAGGGATCAAAAGAACCATGAAACGGATAAGAGACATCATGAAAAGGATTGGATGACATGGAGGTTTCTTGATCTTGATCTTTCTTTATGTTCTTTTCTTTATCATTTTTAGAGTCCTCTTGACATGGAACCACTTCTAAGAACAAGGAAGCATGCTGAAATTGTATGGGAGACTTGGGAAGAGATGGGGAAGGATTAGCTGAAGTAGGAATTATAGCATATAAAGGCTTAGGCTCTTTAGGTTTAGCATTATTGAAAGTATTCGCAGCCAAGTGAAGGTTAGCTTGAGTTTCTTTAAGAGGTAGCTCTTGAGGATAACTATAGGGAACCGCATGAAAAGCATTAGGAATTCTGTTGGATGAAGGATTTGCAGAAGGTTTGGAAACTTTAGGAGATGTATGAGTATTGGAGGAAGTAGAGGATGGAAGGGAATCATCACAAAACAATGGTTCATCATTAACATGATCTTGATTGAGAGTGCAATCTTTATTTTTCATCATGAGAATGCTTAGAGGAGAAACTCTTATGATATTTCCATTTAAAATCAGCGTGGTGAAATTTCTCTTCCTCAATAGAAGTATCAAAGAGGTATTTCTCACAAAATTCATCAAAATCTTGTTCAAATTCAGAGTCATAGGGATCACCATCACAATCTCTCCAATAGGACAACCCATTACCAGTAAGAATAAGCACACAAAAAGGAGGAATCTTAGGAATATGGGTGTCATAGATATCACTATATTGTCCATCATCATAGTCATCATAATTATCAGAGTCATAATAGATGGGATCATCATAGTCATCAAAGATGGGTGTGTCATTCTTTGTGGAAGAGGTATCACAAGGATTGTCATGTTTCTCATTATGGTATGTCTTGAAAAGAGAAGTATGAATCTTGGGAGAAGTAGAAGAAGAACGAGATCATGGAGAAGAGGAAAGTGAAGACTTAGTGGAAGAAGAAGACTTGGAGGATGAGGAAAGATGAGAAGACTTAGAAGATGAAATATGTTTGGAAGGAGGAGGTTGTAACATGATCGTGTATATGATTCGGCCAAAGATGTCTGATTCATTTGATTTCCTTTTTATTTTTGCCACAGATTCATCACTCATGTAACATCTAAAAGGATCATTGGAGGAATAATACTCTTTGAATTAAGCAATGAGTTTGAGATCATCTATTGTCAAGAGACCTTCCCTAACAAGATAGGGGAAATCCATGATTCTGGAAGAAGAGGAATCACGCATGGAAGTGAGAGAAGAGATGAATAGAAGAAGGTAGGCTAGATAATAAGAGGAAAAGAAATAGAATACATGAAGAGCTTAGGAAGAAGAGGAAGAAGCATGAAGGAAGAAGAGAAAGGATGGAAATGGGAGACTAGGAAGACATGGGAGATGTGGAAGAAATAAGACCAAGAGTCATTTTGTGCAACTTGATACCATTTATGTTCATTTGGATGTTGAGCAACATGTCATAGCACTTTTGGGGAGATCTATTGAAGTTTTTATCACTCGGGAACTTAGATTTATTTGTTTTAATTGACCAACTAGATGCATTAACAGATTTTTATCATTAATCAGGCACGCAAGATATAAATCAGGGAGTTCAAGAAAAAAAATGTATTCAACAATGAGAAAGGGACAAAGCAACCTTGCACATGAACATGGATAGAGATATAGTATTCTACTCCATGAAGATCTTACTTGTGTATGTTCTCAAAATGTTTTCCCAATCATGCACATAGTCCTAGAAAAGAAAAAGTTGGTTGCACTATGGTTCGTAGTAATGGTTTGACTCTACAAATTTTGCAATATCAAGTGGGTGAGATCCAATCCCGATGCATCAAGATTTTGATGCAGTCTGAGAATTTAATCAATCATGAGCTGCTGAGGAGATTTCTTCCACAAGGACATTTATATAGCGATTGTTGCTACCATGGAAAAAATGGCTATTACCACTTTAGGTTACGTACATGTGGTTTACCCAATAAAGGGAGTGTCCACTACGGTTAACCCTCTCTAACAAGGAAGACTCACAATATGGACCACATGGGGACTTGGTTTGGATTCAAGGGTTCCAAGTTTCTGATTCTCCCAAAAGGGAAAAGAGCATAATCTACTAGCCTCTTCACCTCACCCAAACATAGAAAAAAAGATTAATTGACCCACTAATTTGAAATTTCCTCACCCAAGGTAAATCAACAACAATGACCACCAATCTCAAGAGAGAAAGTACCAATCAAAGTTGAAGACTAAACCAAGTTTGAAGTAATAAAAAATCCTTCCCTACCTACAAGGGGATCTATCATCAAGAAGAGCTTCGCATGTAAGACAAGTGAATAAAGCCCACTCTCTCAAGATCACCACAAATAGTGTTCATAGGGCCTAATTACTATGTGAAACATATATGCAAGAAAGCAAATCTAGGTCTATTTTTACAGCACCAATTGGAAATGTGATCTATGAAAGCAATAAAACACTCAAGCTAAATACATGAGATGTTCATTATTATTTCCAAAATCTAAATGTTATAGAGATGCAAAAAATACCTCAATTCCAAAGCAACGCGAGCATTTTTTTTTATTCACACAAGTCCAAGCAATCCCCACGAACTCTTCAACAAGCAAACAAGCAAACAAGATATGCAATGTATATTCAACTTATGCAAACCCTAGGGTTAGATCTAAAAATCAATTGTTAGGAGCAATAATAACCAGAAAATAATCCAAATGATAACTCACATCATGCATTGA
>MU227475.1:1996230-2043851 GCA_018584345.1 Thuja plicata | reverse complement strand
AGCAATAATAACCAGAAAATAATCCAAATGATAACTCACATCATGCATTGAACCATGTGAAAAATAAGTGCAAGCTAATCATTAAATGCCCTTTTTTAATTTTGATTTTTGACCTAGTCAACAAGATCTAATTTGTTTGCTATGATTTCAGCCCTAAAAATAGAAATTCAAAGAAGATACCCTTGTTAAAAAATAGATAATTTTTGAAAAATGTAAATTTTTTAGGAATATTTTTTGATTTGTGCCCTAGGGACCCTATTTATCAAAATAGACCAGTTTTTAAAAATCAGATTTTTAAGCCATTATTTGTCATCAAAACAAAAAACACAGAGAACATACCCCCTATAGAATTCCAAGAGATTTCCATAAATGTGAATTTTTCCAAACAATTCACTGATTTGCAACCAGAAACAAATTCTCATGAAAAATCATAAAAAATTTATAAATCACAGAAAAATGATCCAAAAAATCTGATTTTCAAACTGAGACACTTGTGACCCAATTCCAACCTAAAAAAACAATTTTAGACCAAAAATCTAAGCCGTTTGGGAGATATGGTCAAATCTTTCAAAAAACCCTAGGTTTTGTCTTCAACTCATCCTGCACAAGGGTTAGGCTTGAAAAACATCAATAAAATAACCATGTAAAGATTAGAAAATCTAAATAAAATGAAGGAAAATCAGGAGCATCATGCTCCACAGTGGGCGCCAAAAATATGTGATGAAAATGTGTCACACTTCTATTAGTCATTCCATGCAAGGTTGCTCAAGAATGAGGCCTCAAATATCGACTCATAGCTCCCTAGTCATGGAGTGCAAAGGTTTGTAATGGAAGCCCTTAGATTGACCTAGTTGTGCCCGTGCAAGTACACCATAAAATGAGAGATTCAAGGAGAAAAAGAAAGGATGCTAGTCTCCATGATCATACAATATGCAATGAAATGAGAACTATTTTATATGATTGCAATGCATAAAAGGAAATTAATCTAAATGATAATAATGCATGATTATTCTATGAAAGGAAATATGAATTTAATCTATTATGAATCTAATATACATGAATAGCCATGGATGCAAGAAGAAGAAGACAAGAAGAGAGAAGTTGCAATATCCAAGCTTGAGTGCTCAAATTCTCCTCCAAAATTGCTCTCCAAACCTGCAACATAACAATACATAAAAATTCTATATATGAAAATGAGAATGAGAGATTTCCTTATAGGAAAGTGAACGGTTGAGATTACGAGGCAAAAAGAAATGAGCAATGGTGGAGATTAAATCTTGGTTGATCCACGTGCTCATTAAAAGAAAAAAGCCCACCACTTAGGAAGATGTGAAGAAAAAAGGATTTTTATTTATTTTATTTCCTTTTTCATCAAAAGAAGAGCTTTAAGTAGGGATTTTTATTTATTTAATTAAAAGAGGGGTTTTCTTTTATTTAAATAAATTAGAAGAATTTTATTTAATTACATGGGAGGAATTTAATTTAATTAAATACGATAAATTTTATTTAATTAAAAGCGAGAAATTTAATTTAATTAAATAAGAAGAATTTTACTTAATTAAAATGGAGGTTAAATCTTTTAATTAAATAAAAATGATCAAAACTTAAGAAATATTGAAACAATTGAATTAATTACAATTTGATCAAGGAAATTGATTTGAATTGAAAATGTTCCAAACCATTGATTCAGGAAATTGATAAATTGATAAAATGATAAATGGGGCCCATAGTCCAGGCGACCATTTTAGGGTGCATATAGCAAGTAGTAGAATATAATCTAAGAATGAAGCTATGATATTGAATAGGTATGCCAATGCAATGCAAATGTAAGAAAGTATGTAAATATGAAAGCTTGGACTTAATAGAAACCATAAACCTCCATGATTGTATGCTTGGAATCCACCTTGAAGAGAATGAATAAGTCTTGAGGATGCACAAAGGATCTAGAAGGAATATCACACCACCATGATGGCTAAATCTAGGTTTTGAATGATGAATCTTGAATTCTTGAACCAAATCCCTTCAAAGGCTTGAATGCTTGAATCCTTGATCTTCAACAGAGAACTTGAATGTTTGAGAGGACAAAAACTTACTTTTATATGAAACTAGGGCACAATCTTATAAGGAGGCGAAAATAGGAGAATTAAATTCAAATTAGACCCATGCCCCTAGAAGAGGACCTATATTAAATATAATTTAGGATTTGTCACTTTGAAAGCCAAAACAGCCGACCCAAAAGTGGGAAAATGAATTTTTGATGAGCTCTGGTAGCTGACAAGCTTCCAAAATTGAAAGGGGGACCCAATTAGAGGTCAAGGTCAACCCTAACCTAGGTCAAGGTCAAGGTTGACCATGACCTAGGTCAAGGTTGAGGTCAACCTTGACCCAGGGGGTCAGAACCCATGGAAAATATGCTAGGTGGGATAGAAGGTGCCCGGAGAGGCCCAATCAAGGTCCTAAAAAGGCACAAAAGAAGGAGATGATGCAGAAATGAGGGGATGATATGATGGTGGTAAAAAATATCCCCTAAGGAGGGCTACAAATTCTTAACATGGAAGTGCTTCCATTTTAAGATGATACATTAAGCCCCCACTTTAGCGGAAGTATGGAAATCAAACAGGCTTGCAGTAAAGTTAGAAGAAAGACGCTGGTGGATTACAATGAGGTAGAACATCACTAAGTAAAGGAAATGAGTCCCTAGACCAAGGATTATAACTCAAAATACATGCATAAAGATATGAAAAATAAAGAGCAATTAATCATAGAAACATACATGATTACATAAGGAAGACAAGAGCAACACTATAGATAACATAGCTTCATGATCTAATACTACCAGCATGAAATTGAAAGAGAGAAAAGGGAAAGTGATTACCTCACCTATTAAGATGCCCACCTTACTATGAATCACCAAGGAGGGAGAGCCCAACAGGTTCACCCATAAACTATGGTTGTAATTGTAATGCGTCTTCTGATGGCTTTTAAAAATATCCATAGATCCACATTCTTGTATCACTATGAATATAAAATGCATGTCTTTTCAGGATTTAGCAACTTATGTGTGTTACCTTAGAAGGATTTAGCATACTAAAAAATAAAAAGGGTGCGTATCTCTTCAATATTTAGCAACTTATGTGCGTTACCTTCTGAGTATTTAGTGAAAATAAAATTAAAAATGCGTGTCTCTTCAGGATTTAGCAACTTATGTGTGTTACCTTCCAAGGATTTAGCATGCTGAAAAATGTAAATTAATGTAAAATATAGTACAAGGGAGACCCTATATATTCCCCCCTTCTTATCATGACTACCCACTATGCAGGATAAGGAAGAGAAAAGAGGATACCTACTTCACAAGGTAAGGAGATATCCAGTTTAACAACAATATACACTATATCCTTAGAAAAGAGTATTGACCCTTACCTCTCAGAGCATAGATAGTCGTGAAATGGATATGTCGCATATGGAAAAAATATCCTCAAAGAGGAATAGATCTTATCATCAAGACCCCCACCATTGAGGAGTGCTTAGGATTAAATGTCATCTTCTAAAGAAAAGAGGGACCAAAGATTCAATCACCAAGCCCCCTGCGATGAAGAAGATGAGGAATCTCGGAATGAAGGAAGCAAACTCTAACCCAAAAGGCCAGGGAAAGAGTTTATAAAGAACATAATTTGCAAAAGAAGAGGTGATGACCTAGGATAATCACTTCTCAGATAAGAGGGTATCCATATTCAAAACATAAATCTTTATAAGAAAATAATGTTATAAGATAAATAAATGCCACTAGGTTAAGGAAAGTAGATCCTTAGATAGAAGAATAAAGAGAATGCCTTGACCCCTAGGGGTGAAATCAAGGGATATATCAAATTATATCAAGAAATGTTGTTGTAGAAAAGATATATCATGAAAGAAGTGAGAAAGTAACCCTTGTGAGGGATAACACATTATTTAGTTTCCAAGGTGAGAGATTTATCAACCATGGAAACCCAATGTCAAACAATGAAATAGGTTATAATCAAGGACATAGATCCTTAATGCAAACCAAAATTTTCTTGTATGATTGGATATCACATAATAGATAGATACTGCTTAACCAAGGAAAAGTGAATCCCAGAAAGATAGAAGAGAAGGAGATGGTATCCTTTCCCCCCAAGTGTAGGACCAAGGATGAAAGGGGATCTATTATATCGCTCACAATACTATGCAAGACAACAAGCCTCCAAAGTTTAAGCTAACATTGTTTACATAATATGGAGTTACATAATAGGAACATATATGTTATTTAGAGAAAATAGGATTGAAATATAACTCATTGCCACATGATATATAAATAACTTTACTATCAATGAGATGCCTAATCTTATAATGTAAAGCTTGAAATTCATTAGAGTGATCATGAAATCTATGATAGAAACAAAAAGGAATAATCTTCAAGTATAGACTACACTTTTTTTTGCATTTAGGTCTAGTAATCATCTTAACACAAAGGAGCTTAGGAAGAACAACCTCTTGGTCAAATTCCTTCATAGGGTAATCATGTTTTGAAATGTTATTTGAGATGTTGGTAACATTCCTATGTTGTTGAGGATTAAATTCCAATCCATAAGAATTCTCATGCCCCTTATTCTGTAGGGGCATTTGAATTCCCTGTTTATGTTGAGTACATCCTTTCCTATCAAATCCTTGTTTAACTAGTAAATGATAAACATGACCATAACAAGAAGCTATATGAAAACAAGTCAATTGAACTTCAGTAGTCACTATGTCATCATTAGTATGTTCTATAGATTCACAAGAAGGAAAAATAAAGGAATACATCCTAGGAGAAGATGGGGTAGGAGCTTGATTCTTCATAGGAGCATCACTAAGAGGGAGATCATTAAGGGAATTCATATCATTTTCTGCTAATGCTTCATCACTAGAAGGAATCCCAATTAGAGGTAATGTATCAATAATTTTCTCTTCTTTCTCTAAAATTTCCACATAAGGGGAGTGTGTTTTATAAAAAGAGTCATCATCATGTATGAATAAATCACCCTCTTGTATCAAATCATCTTCACAAGAAGTGGATAAATCAATGTCTTTATCCAAGGGTTCATCCCAAAAAGTAGAATCATCCATAATGGCTTCATGAGGAAGAGAGTAATCAACATCTAAATCAAAAGGTTTGTGCCAAATAGGAGGATTATCCTCCTTATCAATAAAGCACATTGTAGGAGTGCCTAAATTTTGATCCCTAAAGGGGGAAGAATTATATTCTAAAGTAGGCTCATAGAAAAGACATATATTAGGAGAAGAAGTAACATCTATCCTTTACTTACTTCTATGGTAAAGGCCAATTGAAGAGATTGTAGAGGAGGATAAAATAGAAATAGGATCATTGGAGCTCTTATTTGAAAAAATTTCATCCTCACTTACATGTACCTCATTGGGGGATCTATCCTCTATAGCAACAAAAGCCTCATCAAAGTATTCAAAACAAAAATCATACATGTTGAACACAAAGTAATATTACAAGCATGAAAAATGTAAATGTTTTTGTATTTTTAAAGAAATTTTGTGATTTTTATGAATTTTGAAATATAAATGCAAGAGCATAAAATAAAACCTACTTCTATATGCATGAAAGATCTAATATGAAATGCAAATCTAACACCAAAAAGAAAGAGTTGTCTATCACGAGTTCACCAAAATGTAAAAGAGAAAATGATGTTAACAGAATAAGAGTGTTTTGATACTCAAATCACTTATCACTTTACATTTAATGTTTAGAGTGGAGGGATAAATAAGACATTCCCCTTTATTTTCAAATGCACAAAGGAAGGATCCAAATTGATCAACCCAAAAAGGATCAATGCATAAATGAATCAATCTATTGGAAATAAGAATAAAGCAGGAGATCCTAGGTTTCCCTCTTAAAATGTATGTGAATGAATGTAAATGTGTGATAGATTTAGAATTATTAAGGATTTGAATTTAAATGGAAGGGGGAAATTTACCAAACTTAAAGTATTGCAGATCTGAAGAAAGTTGTTTTCTGAGGTCTGTAGCCTATTTCTGGAAAATCCAAAGCGTGATCTGGAACAAAAATGTAGAGACGAACAAAACCTAGAAATATTTTTATGATCTGATACCATCTTGTGAAAAAGTTCAACCTTGACCCAAAAATGTCACCCCTGACCCAATAATCTTGACCTTGACCTACACAGGTCCGACAAAACATATGTTCGCGGATCCTGAAAGTTCATTGAAAAGGGTATCCAGATCTGAGTTCAAACCAACAGTCCCAAACCTGTATCTGTAATAAAAAGATATTTGTTTGTTGGGGGAGGGGTTTTCCTTAGTAAAACCCTAATTTAGGAATTAACCTTGAAATCAATAAAATATAGAATAATAGCAAGTAGTAGAATTGAATTTAAGAATGAAGCTACGATATTGAATATGTATGCCAATGTAATGCAAATGTAAGCAAGTATGTAAATATGAAAACTTGGAATAATTAGAAACCATAAACCTCCATTATTGTATGCTTTTAATCCATCTTGAAGACAATGAATAATTTTTGAGGATGCACAAAGGATCTAGAAGGAAGATTACACCACCATGATGGCTAGATCTAGGATTTGAATGATGAATCTTGAATGCTTGAACCAAATCCCTTCAAAGGCTTGAAAAATTGAATCCTTGATCTTGAATGGAGAACTTGAATGCTTGAGAGGAAGACTTGAACACCTTTAAATCTTGGGAACATGTAGAACAATGGATGCTTGAACTTTTTGCTGGATTTTACTTGGAGAGAATTAGAATTGCCTATTGTGTCTTAGAGAAAACGAGAGGAAAAAAACTTCCTTTTATATGAACTATGACACAATATTATAAGGAGGCTGACATAGGAGAATTAAATTCAAATTATACCCATTACCCTAGAAGAGGACCTATATTAAATATAATTTAGGATTTTCCACTTCGAAACCCAAAACAGCCGACCCAGAAGCGGGAAAATGGATTTTTGATGACCTTTGGCAGCCGACAAGCTTCTAGATTTGAAAGGGGGACCCATGTCAAGGTTGAGTTTGACCCTAACCTAGGTCAAGGTCAAGGTTGAACCTGACCTAGGTCAAGGTTGAGGTCAATGTTGACCCAAGGGGTCAGAACCCCTGGAAAATATGCCAAGTGGGATAGAAGGTGCCCGGAGAGGTCCAATCAGGTTCCTAAATAGGCACAGAAGTAAGAGATGATGTAGAAATGAGGGGATCATATGATGGTGGTAAAAAAATCCCCTAATGAGGGCTAAACATTCTTAACATGGAAGTGCTTCCATTTTAAGACAATACACATGATAATATAATGGACTCATAACTCCTTACGGAATTGAAGAAAATTAACATCAAAATTCCTTTGCTACAAGCTATTAATGATATTCCTAAAATAAACCAACTGATCAAATCATTCTATATCAAAAATCTAGGGAGAAAAAGGAAAATACCTCCAAAAAATGAAGCTAGAGTAAAGCTTACTGATATTTTATCAAGGAAATTTCTTCCATAGAAGTATAGTGACCCTGGTAGTCCAGTGTTTACTTTAAACATCAGCAAGGTAGAAATACATAATGTCCTGATAGATTTAGGAGCGACCATTACTATTATCACTGTTGATATAATAGATAAACTAGGATTTACAAATTTCCAACCTACAACAACTATGCTTCAATTGGAAAAATAGTCTATCACCAAACCTGAGGGGATTTTGGAAAATATTAGTTACCATTGAGACTTGCAACTACCTTGTGGATTTACTGGTATTGAAAGAAAGGAATAAAAAAAATGGGTTATCCAATCATTTTTGGAAGACCTTGGTTGGAAATGAATACAAAATTGATATATTATGGATCAAGAAGTATGAAAATATAAAATGATGTTAAGGAAAATGAACTATCATTGTATCCCTAACAAAACCCACATTCCAAAGTGATACTATTAGAATAAATGTAGCACACACAACTGAAAGCGGGGTGAATCAGTTGTGTCCAAAAAATCAAGACCTTTAAGAAAGTTTCCAACTTAAGCTCAGATCCAAAAGATAAACATGAATGCATGAACACAATACAAAAATCAAACATAACACCAATATTTTTGATGTGGAAACCCGATTAAGGGAAAAACCATGTGGGGATCAAATCCAAAAGATGAATGTGCTATGTTAGACACTATAACCTATTAGGAGTATTACAAATGGGAATGTACATGCATTTAGCCACACTTCCTAGAGCTCACTTCTCAAATACAACAAGGATCTCAATCCCAAGGAAGGCCCACTACCTTACAGTAATCTCTAATCTCAAATCATAATGGAGATACTGTCTAAACTCACAAATTGGCAAACAACATCTCTGATATGCCAAAATAGTTCCAATGAAGTGCATCAGATCTATACCTCAATTGTAGATTCCATTCATACCTCTTCCCTTCAACATATCTCATCCATCACACACCTTCACAATTACAAATGATTACTTATTTTTACATATTACATCAATTCATCTCAACTAGGTCAACTAGGGACCTAGTTACAAAATATTAATTCAATACAACTCAATACACAATGTGATCCATTTAATGTTGGCTAAGATATAAAATGATCCATCACAACATACTCAATCACTCTCCAAATCCATAAATCATGCCATAATCTATTTCAACATGCTACATCCTCATATCGACCAAGAAAAATAAGAAAATGAACATGTTACATGAAAAATATTCAATTCTAATCACATAACCCAACGTCATCCAAAAAAAGAATAGAACATGATCTAGAAATATTAACAAGAAACATGAAATACCATGAAATTGACAGGAACAACTCTGTCTCATAAATCAATTTCATCTTTGAATTTTTCATCAGGAAAACTAAAAACCATTGTCATCAAATAAAAATATCTTTCCAACATCCAAATCATGAACCACTTGAGCTAAGGACACAGATCCATCTCCTAAAATCACCACCAAGTTAGCAAAAAAGAATATTTCCAAATTGATCCACACCAATCTAATAATTTAAACACTATCTCTGATAGAACAACTGAAATAGAAGTCTCTGATAAATCTATCACAACTCACTCAAATCAATTTCATTCACAGATTTGATATTCAATATAGTACTCATACCACAAAAAGAATCTCGCTGAACAAACTAGGAACATTGTCTTCAACAGTAGGAATATGTTGACATCAATGACAAAACATTAACACTAGCACATATATGCACAATCTAAACAATATCTTAAAAATATCCCAACAGATACTCCATTATGGGTAGATGAGGAAATGAATATAAAAGAGGATAGAGTTGTTGAATTGGCTATGGTAACATTAATGGATCATTTTTCTCAGTTCCAAGAATTTGTCTAGAATGAGGAGGATTTTGAGTCAAATTTACAAGAATGTGTGTCTCACAAAGACATGATGAGAGAGTGATCAATAAAAAAGAAAAGAAAAGGGTGAAACAAATTTGTAACATTCATTTGTGCATCCTTGTCCTTTAAACACCCTTATTGAAGAACCCACAGAAGAATTTAGTAAGAGAAAAAAAATTGTGGTACATGATGATAAACCTCTCTTTATAAGTTTAACTTTTCTGTTCAAATAGGAAAATAGGTTTAAAAAGATGTTGGAGAAATATATTGAGGCATTTTCTTGGGAATATCAAGATAAATGAGGAATTCATCCAGATATGTGCACCCATTACATATACACTAAAGATGTGAAACCTGTGAGACAAGGGAAGAGAAGAATTAACCCAGTCCTTAAATATTTTTTGAAACAAGAGATAGAAAAACCGCTAAAGGTGGGATTTATTTATCCTATTTATGATGGTTAGTAGGTTTATCCATTGTTTATAGCACCTAAGAAGAATGGTAAGTGGTGAGTATCTATGGATTACCAAGAATTAAATAAAGAAACTAAATTAGATTATTTTCCTCTTCCATTTATAGATCACGTACTTGACAATCTTGTTGGCAGCAATTATTTCTCTTTTCTTGATGGGTTTATTGGGTACAATCAGATCCAGGTATCTCCTGAAGACCAAGACAAGACCACATTTACTTGCCCTCAGGGAACATATGCTTATAGATTTTTTCCTTTTGGACTTTTTAATGCTCTTTCTAATTTTTCAAAGAATTTTTTTGTCTATTTTTGTAGACCTTACTTCCTCTTGTGTGGAAGTGTATATGGATGATTTCATTGTTCATGGGATATTTTTTGAAGAACCCTTGGAAAATTTAGAAAAATTTCTTCAAAGATGCAAGGATAATAGACTCTCTCTAAACCATGAGAAATTTTCCTTGATTATGCAAGAGTGTATAGTTTTGGGACACTATATATCTAAGAATGTAATCAAAGTTGATCCATACAAATGAGAATTATCAAATAAATTATTGTCCCAAAAACTCAAACTAATGTTAGAAGTTTTCTCAGTCATGCAGGGTACTATAGAAGGTTAATAGAGGGATTTAGTAAAATTTGTAAGAGGTTGTTCACCTTTCTCAAAAAGGATGTTGAATTCAGTTGTCCAGAGGATTGTCTAAAATTGGTTTAGGCAATTAAACAAGCTTTGGTAAGATCCCCTATTATTAAGGGACCTCCATGGGGAGAGCCATTCCAAATTCATAGTAATGCCTCTAATTTTGTTGTTGGAGCATTCTTTGGACAAAAATATGAGAATTAATAAATTCATGCTATATAATATTTTAGTAAGAATTTAAGCCCCACAAAGAGAAACTATACTACCACAGTAAAAGAATTCTTAGTTGTTGTGTATGCAATCAATAAGTTCAGGCATTATATCACTGGCTACAAAGTGTTTGTTCATACTGATTACTCTACAATGAGGTATTTTGTGAATAAAAATATTTTATGTGTGATGAATAAGGAAGTGGTATAAAAATATTAAGGTCTTCAAGAATTCTACAGATGAAAAGATTAGGCAAATGACCCTAGGAACCCCCAAATGCACCATATGGCTCCAATTGCACAAATGAATGAAAATACATAACCAATGCCTCTATTCCCTTGAAAAACTTCCAACATAATCCCACACTTCCTCCAATAGGTTACCACCTCCTTAAATAGATCTAACACCCAAATCCACTCTTAAACCCAAATAGGCCTAGAAGACCTAGTAGCCCTATTTTCCCTAATTTTTGGAATTTTTCCCAGACTTCCCAAAACACTTTAAAATGTAAAGGTGGAATAAAATACCCTTTTTGATACCCTTTAACATATCTCAAACTTAGATGTGGCTGTTTTGGACCATCAACCCCAAATACTGCCGCTCTAACTTTCCTCCCTAGGCCTAATTAACCCAATTTACAAAGCAACTACAATAATTCTTTATCCCCTAACCTTGGCTTCTTCAAAAGAGTTTTTTTATGAATCCAATTAAAGGATTATGCAATATATTTTTTTTACTGACCCTCTAAATGAAAAAGGCCCGAATTGCTCCTTAAACACCCTTAAAACTAGGGCCTTCTCAATGTCGACCCTCAAATACTATTTAAAACAAACAAAAGTTTATTCTTAATTAAAATGATATCCTCTAATGGATTCAAGCATAAAAAGGTGTCCTCCTTTGAGAAGATCTTCTGTTGCTACACCTTAACCCCAATTTTAGTGTTCCTTTAACACATTAACATGATGATCACCAACAATTTTTATTCTATTTACACATTATAAGGTTAGGAAACTATTATAGATGTTACACTAATGTCATTCCATGAGAATCAATAATTACATTCATGGAATGACATTTAATCCATTGCAAACAATCAAAATTGTGATTAAAGATGTAACTTCCTAAGTCTGTCTGGAGGGTTAATGAAGGATGAGAAGGAAATCGACTTCAAAACATAAACAATGCTTCGAAAAATGTATTTTTAATATTAAAAAATCAATTTAAATGCATAGGGGTATGAAAATCAAACTATCATAAGAGGAATTTGTAGGATTCAATGATTTTATTTCTTTTCCAAGCTACAGTATGCACCAAAGTCTTACTCCTCCGTACTCATGTATTCTCATACGTTAACCAAGCTATGTAGGACATTTTTATGTGAGCTATGAAAATTAGGTGTAAAGGAGCATAATAATGAATCAAAACACTCAACAACTAATAATATAAACTACATATATACTAAGACATAAAATGAAAACTTTAAATAAGCTAAATGAAGAAAGTGCAAACCTCCTACAAGCTCATTCAAACTCCATTTTGTTCATTGGATTTGTCCATTTGTTGTGGATGTGTGCTCATGGATGTGCTTCAAGCTTCAACCTGTGATCTCAAACTGGCATTATAACTCTTCTCTAAAAGATGGATTTATGATTTTCTCTCAAAATAGAATTATAACTCTACATGGAAGGTGGATGATAAATTTGAAGGAAGGAGGTTTCTTTTATGGTAAACATGTGAGGAATCTGAAAGGAAACTAAGTGTGTGGAAAATAGTTCCCTACGCTAAACTCCCGAGAAGAGGATCATGCAAATTTAGATTTAACCCTTAGAAATTATAGAATGATAATACAATAACATGCATACATACAAAAATGAGAATGACACAATTATTTACCCTGGGGAAAACCTTTCGGTAAAAAACCCCAGCACTCCAAAACCTGCACAATGTATTAATCAGAACTAATACTGTTTACAATACACTTGCAATGCAAGTTCTTTCAGGAGATAATCAACACTTGAAGACAAATTCAGCAGCATAAAAATGTTCCAAAAATACACTAACTTCTCTTAGATTTGCAACCCTAAAAAATGCTTATATCATGCGCTTCACTTTTTAGGGCAACTTCCAAAAGCAGTCGTATTAGGGTTTTACCATTCTCTGAGAAAATAGGAACCCGAACCCCACAATTGTAGAAGAGTGTACATTACTCAACTAATTAGTTGCCACATGTCTTTCATGTCTTCACCCATCATCAAAATTTCCACAATTAGCTCTTACAAATATTAATGACTGTCATAGGAATCCATCATAACTGTTTCAGTCATGATTACCTTACACATTGTCCAAAGTGCTGACATTTGGAAAATATCAAATGTAAGGAAATATACAAGGTTGAGACACCTTATTCCTAATAGAATCCAGGGCTAGGATGAAATCCTAAGGAGAGGTCCAGATGCCCCTAAAAGAGAGCACATGGATTGTGCTTCTTCAAGTGAATCATATTGTGACAAACGTCATAATATGATTGGGTTGAAAAGAGGGAGGAATGTGACCATTTAGGGAAGAGAGCCAAGAATACTCTAGAAGATAAGGTTATTAATGAAGGTGTAAGAGCCTTAATGAGGAGTGTAAGAGGCATTAATAAGGAATTAATGAGGCATGGGTGAGGGGTTAAGATAGAGCTTGAGAAAGTTGACTTTTGGGGAAGGGATTAAATTCCTAATCCAAAGATTAGGAATGTGACATCATTAGGGAGAGTTCAAGATTAGGATTAGGGTTAGGATTAGGATTAGCATGGGTGAAGAGGTTGGGATTAGTTTGAAATCGGGGTTAGGTGGTTGGGATTGGTTATGTTAGCATGTGTGAAGAGGTTGGGTTGAGTTAGAACTCAAGGTTAAGTGGTTGGGATAGGTTAGGTTAGGGGTTAAAGGGAATATTAATAAATTGAATTATATAAATAACATATTCATTCAATAATAGGGGAATAGAGTTTTGATTAATTACTAAGCTATTGGTTTCTTTTAATAATTAATCAGGACTATAGCCAATTAATTGAATTAATTAGGGCTAGGGGTTGACATAGGTCAATTAGGTAATGCTTAATTACTTAGCTGATATGTCCTAGAAGGAACTAAATATGATTAGATGTGTTATTCAGATTTAGGTGTCTACATTTTTCCCCTCTTCGACGTAGTGTTAGAATAACACTATTTCAAAGATGTTGAAAACAATAGACGATGCGAAGATGTGGACATAGGAAACGAAGTTGCCCCAGAGTGATGATTAGGATAGAATTAGAATAAAATTACTAGGATGATTTCCCCTCAAGAGGGTGATAGGGAGAAAATGTGAAGCCCTAGCGGCATCTCAAAAAGACAGCTAGGAGAGACAGGATAGAAGAAAAAAGGAAGGTGGATAGAAGAAAGAGGGAGGGGATAGAATAATGAGGGATGGGATAGTAAGGTTTGCATCAAGGATGAAGGGTTAGTTTTGAGAAGGGATTTGATTGGACTAAAATGGAATGCTAGGTTGGGGATTTGATGGTGGGAAGGATTTTTCTTGAAGCTTGAGCGAGGGGTATTTCGGGATAGAATACCACAATGTAGTTGAGAACTTATTTTGATATAGAAATGCTAGAGACCATGCCAAGGTTATTAGGAACATGAGGCCTTGTCACCAGTGTTGCAAAG
This sequence comes from Thuja plicata, assembly GCA_018584345.1. Lineage (NCBI taxonomy): Eukaryota > Viridiplantae > Streptophyta > Pinopsida > Cupressales > Cupressaceae > Thuja > Thuja plicata. The sequence goes on along the minus strand of MU227475.1, from coordinate 2,029,428 downwards.
CACTAACATAATAGAAACACAGGGGTTTCCCCAGCATCACACATGAGTCCCAAAAGAGACATGGTGGAAATGATGCTGGAAAAGCCCACAAGAAAAAGACATTTCCCAAGTGCAGCATGTGAACCCAAACAGATTACATACATGCAAGGGTCATATTCGACTGACTCACAAGCAGAAAAGAAAAAGATCAAGTTCCCTATCCCAGGTGCATCCATTCATAGCATACCATGATATAAAGAATCATGGAAACCTTGAGGAGGAGAAAAATTGAAAGAATCAGGAATGATAACCAAGAACCAAAATCAAATTTCAAGAGCAAAATTCAACAACAAGATGCCTTTTTCTAGAGAGATCAACAATATGGGATGATGATTTGATTGAGATTAGGTCAAGAGGAAGGATGCATCCTACAAGAACCCAGTGATGATGATGATCTAGATTTAGGTCAATGAGAGGAAGGGTACATCCTCAAGGACCCATTTCCAGAAAGATGATTGGATTTAGGTCAACGAGAGGAAGGATACATCCTCAAGGACCCATTTCCATGGAGATGTCAAGTGTGTATCTGATTGGAAAAAATATGTACTGAGATCAAAGTGCTAAACCAAGATTTTACTCAAAGGAACTTGATAAAGCATAGGATTCAGGATCTGAAATTGGATCACTTTCTACAAGGAGACTGACCAAGGATGTGAGATATGTACAAGGGGGACTGGGCACAAGACTAGACTGACACAAACAAGTTATTTACAGGACAGAAAGCACAAGAAGCTCAGAGAGAATGGATGAGATGAGGATGATATGCATGATGTTCCATCGGTTGAGCCAAAAGGCCAAGATAGAGGAATAGCAGATGGGGTGCTCTAGATCTGGGAACAATGTAATCCCAAAGAAAACACAAGTATTTGGGAAGCATGCATCCCAATGATGATGAGTGGATTTTGATCAAATCTTGTAGCAAGGCTAAGGGTGTGCTTGGATGGGCTGATTGATGCTTGACTTTAGATAGCTGGAGGATGTGGATAGGATTTGCTTGCGATGGTAGGTCATGAGGAGAATCAGGTTTGGAATGGGTGGCATTGAGTGCATGAGGATAGCCTAGAGATAGATACCAATGAAAAGGGAAGAAAAAAGTGATGGGATATAGGAAAGGAGGAATTGGAAGATGGAGGAGATGTTGGGGAATGTGAAGAGAGAAGTGTTGGATGGAAGGAGTTTAGCAAGCAAATGGATGGATAGCTAAAGGATTGTGGATAGGAGAGGAGGATTGGGAATTGACAGGTGGAAATGAGAAGGTCTCCAAGGACTACATCACCAAGGAACAAAATGCCCCCACTTAGGATAGGTCATGCATGTGAGGAAGAAGTAGGAGGGGGTATGATAGGATGGAAGAGAGGATAAAAAGAGAATGACGGAGGTGAATGAAAGATAGGACGAAGGGTGGATAAGGGAGGAAGATAATGTAGAATCATAGATAAAATGAATGATGGGTGGATAAAAGGATAAGTGGATAAAGATGGGAGATGGGAGATGGATGTCAAGAGATGTCCAAAAGTATGTAGATATGGTGGCCTCTATATTTCTCATCAAGATCTAGAGGAGGATGGAGGAAGTGAAAAGGACAAGACAGGATATGAATGGTAGATGGATGGTGGCTAGAAGGAACTTGCCCACAAGTGTGAAGAGGAACTAGATGGAGGAACTACACATGATGCATGTTTACCTAGTTTACATCATGGTACCTATCCAAGGCACTTGTTTTCCATGTTTTCACCAGTGGACAAATTGATTTCTCTTTATTTTTCTTTTTTCTTTTTTTTTTTGCTTCTTTTGATTTTTTTTTTCTTTTTTTGGTTTTCTGCTTTTGGTGTTGATAATGATATGTTGGTACAACTTTACGTGGGATGAGTGACTTAGGAAAATGAAGGTATCAGATAGTTATGTGGGGGGAGATATGTGGGATAGGGGATATGATAGTTAGAAGTATTCAGATAAAATGATGGAAAGTGAGTAGGATAGGGGGATGTTGTTAGGATCAACATTGGCACATGTTGTGAGGCATGGGGGAAGAGTGAATGTGAAGTGAATGGTACCTATGGATGCAATGTAGGAATCATGGTAGGAAGTTGAGGGAGATAAGGACCCAAAAGAGATTTTGAAGATGGAGAGGAATGCTCAGCTAGAGGGTTAGTAACCTCGGATGCCAGAATGGATTTTTCTTTTAGATACATGTCATCTTTTTGCTTTGGGATCCACATAGTTTTTTCTTTTTCTTCGGTGGGATTTTGTGGCCTATGGGATATAGTGCATTCTTTGATTGAATTTTATTTTTCTGGAACATGTCGTTTGAAGTGGACATGAAAATATTTAGATTATGTATCTATAGCTTTATGCATTAGTGATTTGGCATCCAAATTACAGTGAGTAGCATTGGAAGAGATATGAGAACTTGCATGAGATGGAGGAAATATGGATGGACTGGTGGAGGTAGGATGGTAGATGGGGTGCATGGGTATGTGCCTTTATGGATCATGATTGGGAATGTAAGTTGTGGGATTTTTTATATGGGATTGATGGATGAAGGAAGGAGTGGGATAAGATGTCGGATGAGATTTTGGAACATAGGGGCCCAAAATGGAGTGAGAGGATGAAGGAGGAATATGGTAGGTTATCTTGGGTTGCAAGGATGGAGGAGGGGGGATGGTGTTATATGCTTTAGAGGGGTGATAGGAAGATGTGATGGAGGGTTTGAAAGCACTCGTGAACTTTGATTTAGTTGTTCAAATAGTTTTGGAAGAAGGGCCTGTAAGTTCGTAACCAATACCACAAGATCGTGGATGTCTTTTAACCTGAATGGGCTCCAGGGCACCTTGCTCATTTATGCCCACACCTTTACCTTGATAATTCCATATTTTTAGCATTTAATTCAAGTTAGGATACTTTTTAGTGAATGAACAAGATGTGAGTCCATTATTAGGTGGATGACAAATGGTGGAGATGTAACTGATTTCTTCTATTTTAAGCGGACCACCGCAGATGAATGTGAGTGGACCAAGGTGATGGAGTAATTGTGGTGGGATAGTTGGAATTGGAGGAAATAAAAGAGGATGAAGGAGAGAGGAGGGGATGCTTGGATCTTGACTCAGATGGGGTAATGGATTTAGAGTTGGATTAGATGGAAGGATATGATCTTGAGATGGAGGAGTGGATGAATTAGGAAGTGGAATGGATGGATCATGTAATGGATGGAGTGGGATGTTAGGATCTGGCTATGGAGGAGTGGATGAATTCAGAAGTGGAGTAGATGGGATGATAAAATCTTCATTGAAGTCAATGGATACTTCAACATGCTTTTGGACAAGGTCTTGACATGATTGTATTGATGTGGATGGTGTAATGGGGGATATATAGATGGATTCTTCAAATGAGTTGGATGGATGGATGGATTTTGCAAATGGGTTGGATGAATGAATGGGAGATTCTACAATTGAGATAGAGGGAAGAAGGGTGGATGAGTGAGGTTCATGGGATGGGGTGTGGATAGTGTCAGGAGGAGAAGTTGGGGATGAAGATTGGATGACTTCAATGTATGAGGGGACTTTAATGGTGGTAGGAGATGGAAGAGGATCAAAAAGTATGAGATCGGGAAGGGAAATAATATGTGTGGGAGATGGAAGAGGATAAAAAAGTATGAAATCTTGGAAGGGAAATAATAGATGTGGGAAATGGAAGAGGAATGATGGGTGTGGGAGATGGAAGAGGAATGATGGCTGTAGGAGATGGAAGGGATTCATCACTAGTGTTTTCCCATGGGGGAGTGATATAATGTGACTCATCAACTGTAAGAGATGGATTTTTTTATGGCTTCCTTGTGAAAATCCTTAGAGACTTACGTATCGGATGGTGGGAAGATGGTATGGCGAGATAGTTCACATAGGTAGGTGTGGAAATTTCTTGTGAACTTGATTGACTAACTGATAGGAGAGGAGGGGTGGACTGGGGGATGGAATATGTGTTAACATAGGTAGGAATTGCAGATGGTAGATTGCAATAAGATGGGGAGACGGGTAGGATAGAGTGGATGGTAGATTAGCAATAGCATGGGGATCGTGGTGATGGTTTGGAGGAAATGAAGGACTAGGATTAGGGATTTGAACATGGGTTGGAGGATAATGAGATGGTCGATTGGGATTAGGGATGTAGCTACTAGTGTTATTGTAAAAAGATGGAGTTTGGGATATGACTATGGGATAAGATGGATGCATGAATGTATAGGAAGGAGATGTGGATGAAGGATAAGATGGATTTCCATTGTCAAAGGTAGGATAAGGAGTGCTAGTCGGTATACATGGCGGCATGATGGGATAGTGTGGAGGAATGACTGGAGTTTGGAGGATGCTTGGAGTAAGTGTGTTAAGTCTTTCCATGTACGCATCATGATCAACAAGACCCTCATTATCACTAGAATAGGATGTTGGGGTGAGTTGGCTAAGGTTTTCAAAGCATGCATCATGATCAACAAGACTCTCATCATCACTGGAATAAGATGTTGGGGAGAGCTTTCTAAGGTTTTCAAAGTATGCATCATGATCAACAAGACTCTCATCATCACTTGAATAGGATGTTGAGGAGAGATTGCAAAGGTTTTCAAAGTATGCATCATGATCAACAAGACTCTCATCATCACTGGAATAGGATAAAGACAAGGAAGAGATATGACAACCAAATTCATCATAATAGATTTGTGACATGACACTTTTTTGATGAGTTGGATAAGGATAAATAAGGGAAATGAAAGGAAGACTCAAGCTCAGATTAGGAAGAAAGACTAACACTAAAGAAGATGGAAAGAGGATGGGAAATGAAAAAGATAGCCTTGTTGGTCTAGGATATGGGGAGAAAAGGAGGACTTGACTTTCTTGTGCTTGACAGAAATAGATATGAGCTCAGTTTAATAATGTTTAGGATGAGGCATTGTCTACGAAAAGTGTGCCTCAGAATGTTTTAAGAATAAATGATGATCTTGAGGATTTTGAGAAAACAATCTTGCAAGAGGCAAAGCAACTTTTCAAGAAGCATCAAGATGTTGATCTCTTTGGAAAAAGGACTTCAAAACTCTCAGATTTATGTATGTTCAAGAACTATTTTTCACAAGGTTTGTAACACTGAAGACACACACAAGAACTTTCTACCTTAAGGATTTGCTGAGCTTGAAAACCTTTATCCGCATACGTAGGCACACACACAAGAGCTAATCAGAATACAACCACCATTATGCACGAGGCTCCATGATGTCATATTATCTAAGTGCAAATGCTCAGGGTGGCACGACTATGAGAATTTCTCAGGGAAGTTACTATCTTCCTTTCCTAGTCAATTATCAAGATTTCGGGGATGGATCAGGTAGGTTGCTAGATTTATTAGTTGCTAGTATTTTTGTGGTGTCCCCACAATCGATTTGTATGGCGTGACTCACTTAAGAGCCTAGTTCAACCATGCCAGTATGCTGAGGATATTCACTCAGTATGGACTACCATTGAACATGACCCACCCGAGCTTGAAGGGATATAGAAAAACCTTTAATTCCACCTTATTTCTATACTGACTAAAGGGTTTACTGGTTTGGGGTCGTTCTCCAGAAGGACTCATGCTTCTTCTGGATAGGCCCCTCTATGCAAAAATTGAAAGTTTTCAATGTTCAAAGTCACCTTTCTCTTGCACCAATGACGATGAAATCCAATGGGAGAGGATAGTGTGTGATGTGAGGTTGCGCTCTACATATTTTGTGCAAATGCACCAAAAATGCAAAACACACGGTTAATTCTTTTTGACAAGTTAGGCAATGTTTGATGTGTGTAGAAATAAAAATCGCAAGTTTGTTTGATTTTATGTGCACCATATCAAAATTTACTTTGCCTTGTTCAATTCCTGTTTATGCATTCAAGATGATGTTTGATTGAGTTGTTCAGTTTTAAACCCAAATTTGAAATGATCTGATTTACCTGTTCATTTTTTAGGACTCAAATTAAAATGTGCTTGATTTTTCTTGTTCATTTTTAAAACCCAAATTGAAATGTTGATTGAATTTTTAATTTTTAGATCCAAAATGAAAGATGTGATAGATTTTCCAATTTTAAAGCCCAAAAAGTGAAGTGTTTGATAGTTAGTTCAATTTTAAGATCCAAAAATAAGATGTGTGATTTGATTGTTTAGTTTTAAACCCAAAATCAGATGTTTGATTGTTCATTTTCCTTAAAGCATTCAAGATTTTGTCCATGTTCATTTTAAGCCCAAAAAATAAATGTTGTCTTTTGTTGACTTTGACTTTTGTTGACTTGTTGACTTGTTGACTATTGTTGACTTTGACTTTTGTTGACTTTGAATTTTATTGACTTTGAAACCCAAAACCAAGTGTGAAATGATGTGAGTACATGCATTGTTCTTTTAAACACCAAAAAGTGAAATGGGAATTTTTTAATTAAAAGATTATGTGCTTTCTTACCAAACTAGATGGCTAACCTGTAGACCTGTAAAAAAAATTAAAATAGTTAGTAAGAGTGCATTATTGCAGGTTTACAGTGCCTTTCCCCAATGTTTTTACAAATAATGGTCCCAGTGATATAGACCATATTTCACAAATGGGTAATAGAGAGAAAGTAGAAAGAAGATAGAAGGAATATAGTCTTCTTATTTGTGTATCAATGATATTCATGGAAGCATATTAGAGAGAAAGTAGAAACAAGATAGAAGGAATATAGCCTTCTTGCCTTTTTCAACCTACAAAAGAAAATAAGAACTTTCAAAACATACTCAAACAACAAAAATACATTAGCTTAGAGGGTTAGTTTGCAAGCAAAACAATGAAAAGGAACCTATGAAGTGGGTCCCACCGAGTGTGCCAAAATGTGAGCTATGAAAATTAGGTGTAAAGGAGAATAATAAAAAATCAAAACACTCAACAACTAATAATCTAAACTACATACATGCTAAGACATAAAATGAAAATTTGAAATAAGATAAATGAAGAAAGTGCAAACCTCCTACAAGCTCATTCAAACTCCATTTTGTTCATTGGATTTTTTCATTTGTTGTGGATGTGTGTTCATGGATGTGCTTTAAGTTGTGATCTCAAACTAGCATTATAAATCTTCTCTAAAAGATAGATTTATGATTTTCTCTCAAAATAGCATTATAACTCTACATGGAAGGTGGATGATAAATGTGAAGGAAGGAGGTTTCTTTTATAGGAAACATGTAAGGAATCAAGGGCTAGGATGCAACCCTAGGAGAGTTCCATATGCCCCTAGAAGAGAGCACATGGATTGTGCTTCTTCAAGTGCATCATATTTTGACAAGTGTTACAATATGATTGGGTTGAAAAGAGGGAGGAATGTGACCATTTAGGGAAGAGAGCCAAGAAGACTCTAGAAGATAAGGTTATTAATGAAGGTGTAAGAGCTTTAATGAGGAGTTTAAGAGGCATTAATAAGGCATTAATGAGGCATGGATGAGGAGATAAGATAGAGCTTGAGAAATTTGACTTTTGGGGAAGGGATTGAATTCCTAATCCAACGATTAGGAATGTGACATCATTAGGGAGAGTTTAGGATTAGGATTAGGGTTAGGATTAGGATTAGCATGGGTGAAGAGGTTGGGATTAGTTTGAACTTGGGGTTAGGTGGTTGGGATTCGTTAGGTTAGCATGTGTGAAGAGGTTGGGTTGAGTTAGAACTCAAGGTTAGGTGGTTGGGATAGGTTAGGTTAGGGGTTAAAGGGAATAATAATGAATTGAATTACATAAATAGCATATTCATTCAATAATATGGGGAATAGGGTTCTGATTAATTATTAAGCTATTGGTTTCTTTTGATAATTAATCAGGACTATAGCCAATTAATTGAATTAATTAGGGCTAGGGGATGACATAGGTCAATTAGGTAATGCTTAATTACTTAGCTAATATGTCCCAGAAGGCACTAAATATGATTAGATGTGTTAATCAAATTTAGGTGTCTACATTTTACAACTTCCCAAACTGATTCCAGTTAGTTGGGACTCATTAAATTAACTTCCAAAACAAATACAAAACATATTTTACCTCCAAGTTGTAACTAGTCATTATAATTTGAAAATTCAAATTTTAAACTATGTTTAAATAGACTCCAACTGACTTAAAACTTTCAAAAATGGTCATTTTATGACCTTATTACATTAGTAGACGCCTTAGACTCCAAACTGACCACACTTGGAACCATGTTTCCATATTACCTAAATTTTTTCCTAGGGTCCATATCAGGACCCTTAAGGCATTGAATTATTTCATTTGATCTAATATCACAAAATTCCATTATTAGTTTTAAGATACTCCAATTGACTCTCTTTGACACTCCTCCATCTTCCCAAGTGTCTTGAGCCTTTATGTGACCATGTGCTCTTCTAGGTGCCCCTACACTAATGTGGAAGAATACATAGATAGCTTCTATTATTACAAGAATTTGATATAATTATTGTGGAAAAATCAAGGAAAGATAATGTCGTTGCATATTTTCTGTCAAGAATGGTGATGCAAGGAAATAATGAACCAGTGGATGATAAGTTTTGAGATGAGAATTTATTTTATATTTCTATTCAGTCACCATGGTTTGCTGACCTTGCTAATTACCTTGTTATAGGGAGTTGTCCAAGTTATTCCAATTTTTAAAAAAAGAAGATATTAATAAGGGAAAGCTCAAGATTTAAATGGATTGATGGTCTTTTGTTTAGAAATTGTCTAGGTCATGTTTTTTACAGGTGTGTGTAGGAAATTGAAGTATATGAAATTATTCATTCATGTCATAGCACACCTAAAGGAGGATACTATTCAAAAATAATAACTATACATAAGATTGTGGGAGCAGGCTACTTTGGGCCAACAATGAAAAATGATGTTTCATTTAATGTGAAACATTGTGATGAATGTCAATGCATGGGAAGGCCTACATCAATAATGGATATGCCTTTGGAACCCCAGATAGCTTTCGAGCCATTCATAAAATGGAGGATTGATTTCATAGGACCTATTGATCCATCATCACAAGGGAACCATCACATTCTGGTGATCACTGATTATGTTACCAAATGGGTAGAAGTTAAAGATTTGGCAGTTGCAAGAGAAGACATGGTGGTTGATTTCCTATATAAAAAAATATTTTAGAGATTTGGAGCACCAAGGGAAATTGTATCTAATCAAGGACCTCAATTTATGTCTAAAATGATGGAAGCATTTATGAAAAGATATCAAGTCACACATAGGAAGTCTTCACCTTATCATCCACAAGCCAATCGCCAAGTGGATGTGACCAATAGAGAACTTGATAACATCTAGAAAAAAAATATATCTTGCAGAAGATCAAATTAGGAAGAGAAATTGGATGAAGTAGTATGGGAACACAATATTACAGGGAAGACTAATAATGGGTTTTATCCATATGAAATTATGTATGGGAAAGCACTAGTAATGTCAGTTGATTTTGAATTGGAAAAATTGAGAACAATTCCAGAATCATAGAAGGAAAGAATTCAACAATTGAACTGTTTGGATAAAATGAAGATTGAAGCTCTACATAACATAGAAGTAATTCAACAATAGAGGAAATCCTAGCATGATAAACATATTTTGAGATGACAGTTCCAACTGGGAGATTGGGCATTGTTATTTGATTCAAGGTTCTAAGAATTTAAAGGTAAATTTCATACTAGGTGGTTGGGACCTTATGGGATTGAACAAGTTTTTGTTAATGGTGGTGTACAGTTGATACCAATTGATGGAGAAAGAAAAACTATGTTGGTCAATGGACACAAACTGAAGTTATATCATAAGACGACATCAAAGGTGGAATTCATTTTATATTTTCAAACCTTAGTGGAGCATTTTTATGTGAAGAATATTTCTTCCATGATAAATTATTTGGGATAATAATGTAGAAGATAAAAATAAAGAAAATAGACTGAAAACCAGAAACAACAGTTTGTTTTCCAAAAAAAAAAGAGGAAAAAAGACTAATTGAAAACCAGTAATGGAAATCAATCCTAGGGGTGGAATGAAAACTAGAAATGGCAGTTCATAATGAGAAGTATGTTGAGAACCAACAATGGAGGCTTGCTAATAGGGAGAGATTGATCACCATTGAACTTATCCAATTTCAACACAAGTCACATAATACTTTCATTAGGGTTTCAATGATCACTAAGGATCCTAGGAGCATCTCAACTAATCTCCTAACCCTTCCTTCAATCCTCATATCAAGTTTATCACTTCAACCAACTAGGCTTCCTTAGAGCTCACCAGGGTAATCCCTCACACAAACCTTTCCAATCACCTCACTAACTTTGTAGAAGTTAGGATATGTTATTGGAATATTTTACTTCTCAATTCTAAACTCTAATAGGTCATTAGGTTCATTTCTTCATCGCTACCCATTCTTCCTACCAATCAGGGCTTGTAGCATTCAACCCTCAATTAGCCCTATTTCCCCATTTTTTTTATTTCTTGGGAAAAATTCCCCACAAACCAAAAAAAAACTATGATCCAGGTACCCTTTTCCAAACCTTAAAATATTTTCTAGATTTTAGGTTCTAAAAGTGTCAGTACAACACTAAACCCTAACTGGGTTATTTCCTTAAGAAATGAACCAATCTCTGCAAACAATGTCCAAAACCCAATCATATGGACTCAAATTTCCTCCAATCCATACACCAACCTTGGGAAAGGTCACATCCACATTCCACATGGCTTGGATTTTTTTTTATCTCAATTCACTCTTGCAAACGCAACACTTTGTTCCTCTATTTTCCCTAGCCGGGCTATTGCCAAGCTCACCTAGGGAAAAAGCTCAAAATTCACCATTGAAACCTCTGTAACCAAAAAAAATAAAAGCCTATTGTAAAATGAATCCTTTTTCATTCCTCCAAGGCTCATTTAGCAGCCACAATTAGAAATCTCTAAGGAGCCATTTTTCTATTTACAATCCTGTCTTGTTAAGAGAACACAGAGCGGGAAGAACAATTTACATACAAACTCAAAACAAAAAATAAGTACTACTCCAGTCCACACAAAAATGTAAAATAATGCTAAGAAATGAGTTACATTGAAGAGGAAGCTAATTCAATCTGTCCATAATGCTTGTTAATTGAAAACTACAAAAAATGTGACAATACATTAACTGCAACTCTTTTATTGCTTGAAATTGTAACCAAAAAAAGTCCAACATTCATAGAATACCATGGAAGTCCTTAAATAGGCTTATTCTACCTAGGAAAACCATTCAAATAGACCCATAACTACATTTGGTTACAAAGAAATTTTTTAGCAAATGTTGTTGAGAAACATTTGAAAGTTGCAAATGTTTTTTATTAAAGGTAACAACAGGTTTTGAAGAGGCCCCGAAACCCTGTACAAAAGGAACTTAAGATATTTCAATAATAATTCATGACAAAAGACAGACCAGCCAAAGCCTAAGAGAAACACTCACAACACAACCATAGAAAAAACCAACCAACTATGCTACAAAAGGTGAATCATTAGGGATCAGTAGCAATTAGGAGAATAATCATCTCGTCCCCTTCTTATGGGACCGAAGGGTCATATGAAACAAAGACAAAGACCTCTTTAAATTTTTACCTTTAATAGTGACCCAACCATCTTCAAATCTAGCAGAAACATTCTGCCAGCACAAAGAGTCTAAAGCTAAAGAACCAGCTACCAACAATGTGGGAGGAACTTCTAGCAGCGGACTAACATTACCCCCAGCCAAAGATCTACCAGTAGGAGGATTTTCCAGAATAGAGAAAATAGGAGCCAACACACCATCAATATCATTTGAGCCAACCCCCCAAGTCCTATCAACAACAACTACCTATGAATAAATAGAAAGATCTGCCCCAATAGACACAAATCCACCATTAGTCCCCTTAGCATTAGTATCCAGCAAGAAAAGCAAAGAATAATCTCCAGAAGAAACAACATCAAACCCAACAGTCACCAAAGACCCAACAGGGGTAGCTAGAGGTTTAATAGGTTCATCCTTCTTCTTAGACTGAGAAGATCTTTTAGTAACAGCATAGTTTTTAGTGGACGCCCCTTCCACCAAGACAAAGAAGATTTTTTTTCTTGTGTTCCATGTCACAATGGGAGGAAATGTGACTTGTCTTAAAGCATTTTCAACATCTGAAAGGAATACCCTCATAGTTAAGTGGCTAGTTCCAAGAACTTAATGTTGATTCGATTCTAATTTCTGTAGGGAGACCCTTCGAGATGTCGAGGTCAACTAAAATATGAGCAATAGTAGAGTGATAAATTTTGTATGAATCATTATCCAACATCAAAAACTCCCCCAGAACCTTGCCCACTTCCTCAAGGATGGAATCAAGCCAAAGATGAAGCGGGAGGTTAAGGAGTCTGACCCAGATAGGAATCTTATTAAAGGTTTTAGAGGAAGGATTAAAGTCTGGGTGTCAGGGATTAACCATGAGCATAAATTTATCATCCTCCCAACAAAAAAAATTCTCACACAGAATCTTAGTTCTATCCTCCTCTGAGTCAAACTTTTCCATAAAGAACCCTTTTTCCAAAGAGAAAATGTGAACCGTATCTAAGAGAAGAGGTTCCCATTTATGCGTGATCCAGTCATGCAATAGGAGAAGGCTAGGTGAAAAACCCCAAAAGTATCATATTAAAGAATGAGATTTAAAAATATCTATGTTGTTCTCCAAATCCTCTTCAGCCTCAGAAGAAATCCTGATAGAGAGGGAGCTTCTCACTGGAACCAAGGTAAAAGCCTTAGGTCCTTTCTCCTCCACCAGAGATTTGGACACAATCTTTGCAAAGGAGTCCCCCAAACCCTCAGGAAGCGCTTGACCAGGGTCACAGAAGGAGGAAGATCCCGCCATCAAAACCCTAACCCTCTTCACTTTAGGTACCAATTTTTCCATAGCCTTAGACTGGGAAGGACCAAGATAAGGTGCAAGTTACACATCGGTAGGAGGTGCAACCAAGAGATGATCTCCATCATTGATAGGAACTGGATGATAAGATACCCCAATAGAGGAAAGCACTTCCTACGCAGGGGAGAACATTGACTGCAAAGGTGGGAAAAAGACCTCCTAGGGGGAGAGGTCGTCCATGCAAAAGAGGCACTCCTCACCACAGGGGAGGATGCAGAAGGAACCAACATTGACACAAAACCCTCAGCAATGTGCGTGCACATGGGAAAAACTGTGAGAGGCATTTCAAAGCTCCAAGGTTTTAGGCAATTTGAAAGTTGCAAATGTTTTTCAAGCAACATTTTTCACCTTTCACAACTTTTTCTTTTCCAATGTTCTAACCCCATGAGTGGGTTGCAAAAGTTCAAAAACCATGTCCCAAGTCTTATTACACCTTAAAAATGACCATCTAAACATTTTTATTGAAAAACACATGTTTTGTCCCATTTTTTCCATCAAGACATTACAAAGGTCATTTGGACAAAAAACCAAACAAATCAACACAAAACTCTTCCTAAAACATTTCAATATAATCCTAAAATTTTCTAAAAAAACCCATAAATACCCTAGAACACTTGAAGGCCTTAAAAAACCAAAATGGAGGGCTTCATCCTTGGGTTCTCATGCACCATGCCCCCCCTGGGAAAAGAAATCAAGTTAGAGTAATGCAAGATCTATTCTCAACTTCTTGAATTTTGATTATCTACCCATGAAGCCTCTGCCTTAGGAAGATGTTGCCACTTAATGAGGTGTTCCATATACTAACCATGTATGGTCTTCTTTTTTATTTTGGAGTCTAGTACCTTCTCTTCTTATGGCTTTTTCATCGCTTATAAGGGCACATCCATAGTAATTTGTTCCATATCATTAGTGATCTCTATGTCTGCTGGTAGTGGACCTTTGTACCCAACTAAGTCTTGAACATTGAATATTGGTGAGATTGCCAACTCTAGAGGTAGATCAATTTTGTATGCATTTTCTCCATACTTTTCTAGTATTTTGCATGGACATATCCTCTTCATCTGTAACTTTCTAGGTATTCCTTTCTTCAATCTGTATTTATTCAAACTTACTATGCTAGATTCCCTATTGAAAATTGCAACTCCTTTGCATCCACTTTGGCTTTTAATCTTTGTGTTACCTTTGTGAGTGTATGTTTGACTTGGTCATGTACTTCCTTAATTGATTGGGAAAAGTCTTCAGCATGTCTACTCTTTCCATCCATGTTTCCCAAGTCTCTAAGCTCACAAAATCCTCTGGGGTGAACACCATAAACTACTGCAAAAGGAGTATTACTAGTGGTCCTATTCACACTGTCATTGTAAGAAAACTTTGCCTATGGTAGGATTTAATCCCAAACTTGTTCATACTCCTTTGTTAAGCATATTAGAAGGTTCTCTAAGACCCTATTGATGACCTCTATTTGGCCATCTATCCAAGGGTGATAAGCTGACCCAAAGGACAAGTTAGTTCCTAGCCTCTTCCACAATGTTCTCCAGAATTGCTCCATGAACTTGACATCACTGTCTGAGACTATACTGAGGGGTAGGCCATGGATTCTCACAACTTCCCTAAAAAATAATTGGGCTATGTAACTTTCATCATGGGTTGTTTTGCATGGAATGAAATGGTTCATCTTACTGAACCTATCAATAACTACAAAAATGCTATCCATTCTAGTGCTTGTCCTTGGTAACCCAACTATGAAGTCCATAGTGATACATTCTCATGGCCTATTTGGAATGGGGAGTGGTTGATGCAATCCAACATTAGAATTAACACCTTTATCTTTCAGACACACCATACACTACTCTACATACTTCCTCACATCCCTCTACATCCTTGGCCAATACTAGAACCTCTGAACCAATTCAAGGGTCTTATTGACACCAAAATGGCCACTAAGACTACCGTTGTGTTTTTCTTGTACCAGGTTCTCTCTTATAGATCCTTTGGGCACACACAACTATCCTCCTCTAAAAAAAAAAACCATTTTGAAATGTTTAATTTACAAACTTACCATGGAAGTTATTTTCAAGAACTCCTTACATACATTATAGTCCTTTGAGAAGTCTTCATCTTCTTAATAAAGCTCTTTGAAACTTTCCACCTCAATAATTTGTAACTGTAACTCTTGATAGTAAGTATTCTTTGGCTCAATTCATCTACAATTTTGTTCGTCTTCCTCTTCTTGTTATTTATAGTAAAATTATAGGCTTGCAAGAACTTCATCCATTTAAGATGCCTATTGCTTAACTTCTCTTGGGTGTTAATATAACTCAAAGCTTGATTTTTTGATAAAACTACAAATTCCTTGGGTAGGAGATAATGTCTCCATTTCCTAATGGCTTGAACTAGGGCATAGAGTTCTAGGTCATAGGAAGAATATTTATTCTTGGCCTCATTTAAATTTTCCCTATAAAAGCCACTGGTCTACTCTCTTGGGTCAAAATAGCCCCTATTGTTGTGCTACTAGTATCACACTCCAAGGTAAACAATTTATCAAAAATTGGTAACATCTGAATGGTTTGGGTAGATAATTTTGTTTTTAACATCTCAAAACCCCTATTGGATTCTTTGGTCCATCTAAACTTAGTCTTAAATCCACCCTTTATAGTATCTAGCACTGGAGCACAAATGGTACTAAAACCCCTAATAAATTTCCTATAGAATTGAGCAAGCCCATGAAAAATTCTTACGTCAATACTAGATGTGGGAGTAGGTCATTTGAGTATAGCCTCCACCTTGCTAGGATCCATATTTAATGACCCTTGTGAGACCATAAATCCAAGATACACCAATTCTTGTTTCAGAAACTCACACTTCTCCAAGTTGATTGCTAACTGCTCTTCTTGTAATCTCTTCAATACTATCTACAAATGCATAAGGTTTGCTTCCTTAGTCTTGCTAAAGATGAGAATGTCATCAAGATAAACCACCACAAACACCCCTATGTAGTCCTTTAGCACTTCATTCATCAACCTCATGAATTTTCTAGGGCCATTTCTAAGCCCAAATGTTATGATAAGCCATTCATATAGACCTTCTGTAGTTTTGAAATTTGTTTTCCACTCATCCCCTTCTTTAATCCATATTTGATGGTACCCACTTTTTAGGTCCAACTTTGTGAAGTATTTAGCCCCACCAAGACAATCCATTAGGTCCTCAATCCTAGGGATTGGAAACCTATATATTATTGTTATTCTATTTATAGCTCTGGAATCTATGCATAACCTCCACTTACCTCCTTTTTTTATGCCAAAACTACTGGCACTGCACAGGCACTGATTCTCCTCTTTATAAGCCCTTGATCAAGTAAATCTTGCACTTTTCTATCCCTAGAATAAATTCAATTTCATGACTTATTGGTCTCTGTGGTGGTAATATTTCTGGTGATCCATCACTGACAATGTCCTTAAACTAATCCTAAAGTTCTTGTATCTCCTTGGGTAAAGGTGTTGGTTCTTCTGTCTTTACATCTTTGGGCTCCATAGCACTCTTCATCTTCTTTATTTATAACTTGAAGGAATTCTTTTCCACCAACCACCAACACATTAGGACTATCCTTCATTTCTTCCTCCTCCATCAAAGACAATATTTTTTATGTCACACCATCCTTTTGAAAAGAATAGGAATTCTTCTCTCCATTATGCATGGATTTCCTATCAAACTGCCATGGTCTTCCCAAAAGAAGATGGAAAGAATCCATAGGAAGTATGTCATGAAGAATCCTATCATTTTAGCCTCCAATTTAAAATTTAATTTAGGCTTGTTCATTTACTATGACATCTTGTCCTTTGTTCAACCATGTCACCCTATGAGGATGGTCATGAGGTATCTTAGTCACTCCAAGTTTGTTCACTGCTTCTTCAGAGATTATGTTGTTAGTTGACCCTGAGTCAATGATAACTCTATATACCTTTCCAAAAATCTTGCACTTCACTTTGAAAGGTGATCTCCTTTTCTTAGGTTCTTCTCTAACTGGTTGCTTAATCAAAACTCTCCTTATCATTATATTCTCCCCACTTTCCGAATCAAGATTGACCTCAGGAGACTTAACACTAATGGAATCTTCTGGCACATAATTAAGTCTTCTTTCTGATTGTGAGGTTGTTTCTTTGTCAGGACATCTATATGTAGGATGCCCAAATTGGTGGCAGTTATAACACTTCATATTTTTAAATGAACCTCTATTGGATCCTCCACCAAATATTCCCTTACCATCGCTGCTAGGACCTCTTCCTCATCTATAACTACCTCTACTACTGGTTTCACTACTCTTCTCTATTAGTTTTGTGTCATCTTTAGGTATTGAGTCATCACCCCTACCACCATAGCTACCTTTGTGACCTCTTGAATCTCTACCTCTTCCTCTGCCTCTACTAGTGGCTTCATACTTCTTTTTTCTCTTGTCTTCAACTTTAAAAGCTAGTTGATAACACTTTTGTATAGTGGTAGGTTTCAAAAGACTTATTTCCTCTTGGATGCTCCATTTTAACCTATTTAGATATCGGACCACTTTTATACTTTCATCCTCTATCACCTTATACCTTAGGCATAATTTGTAAAACTCCTCTGTATAGGCACTCACCTTTGAATCTCTTTGTCTTAGATTTTGCCTCTTCTTGTGGAGTTGTATCTCATAGTCCTTAGGTATGTAGGTTTCCCTAATATTTGCAACCATACCTTTCCAAGTGGAGATTTTTTTCTTTCCTTCCTTTAGTCTTTCATCCTGCACAAACTTCCACCATGTGAGTGTAGGCCCTCTTAATCTAGTCTTGGCCACTTTCACCTTTTGAGCTTCTGTCACACTCTCACATTCAAAGTGGTTTTCTAAACCCACTATCCACTCCATGACTACCTCTGGTTCTATTTTTCCATTGAACAAGGGTATAACTTCCAAGGATTTTCCACCCATGGCTTTTAGGGCCCTAAGGAATGGCTCTTCTTGTAGTATTGGATCAGGCTCTGGCACTTCATCCTCTGTTTCCACTAACTTTCCTTTTCCTTTTGTCTTTTTCACTTTTTTTCTCAGTTAGTATGTCCTATCTTGCATTTCATCAAGCTTAGTTTCCATTTCTTCAAGTTGTTTCCTTAGGATTCTATTCTCCTCCTCTTGTTCATCCATTTTCTTAGCCAACTCTGTATTGCTCATCATTGTTGATTAACTCACTATTTCAAGGTCACTCATATACCTTCCTAGCCCAAATATTTTAGGGCTCTAATACCAATCTGATAGGGAGATATTGATCACCTTTGAGCTTAACCAAGTGCAACACAAGTCACATAATACTTTCCTTAGGGTTTCACATTCATACCTAAATCCTAGCATAAGCCCTCATTTGTCCTGAAATAGTGGACAAGTATTTGATTGAATACCTTCTCCAAATTCATCGAGGTGACATGAATTCGTCAACCCTTGTTTGAGCATGCTTATGTTGTTGCATCTTTTCTGCATTTTGATTTGGTCAGATTTCAGTATGCATGCATGAAGGTCAATGTGGTATTTTGTCGTGATGTAAGTAAAAGAGTAATTAAAGATTAATTATAAATTTTAAATAATTGAACCTTCTAAGAATAATAAAATATTAAATATATAGATATTTAATTAATAGGGATTAATTAAATACCTACATTTATTAAAAAGGATTTAATTAAAAGTCTAAAGATAAAGTATTAAGATTTAGTTGAATGTTATGTCTAAATGAAAATTAAAAGGCATATTTAATATAAATAAATTATTAATATGCTACAAATATTATTCCTAATTAATAATAATAAAATGCAATGTAATTGCATTTAAATAATACTAATAATAATAAATTAAATTTTAATTCTAATTAAAAATTGAGTTTTGTGGAGAATTAATTATTTAATTACAAAAAAAAAACAAAAGAAGAAAAGAAGAAAGTAAACAAAAAAAGAGAGAAGAAAAGAAAGAAAGGATATTTATTTATTTAAAAATATATATAGATATAACACTTAATTTTGGAAAAGAAAATAAATAAATAAATAATATTTATTTATTTAATATTAAAAGAAGAAAGAGAGGAAATTCTGAATTTCTTTCTTTTAGAAATAAATAAATAAGTAAATTGATTTTATTTTTAAAAAATAAGAAGAAAATCAAAGAAAACAATTCTTTTATTTTTTTTTAGGGTTAAGTTTTTTTAGGAAGTTGTCCTAGAAACCCTAGTTAAATAGTTTTTATTTGTGAGATGACTTTGGTCATTTTTTTTAGAAAAAGGGAAGACAGAGATTTTTTAGAACACAATTTTAGGAGACAGGTTACAGGTTTTGCATCGAGATTTTGAAGTTAAAGAAAATATTTTTAAAACTTGGGAATGAAGTCTTCTTTTTGGTTCTTCTTCTTCTTCTTACCAAGTCTACCTGGTGTTTTCAAGGTAGAAGTTTCTAAGTCTTTTTGTAGTTTCTATTGGAAATTTTTTTTCTGTGCTTGCTTGATTGTGGTTTGATTTTGAATTAAGGTTATTTTATTTTTAAAATAGTTTATACAAATGATTAGGGTGTTCTTGTGAGTTATCTTTATGACATGTTTGATATTCTATCAAAATTTGTATAAAAACCCTAGGAGAGAATGATTTGAAAAGGATACATTTGTGTTGTATATCCATTACGGTTTTACCAAATTGTACAAATTTAGTTGCATATGTTTCAATTGTATGGAGGAATCATTTATTATGAACTATGTGTATTATAGATACTTGTATGTAAGGATATGGGTTTGAAAACATATACTTTTGGATTAGGGCTATGAAGAGTCAGGGTAGGGAATAATTTTCATTTTAGATGTCACCTTAAAAATATAAAGACACTTTAAGATACCTATTTTGGTTTTATTTAACATATATCAAAATCAAATAGGGTTCCTTTGTACGGAAATTGTCAAATATTGGTTGTTATAGTGAAATTAGGCCTATTTGAGCTTGATTTTTCAATCACAGTATGATGAAAATTCATCAATAACTTTTTCTAATTACATAATTAGGAAACTCACTTCGGTGAGATTTTTAAATAATAATTTTATAAATGTTTTCACTTCATTTTATGATGATCCAAAGGTGTAAAAAATAGTTATGATCTTTTTACCAAACTAGTAACCTACTTTCCTGAACAAGGCTGTTAGAGAGATTTATTTTTTACACTATTTAAATGACCTTATCTTTAGGACTAGAAAGAATGAAAAACATGTGAAATTAAATTATCTTTCCATCTATATAAGTTGCAGATCCGTATCATTTCATGTGAGATTATACCGTTCAAATTACCAACTGATGAGCATAGAGGAAATACAAAAAAACTCACTATTATAAGTTAAAATTGTTAATAAGTCTTATTAATTAAAAAAATTAATCAATTTGACAATTATTAAATAATTAATATGACTGATCTAATCAATTTATAATTTAATTTTAAAGATCATAGATATTCACTAAAACACCATATATGCTCCATGTGCGTACTTTATGTTATTAACTAAGTCATTTATGACTTAAGAGTATTTTAATAAATATAGTGGTGTTATATAAATGGAGTTAAATAATATGTCAAATGCATGCATGCCTTATTTCATGTGATCTAGGTGTTATTAAGTGTTAGTGTGGGTAGGTTGTTACCCTAGGTGGGTTTTGTCTTCGGACTTGTACTTGTTGGGATTAATGGGAATTATGTACTGAGAGGGGAGGGGTGAATCAGTACCTCTAAAAATTTTGTATCCTTTTTATCAATTAACCTTTGTAATCAATTGTATATCCATTCAATCTGATTTAAACTATCTTTATGTGAGTTATATCAATTCATAACATTAACATACATGTGAACATTCATAGAAACATTCATGAAAGTAAATTGACACATAACACAAGATATGATATCGCAGAAAACTCCTGTGAGGAAGTAAAACCTGCGGTGGGGATGGCACCCATAAAATCTTCACTATTTGCAGATTGGAAGGGGTCCGTTAAGGCTTACAATTTGATCACTTCTGATGATCTACTCTGTTAGGAGTATTGGTGGAGACCTGTTAAACTCTACTTTGTTAAGAGCTTTAGCAACACTATTGAGTGTGCACTCAGTTAAGAGATTTGTTGTTGGATGGTTAAATCCACCTTCCTTGAAAGGATTTTTACACTTTGCTTCACTTTTTAGAAGGATAGAAAATAACAAATTGATCTAGTAAATGCAATCTCCTATTGTTGATACAGATCCATTTTATTTTACATAAAATTTTATCACCTTAATTGTGATTGAATAATACCTCTGATTCTCGTTATGCTCTGTTCATGGTTCTTGCTAACCAGATTCACCTTTTTTTGTCCCTATTCTTGAAACTCTCAATCTGATCCATAGATGTGCTCATCTAATTCATTCATGTTCTCCTCTCTCTTCACATCATCTATTCATCCATTATAATGAATGATTGCATCATCTATTTATAGATGGATTGACTTCATCGAGTTATGATAAAAAGAATGTTAACTCTAAGATCAGGTTTATAACTTATACCTAGATCTCCTAGTCTATGTGTTTTAAATTAGTTAGACTAATTAAAGCACATAAATTCATGTATCTTGTCCCTAAAGAAATGGATTTAAAAAAATTAAATATCCTATAAATAGAATACACTTTCTTTATCTGATGTGGAAGTCAGATCCACATTTTGCGGGCTGCAACTGACTTTCAGTTCTGTTTGTTGATCATGCTTGATTGCCCTTCAGTTTTGTTCTTTCGATTGCACTGTAACTGTCTTGTTGGTCTACACTATAACTTGCATATCAGGTTCCTCTGTTAGGTTCCACTTTATCTTTATTTCATTGTGATTTTGGTTTACACAGTAAGATGTATTGTCAGTTCTCTTTACACTTAGTTATATTCAGTTTGCTCAATCTTATATTTCGGTGTAAGCTTACCAAAAGTGTTGTTTGCATACTAATGGAAATTTAAAGTCATCATTCTCCCCCTTTGACATTAGTATCAAAAAATGATATATGAAAAATACTAACAAAATGTTAAGTATATACAACATATATAATCCTTAGTCATTTAATGACTCCCCCTATGTATATGTTGGTATATCTATACATATGATGTCTTTCCTTATACATATCATTTCCATCATTTTCTCCTTTGTACTCATACTATCATTTTCTTATATACATATACATATTATATTTACCATTTTCCCATCTGAATGAATGAGTGTACATATCATCATTTTCCCTTTTTGTATTTTGTACTCTTCATTTTCCCCCTTTTTTGAAATTAAGGGCAAAGGTCTTTCCCTTTAGAGATTATCAAAAATATGGGAATGTGAAGACTTCATGTCTTCCATCATTTTATCCCATTGTTCTTTGAGGTTCTCCAGAGCCATGTGCTCGAGTGTGATCTTTGAATGCATGTCATAGATGTTGTTTGCCATAGACATCTCAGGAGTTACAATCAGTTTCCTTGCTGAACTGATATGTTGTTGGAGCAGTGTAAGATTTGGCAGAAGTTGAGCTTGGAGCTCGGTTACTTCTTCCCTAAAATGTGTCTCTTCCTCCCACAGCCCTTTCCTTAACCATTTTATTTCTATGATCTTTTCATAATGCAGCTTGACTGCATTGTCTCCATCGGTGGTTAGGCTTTGTGCACTATTTGCTAGATCGGTATCCAGCTTTGAAAAGTTGTCACTATTCTCCTTAGCGAACTTGTCAATTGTGCTCAATTTTTGAAATAATTTTATAGCTTCAGATATGATTGGATCCAATTTAGATATGAATTCTGATAGCTTTACCTTGTTTATTGCCACTTCTTGGCTGATGTTCTCTATGAGTTTCTATTGGTACTTCTTCTTGGCTCTCTCCTCTATTGCCTTCTCAGCATCAATGTTCTAAGTTGTGATTGGATCAGTGAGGGTAGCTAATTGATCAAGTATTGGTTTGTTTTGATCAATATCAATATCAGGTACAATTTGATGTAGAATGTCCCATGTTGTCTACAGTTTTCCTGGAATGTTCACATGTGCAGTATCAACTATTTTGTCCTGCTCATTGGTTTTGTCCTTTTCAGCAATGGCATCTTCATCCTTATTCAATTCCTCTTCTAGGTCATCCGTAATGGAAATTACATTTGTATCCATAATTTTTTCATTTGTGGTGTCTTCCCATGTTTCATCTACAACATCTGTAATCTTGTTGCCTATTGTATCATCTTCTTCTTTATCTAACTCAATGGGTGTATCATCTTGAGTTGCCTTGTCAACATCTTTTTGTTGAAGGTCTTTGTCGAGGTTGTCCTCCTCAGTAGGTATGTTCATTATCTTGCACCATTTATTATGGATGTCTTGCTCAAGCTCTATAAGCTTTCCTTCTAGGATTTTATATGCTCTCAACTTTGGTGAGAACTCCTTTTTGTAATTCTCCATCATCTCATCAATTTCAACCTTCTTTGATTCAGGTGGCATGAGAGAAACAAGTACTCTCTCTCTCTTATCTCTCTCTCATTCTTCAAAACAAATTTCCAATGGGAGTATAATCTATCCAATAGTTCCCTTGGTACATATCTACCTTCAAATTGTACTGGTACATATTTAAAGTTGTACATTTTAGCTATTATGGCATCCTCAATTTTATTTTGATCTTCTGGATTTTGTTTCAGCCATTTTCTAATGTTTGGATCTATAATAGATCCAGAATTTGCAATATATACACAAATGTCATCAATAGAGTTAGGTTCTTTTACCTTGACATTTTATGCTTCAATAGCTTCATCCCACTTGATGTCCTCTATGTCCTCTCGGGTTCTTATGAATTTCCTTCCTTTCTTGTTTTTCCCTCTTCTCAGTGCGGGAGATTTCCTCTTGTAAGTCCTAACCTTTCTTTTCTTTAGAGGTAAAGGAGTAGAATATTTTGAGTTTTGGCTTCTTGTCTGAGAAGCAGCTGTTGTCCTTGGTTTCTTGAATGGTGGAGGAGGTGGTGAATTTGACTCTATTTCCTCAGAGTCATTCTTTTCTTCATCTTTACCGGTAGATAACTATTCTTTGGTTTCTTCCTCCTTTTCAACTTCTTCATCTTGTTCAGCTTCTTCCTTGGTTACTGATAGTATCTTTTTCAAATTCTTCACCATCTTGTCTTTCTTCTTGACTATCTTCTTAACAACTAGGCCTGATTTGAATCTTGTCTTGGCCTCTTCATATGTTCCAAACCTAGGTTTTTTCTTATCCAGTGGTTCATTTATCAAGGCATCAATTGCCTTAGTAGCAAGATCAATGTTGATCTCATATTCTAATGGTTGTAACCATGTTGTCCTTGGTACAACATGATTAATGTATGTATTGTCACTATTAACCATGAAGCATATCTCATCCTTATATTGGTCAATGAGTTTCTCAGGGATTCTTACCCTCTTTTGCATTCAGTCTTTGAATACATTGAAGTATCCATCTACGAATGTCTCAAATTATCTCCTAGTGTAGCTATGTGCTCACTGATTTGCACGGTGACCAGTTTGGTGCTATCCCATTTAACATCTCCAAATGATGGGAATGTTTCTTGAAAATAAAAGAAGATACACATTTTTAATGAGCCAAACTTACAAGTGTTTGACTTTGCATTCCTGATTGTCTTTAAGTTTTCCTTCAATTGATTCAAGAGTAGCTCAAATAAGTCTAATTGTGTCCCCTTTTTCACAATTTTGAATGTTGTGTCCACTGCACCTAATGCTATGTTGTTCAATCTTCTTTCCTGGAAGAATTTATAGCCCAAAACATATGCACTAAACTTGATCTCATCATTGATTATTGTTGTGACTTTTAGTCCTCTGCCATCCCATTTGGCGTTAGTCATTTTCTTGGTCTCATTTTTTGGTGGATGCTTTAGTAACTTAACTTTATTGGTTATGATGTAAGTGGTGACTACATGAATGACGTCTCAAGTTATTACCTTCGGTTCATCAATCCATAGCTTGTTGTTATGCATTCGGCTTAGCACTAACCGAATCCATTTGGTTTTGAAGACCTTCCAAAACATTAGGGCATTGGTCAGCCCTTTCACTTCAATGTGCTTGTTCTCTTCCTTAAGTGTTCCATCATTGTTGCATAGCTTCTTATAATCTTCTTCAACCTCTGATGTTCCTAATTCTACAATCTTGTAGTGTATGAAGGATCGAACATCTTCAACCAGTAAAACCCTAGCTAGGATACGTGAAAATGCACTAGCATCGTTGAGTTCTGAGGCAACCTCAGGATGGATCTTATATTTAGGTTCCTCACATGCCATCTTCTTGATGAGCTTGAACTCATCTTTCTTTACATTCTTGGATTTCACGGTTCGTGAAGTCAAGGCCATTTTCATATATTTAGGGCTTCTGCGTATTGCGTAAAAATAGGGTTTTTGATTCTTTGGAACTTATTGTTTACTACTTGCAAATATTCCTGAACATCTTAGGAGTGCTTTATCATCAATTCGTGGTCACTCTATGATCCCTTCACTTTGTTCTCAAAAATTTCCTTGGTCGCTCTGCTCTAGGTGTCATGAACAAATGAGTTGTTCTGATGCCCTATTTATAGTTGTTTCCCTAAAATGCAAGCCATAAATGCTTACCAACTCCTCAGTGTATGAATTTTGACTTCTTCGGTGAAGAATTTACTTCCTTTGGTGACACTCAAGATGTTTTGGAGCAGTTTTTGTTCTTTCAACCAACGCTTCTCAGTAAATGTAGGCAGTCTTAGCTTTGAGTGTATACCGATGGGTTTTGGTATATATGCCCAAAAGCATTGTTATCACATATTTTAAAAAGTAATACCATGATGCATCTTTCTTATGCTAATTTGGCATTATATCAACATATTATGGAACTGATGTAGAGTAATAACATGGGTAATGTAGTTCCATACTTACTTATTCTGCTTAGGTGGGGGTGGTGATGTCACTAGATCCAATGGATGGGGTGTCACCATTTGCATTGCTTGGTCTAGCTTCATCATTGCTTGAAGATTTTCTCCACATTTTGTCTCTAGCCCTCCAGATATCTTCAATGGTGTTTACATTGGGATATGTGCTTATTTCTATCATTCAGTCTCTACAGTTCTCCTTGAGATGACCAACTTTATGATAATGTAAGTATGCCATTTCAGGGTTGGTCCAACCTCTAGACTTTCTAGTCCAATGTCTCATATAGTTTGGAGCAATGTGACCATATCTTCGACATGTTATACAATTTGTCCAAGTATTGTAGTCCCATATATATTTATTACAGAATCTCTTTGGTTGATAGGGATTTTCTTGACCTTTAGGCTTCCATGCTTGCCTTTTCTTTTTCCAACATTCAAGAGTTGTGTGCCCATTCATTTTGCATGTAGGATAGTATTTGTCCATGTAGGTTTCCTTCTTTGGTTGTTTCTGTATGTGCTAAAAAGTATACCTGCCAAGAACAACACTATAACATGCAAATGTTAATGTTATCCATTAGAAACAAGATTTAAGATGCTAGCATATCTTAAGTGAAATCCAAAAACAAGAACCTTCACCACAACCTTAGATGAGACAAACAAGGGCACCCAATGCCTTGTTGATTTTCTCTTAGAGATATTTGTGGGTGTGCTCTCCCAACACAATATCAAAATCCCACTTGATCCATGGATGGAAACTAAATGCAACTAATAGATATAATGAAGAGCTCAAGAACAAGTATGAGGAACTTGTTGGAAGTACAATAATGGGAAATAAATATACTGAGTGGGGGGTGAATCAGATCTTAAAACTTAACCACTTAAAAAAAATTGATCCACATTTATACATATATGAATTTAACCTAACATCAGGTAGTATCCATAGCATGAAATATATAACTCATAACACAAAATTTTGGTAACCCAGAAACCCAAATAGGTAAAACTGGGGTGGGGATGACACCCACAAAATATTCACTACTACAGCAATAAAGTGTGCATGTTAGGGCTACAAGAGTTTGATTAAAAAATGCAATCTACCTGGTTAAAGGTCTGTTCGGTTAAGAAATAAAGATCATTACAATCTACCTTGTCAAAGGATTTCAACTTATAGTAAAGTAAGCACTCGGCTAAGAGATTTAAAATGGTCTGCTAGAACCACTTTGTTAAGAGATTTCACCTGATACACTTGTTAGAATGTTTCAAGTAGTGATCCTTCAATATGCACTCATATGCTGACGACGGATCTTCTCTTTCCAATACCTTCTGTGATCTAACAATCTGATATGTCTTCACTCTGCTCTTCACTACTCTGTCATTCTGCTTGATCTAAGCTTCTTCTCAAAATAACTCACTGTTCATCTTTTATGAACACAACAACCCTTCTCTCTCACATATCCACAATAGGGTTAGAAGCAATCTTATATGTCTTTACAGATCTAGCAGTGAGATCCAGATCAACGATCAAGATCTATGATTTATGCCTCCAATGCATTCTGATTTCCTGATTGGCTTCATGCCATGCATAGTATAAAAAAATTAAATGTGTAATTAAATCAGTAGACAAATATTAAATGCATACATATGTCAGCCCAAATCTCATACAAGTCAGCCTAAACATTTCACATCAAAGTTTGAATCAATCCTGACATGTATGCAAAAACTGTTCTACTCGACACTTAACATCTCTATCGCTCGACACTTAATATTCTACTCAGCTTAACATGATGTAATTCGACAACCTAAAAAATTTCTTGGCAATGTTTCTCAGCCTTGAATGTTTATCTTGGCCACAGTGATAACCAACTAAAATTGCCTAAGTAAATGACTAAGTGTTGGTCACTAATCATCAACAAAACTTAGGGATTAACAATCTCCCCCTTTGATATTAGTGGCAAAAACACACTTATCATTTCTTTCAATTCGTTCCATCCAAAATGTTTCCTAAGTACATAATGTACTCCCCCTAGGAATGTAGACCATACTACATACAAAATTTTACATAGTATACATGCCTACAAAAAATATATTTACATTGATACCTGTACTGATCTTCTTACATTGTATCCCTATCAGTCCTGTTAGATTCCCCCTTGTTTTTGTCACTGATTGTAGGTGGGGTCAAGTTATACTTATCCAAAAACTATTTATGAAGTTGTAAGGTGGACGCAAATGTAGTGTCCCAATTGTCCTTAACAAACTTCATAATCTCTAATTTGACTTCTAGCTTGGCAGCTAGACTTACTAAACTTTCTGCAGTGGAGAGATGTGAATTTCTCTTAACCAATTCTTTTGCAGCTGAAAGTTATTTCTAAGTTACCTCTAGATGAGGTATCAGTTTTGTCTAGCAGTAATCAATTTGGTCCTTATCTGACCATCTTCATCCATGAGATTGGCTATCCTCCTTTGTGCATTTGTCAATCTATTAAAATGTAAGGAGCTAGTGCTAGCATCCATACTCAGTGAACTTCCAGTTGAATTTAAGTCTAATTGAAATTTCTCTATGGCCTGTAGATTATCATTTATGAAGAATTCAACATCACATAACTTCTTATACAAAGAATAAACATTAGTTGCAACTTCCTCCAAAATTTCTACAAGAGAAGAAAGTTCAACCTGCTTTACTGCAATCTCTCCTGAGATTTTCTCAAGTACTTTGTTCTCAAATTTCATCTTAGACCATTGCAATAACTTTTCATTGCATTCAATTTTATCATCATTCACCTTTTGCACAATATGAACTAACTGTTCAAGAATAGGAGCCTGAGGATTGTCATCTTCCCTATCAAAATCTTTTACAAATATATCCTTGATGTCATGTAACACCTGCCTTTTCTTCTGCTCTCTTTTTATTTCTTCCTTCCTTTTCTTCCTCTTGAGTAATTCTTGAAGAGTCTCAATCTGTTCATAAGATAAAACATTGGGATCCCATGGTGGAATGACAATAACTTCATCTAATGTGACATTAGGAATGGGAGACTTCTTCCTCATGATTTTCCTCCTCTTAAGTTCCGGTGAGCTACAGCTTAGCTTTGTTTCCTCAATAGCTTTTCCTGTATGAGTAGTAGTCACCATTACTTTTTCCAATTTAGTCAAAATTGCCTGTTGATCAGGTGTACCTCCTATTTTGAGTCCAGTGGGAGTAGATGATGCCGAGTGTGGTAAACCAACCAACACTTGCACTGCCTCTTGTTCCTTAGGTTCATTTTCAGTATCCCTCATCTCCTCGCCACTATCTAAGACTATTTTCACAACCTCTAAAATAGGTGAATTTTATGCAATTACCTCTTGTTCATCTGTTTTCTCCTTTTTTTCTTCCTTTGGTTCAATTTTATCCTCAGGTTTCTCTTGAGTTCTCTCTTCATCTTCCTCTATACTCTTCTCTCCTTCAGTCTCAGTAGCCTTAATAGGTGATTCTATAATTGCGTCTCTTGGCTCATCCTGACCCTTGGCATCCAAATTGCTAGAGTCATCAATTGTGACATCAATTGGATTCTTTGTTTTCAGATCAATAGTGTTTACTATGTATGTTTGTTCTTTTGGTTTTGCTCCAGTCTTGTAAGGCTCAGTAGCAATTTTCTCTATTTCTTTCTGTGGTACAGGGGTGGTTCCAATTTCTTTAGCCTTCGGCTCAGATGTTCCTTCATCAGTCTTCTTTTCTTTTGGAGCAATCAATCCAAGGATTTCCTTCCAAATCCTAGTACTCTGATGTACTACACTTTCAATATCATTTTTCAAAATAGCATAACCTCTTTGTTTAGGTATGAATTTATTCTTATACTCCTCAATAAATTTTTCTCTTTGTTTCTTAGTCATCTCAAGAATGATTTGAGCTAATGTGCCTTCTTGAATCTGTCTCTCAATTGTGAGTGCAAATTCCCATTTTCTAGATAGAAACTCATATAACTCACTTGGCACATTATTTCCTATCTCTATAGGAGTTAACTTGAAATTGCACATCATATCTAATAGTGCTTCTTGAACTTTTTCCTTATCTTCTAACTTCAATTTCTCATATTTGATAAACTTAAAACCAGATAACCCTGCAAAATTTCTCAAATTCTCACATACCTCGTTAATATCAGTTGGTCTCTTGAATTGTGTTGTTGGTATGTTGCTAGGTTCATCAGTTTCAGTCTTTTCTTCATCACTTTCTGGATCCAGATGTAGTTTCCTTTTAGGTCTCTTTACCTAGAGGATCAACACAACCTTTGTTGGAAATTTAGTCTTTGATCCAAAACTACTCTCTCCAACCTTCTTCTTTGCATATACATTTTTTTCACTACTGAAGATGTAATAGTAGATGCCCTTGTCCTTGGATGATTGGCAATGGGAGGGGTAACTTCAGGTTTCACTTGACTCAGCTTGGTTACCTTGGCTATTGCTGGTTTCTTTCCTTTTGCCTTAACATGAATCTCTTCTTCAGATTCACTAACTTCTACTTCTTCTTCTTCAGATACATCTTCTCCTTGTCCAGTAGATATGCCTATAGGTGCATCCTCTAGCTCCTCATCACTCGAAAATCCAACCATTTTCTTCAGATTTTCCACAATCTTTTTCCTCTTTCTCTCCATGGTTCCTTCCTTAAGATTCATAGATATCTTTGCCTTAGCTTCATCATAATTTCCAAATCTCTTTGCTTTTGTATCAATCTCCTCTACTAGGAGTGTTGTGATAGCTTTTGATATTTCATCAATGTTAACTTTATAGGGAAATGGCTCCATCCATGATACCCTAGGTGTCACAACCTGAATGTATGTGTAATATGTGTCAACTAGAAAACATATCTCCTCATAGTGCTTTTCCACAAGTGAACTAGGAATTATAGACCTCAATCTCATTCTCTTTTCGAATTCCACAAATTAGTTTCCCATAGTACTATTGAAATTATTGCCTAATTGCTTAATACATTCACTAATCTGCATAGTAATAGGTCTATCCTTCTTCCAAATAATATTTCCTAGTGTAGGAAATGACTTCTGTACATAAAAGAACATGCAAACTAGTAAAGAGCCAAACTTACATGATGAGCTTTTAGCTTTTCTGATCGATAGTAAGTTCTCAGCTAGTTGTGTCAATTGCAGCTTGGCAAGGTCGTAGGTGTGATTCTTCTTGACTATCTTCCATGCTTGGTCCATAGCTATGCAGGGAACACTATCCAGTCAACTCGACTGATAGAACTTATGTGCAATCACTCTCACTCCAAATTCAAGTTCTAAATATTCAATTGTAGAGATAGTCATACCTCTATTTTTACTTTGATCTCTCATTGTTTTCTTTCCACTGATAACAGGATATCCAGTTACTCGATGAATAATATCTTTAGTGGTCCTAACTGGTCCATTATCCAGCCACATATGCATATTATGAACTTGGCTTAGAAAAACCTTGATCCATTCATCCTTGAAGTATGGAGGAAAATCTAGGGCACAAGTTAACCCTTTATCGGCTAAATGCTTGAATTCATCTTTCAGAACTCCATTTTCACACAACTTGTTGTAGGATTTCCTCAATTCACTATCACCTACTTTACCAATCTTAACCATGTAACAAGATCTAACATCATGGATCATAAGTACCTTTGGTGGAATAGATGAGAGGGATCCATTCAGATCACCTAAAATTGCACTTTCGAGAATGGCTCGAATGTTAGGAGTTGCACATGCATCACTTCTTACTAGCTTAATTTGTTTAAGCTCCTCCTCCTTTCCTTTGACTGGTGCGGAAGAACTTGCAGCCATAATCTCTAAAATTAAGGTTTGAAAATGAAGAACAGGGTACCTTGGCAAGTAACACTTTTCACTGTTCACCTTAGGGTTGTCGAAGGCACACTGACAAGATTTTTGAAACAAACTTTACTAAGATCAATTCTGCAACTTCTTCGATCGCTTTGTGAATACTGAAAATTGCAATGTAAAATGAAGAATAAACTGTTCATCCTTATATAGACTCGAAAGGTCAAGGTAGGTAAGAAATAAATATTTTTTCTGTTAGGTTAGTGCAAACCAGCTGTCATTGGCTGTCTAACACAACTTGAATACCACTCGGCTTACCATACTCGACCATCACAAAACTTACTCGGCCAACCAACTCGACACATATACTACTGTTAAATCTTCTTGGCACTTGTCACAAACATGTCCTGGTGTATCTCAACATATGTAGATATGGAATTTGGCACATTTACATGTCAGGAACTTATGTAAGATTTTAAATTTAAATGCAGTTCCTTACATACCTCTATTTCTCAGTTAGAGATGGTGTGATCACCTGATCCATTGGATTGGATGACCTTAGCTTCAGTGGTTTCACTGCTGCTCAGATCTATTTTCCTTATCCATTTCTGGTTCATCTGTGCTCTTATTTCCTCAATAGTAGGAGAAGGTACTCTTGTCCTACACTCTCTCTTAGTGTGACTAATCTTCAAACAACTAAAGTAGACTAGTCTTCCATTCAGCCAACTCTTAGATTTCCCTCTGAAATGTGTCTTTAAGAAATCTTCAGGTGCATGTCCATATTCTTCACAGTAATGACAACTCTGTCTTGTATTATAATCCCAGTTGTAAGTGTTTCCTTTCCTAGGTGCTTTTTTTTGTGTCTTTGATGTTCATTGTTGTTTAGCATTGGATCTACAGTCTTGTGCTTTATGACCATGTTTCTGACACTTGTAACAATAACTATTAAATCTTGGTTTCGGAGGTACATCACTTGCTTTAGCCCAACATTCATGTGCTTTATGTCCAAATTTCTTGCAATTAAAATAGTAACCATTGAACTTAGGTTTAGGATTGGACTTACCTTTCTTGCTTTGACAAATGTTTTCTGTATGACCTGGTTTTCCATAGTGGTGGCAAACAGGCTTGTTGTGCTTTGTCTTTGCATTCCTCCTTTCACCATTCTTAGATGATTCTCCTTTCTTAGTAGATGTTTTTGGTTCAGTGTGACCTAATCCAGATGAATCTTTTGGTATTCTTGATGCTTCCATCAGATTCTCAAAATGAGTCAAAGCTTCATTAGGTTTATTCAGCCTTTCATTCAATTCCTTCTCAGATCTCAAATCATCTTTCAATTGATTGTTCTTAGATCTCAGATTCATCATTTTCATATCTTTCCTACTAATCTCCTGATTTGCAAGTAGCATTTGATTTTCCATGTCAACCTGATTGATTGTCATCATTTGCACATCATGTGTCCTTTCATCAAGTCTGACAATTATCACTCTTTTATCT
>MU227475.1:1980344-1995689 GCA_018584345.1 Thuja plicata | reverse complement strand
TGTTAGGGCTACAAGAGTTTGATTACAAAATGCAATCTACCTGGTTAAAGGTCTGTTCGGTTAAGAACTAAAGATCATTACAATCTACCTTGTCAAAGGATTTCAACTTACAGTAAAGTAAGCACTCCGCTAAGAGATTTAAAACGGTTTGCTATAACCACTCTGTTAAGATATTTCACCTGATACACTTGTTAGAATGTTTCAAGTAGTGATCCTTTGTTATGCACTCAGATGATGATGATGGATCTGCTCTTTCCAATACCTTCTGTGATCTCACAATTTGATATGTCTTTATTATGCTCTTCACTGCTCTGTCATTCTGCTTGATCTAAGATTCTTCTCAAAATAACTCACTGTTCATATTTTATGAACACAACAACCATTCTCTCTCACACATCCATAATAGGGTTAGAAGCAATCTTATATGTCTTTACAGATCTGGCAACGAGATCTAGATCAATGATCAAGATCTATGATTTATGCCTCCAATGCATTCTGATTTCCTGATTGGCTTCATGCCATACATAGTATAAAAAAATTAAATGCATAATTAACTCAGTAGACAAATATTAAATGCGTACATATGTTGGCCCAAATCTCATACAATTTGGCCTAAACATTTCACATCAAAGTTTGAATCAATCTTGACATGTATGCAAAAACTATTCTACTTGGCACTTAACATCTCTGTCACTCAACACTTAATATTCTACTCGGCTTGGCATGATGTAACTCAGAAACCTAAAAAATTGCTTGGAAATGTTGCTCAGCCTTGAATGTTTAGCTCGACCATAGTGATAACAACTAAAACTGCCTAAGTAAATGACTAAGTGTTGGTCACTAATCATCAACAAAAATTAGGGATTAACACTTGTCTCAAGCCTTCATCAAATGAAGGAAATGATAATGCAAAACTATGCTAAGAATGATATGCAAGATCAAATGAAAAGAAACTAGATTCATTCCATTAAACCTAAGATTTAATATCTAGATTTGAAAATAAGCTACAAGCATGAAAGTGTGAACATGAAAACTAAGCAAAGAATTCAAAAGTTAAACTACCATGATAACAATGCAAAAAAGGGAGATGATTTGCTCTTGACAATGGCCTCTATTTATAGATTTTTTGGAGGAGAGAGGGGGCTTGGATGATGTGGAGCTCATGTGGAATCCACATAGGTGTCACATGAGGTACACATAAGCCATGCAAGAGGTCAACTTTTCTTACACATGTGTGAGCAACTTTGGATGTGATGGGCCAAAGTGTACTTAAAGTACACATGTGAAGGATCTTGTAAGAGATGTAAGAGTTTTGGTCCAATAAAAAATTTTTGGAAGTGTAAGAGGGTTTCATCATGGGTCTAAGAAACCTTGTTGGCACCAAATAAGGATTATTTGAAAAAGTGGATTTTTGAAAATTTTCTCACACGTGTGTGAGCAAATAATTAGGACTAATTTGTGTAGGAATCAGAAAATTAGCTTAATTAACCTTAATTAATAAGTAGGTCTATTTGGTGAGAGTGATGTGAGGTAGGGTAGGATCTAGGTTCAAATTAGCTTAATCTTAAAATAAAATTTAGATTAATCATGGTTTAGTATAATTAAGTCATGTGGAGGAATAAATAAATTAAAAATTTATTTAAAGGGACTAATGCGGGATAATGTATATAAATAAAATTTAATACATTAAAGGGGATAGTATTTAGATTAAATTTAAATACTAAGGAAAGTGAATCATATTTAATCAAATAAATAGAAGAATATAACAAATATAATTAATTAATTAAAATTAATTATAATGCTAAGGAAATATTAATTAAATTAATATAAGGACGATTTTAGACGTCTACATTTTGCCCCTCTTTGATGCGGCGTTAAAAGTGGCATCGTGTCAAATAAAAGAAAATAAGATGCCCTAGAAAGGTTAGGAAAACCTACAACAACGAGAGCAGAGAAGGGTGCCCCATGAGAAAATAATAGGAAAAAATAAAAAAAATTAATATAATTTTCTCGAAAAAAGAAGAAAAACAGGGAAAGAAGACCAATTGCGTAGCGTGTCCAAGAAAAATAGAGGAAAAACGGGGACCAGAACGGGGAATAGGGAGAAAGACAAAAGAAAGGGGTCCAAGGGGCTATAAATAGTCCACAAGGGCCTATAGAGAAGTCACTTTCACTCACAAAGAGCAAAAAGAGATAAGAAAAAGGAGAGCGATGGAAGCAGAGTGAGATCATGCATAGCCTTGGGAGCGCATTTAGGTCTACCAGCAACTAACAAATGCTGGACCACCGGTGAGTAGTTGAACACCGCTTTGTTTTTTATGCATTTAATGTTTTTGCAAGTGTTTAGGGTGTCATAAATGCATCCCAAACTGGCACATAGCGCAGACGGTGGTCACCTGACCACCATCTGCGTAGATGGCGATCAACAGAGCACCATCCTTGTACATGACCGATCAAGGATCGGTGTCTACGCAGATGGAGATCGCTCGATCTCCGTCTACGAAGGCAAAAAATGGTGGGAAATGCACAGTGGAGACAATGGAGTTTAAACTCCACTGTCTATGTGGAAAATAGGTGGCGGCCTAAACTGCCATCTTCACAAATTGGCGACTACAAAGATCCACCATCTACGAGGTTCAACTGCCTTCTCCGTATATTGACCCAAAAATGAGAGAAGAAAGGGAAAATAAGAGGGAAAAAGGGGGCCGGGAGCAATTTTTGATGCCCCAACATAGGCGAGGGGCATTTTTTGATGCCCCAGAATGCATTTGGTATCTGACATGAGCTTGTTGGATGCAGGAGGATACCATCACCTTCCGGGTGAGGGAGTGCTTCCCAACTACTATGGTGCTGGAACACAACCTAATAGCGACAGAGTGGGGGATCGTGACTCTATGCAGGTTGGAGCGCGTACATCAGTGGCCACATCTGAGAGTGTATAATGCGCTTATGTCTGCTTTGATCGAGAGGTGGCACAGTACCACTTTGATCTTTCACTTCCCGATAAAGGAAGCTACTATCACCCTCCACGATGTGTGGAGGATCTATAGAGTACCTATTTGGGGGTTAATACCCATGTACTGCTTTGACGGTTTAGAGCCCTACATGGAGATGGTGTTTGGGTGGAGGTATACAGATTTTCTGACTACACGACAGTGGATGTCCTGGGCAAGAGTGGTGGAACTTTGACCATAGTTGCAGCTGGTAGCCCTCTACTTGGACAGATTAATATGAGGTCAATTGATGCTTGATCATGCAGGCAAGGGATTCCTGATAGGTTGGGCTTGAGTTCTCAATAGCATGGTAGAGGACAAAGATTAGTACTGCTGGGGGTATACCATCCTTGGGAAGCTATATTATAACCTACACATGTGCACCTATCAAAAGGGCAGGGTACTAGGGCCAGGTTGCACGTTGCTTCTTGTATGGGCATGGGAGCACATTGCGGTCATACGACTGATCAGGTAGTGAGAGACCTCAGCATCTTACGATCTGTTCATATGTAGATATCAGCAACCCATTAGTTATGAGGCCACATACTTAGTGGGATATTGGCAGAGGAGGATTGATGAGATGGGGGAGATTCTGTGGGCACTATATGTAGGGTGCGAAGCTTAGGGACATCAGATCCCATAGTAGGATGGATACGAAGAGGATGAGTTCTATGACTCATATTACATGATATTTGTGCAGACAGACTGTTGGCTCAATGGGCAGACAACATACATGATCTCTAGATATATGCCTTCGAGAGTACGGAGATAGATGGGACAGGTGTAGGAGGCAGTTCCAGATGGTTTCCTGCATTCACTGGTGACACGCGAGGTGGGGAGAATCTGGGGGATGGGGGTAGATCCACATATTTCATGAGCTTCTTGGATGAGGATGATAGAGGTCCCATGGGTTAGGGCATGGGATTCTTTGCAGGATGTCAAGGTAGTACCGGTATATGCTTAGTGGTGGGTAGTGCACCGACCAGTCAGGTTGACAGTGCTAGGGATTGTTCAGGTAGATGAGCAGCCTGGAGAGGGAGGGGATTGAGGAGGCTAGGATGATGATGATGATGAGGATGGAGGTAGGGCCAGGGGAGGAGAGTTTGGCCCAGGGTTGCAGCTCAGAGGCAGAGAGGGCAGGTGGAGATACCAGCGGGGAGGTAGCCTCCTATAGTCTGAGGTGCATAGGGACATGATCAGGGACAGGGACAGGGACAAGGGCCAAAGGGGCCACTCGATCAGCCATAGGGGCCACAAGGGCCATAGGGATAGGTACCACTAGATAGGTATATAGCCTAGGAAATTCATGATACTGTGGTAGTAAAGCGGGATAGTCTCTGGACTGAGTTAGGCAGGGTACAATTCTTTCTAGTGACATCTCAGGAGACTGAGGTGAGCATGCAAGCAGAGATCCAAAGGTTATAGGGGTTACTAGTGACTACTCAGGCCACATTGAGCAGCTTGCAGATAGAGCTAGCTAGGGTACAAGGGGAGTTAGCAGCGGAGACCGCTCAGGGAGATAGTGCATAGATAGCACTGGATTTGTTACAGGCTCAGGTAGACAGTGGAGAGTTCACTATTATGGAGGAGCATGGAGATGTAGAGGAGCTAGCAGCTATGTCAACACAGATAACAGCTCTGACAACAGAGCGAGATTACAAAGCAAATGGAGAGATAGCTCGTCAGGCAGGCAGGGCTGTAGGTTTAGGATAGGTGATGGCAAACACTTTTGCAGCGCAGAGAGAGGCTGGTTAGAGAGGCCGAGAGGCCACATATTATATGGATCTCTATCACGTCACAGTGCTAGAGGGGTTACAAAAGCATGGATACTCAAAGAGAGTGCAGACTGAGAGCACAAGGTGAGGCTCGTAGGGATCGGTGGGGTTAACACCACATCTAGGTAGTGGTGCAGGACCATCGCAGCCACCACCATGATTCATCTCAGACCATTTTTGATACACATTTTTGTATGATTTATGTGATACATTATGTACTACAGACATTTGGAGATATATATATGGACTATTTGGACTTTATTTATGATGTTATGTGATGTTTATGCAGGATGTATGGATGCATTATGATTTTGTATGATGTTTATGACTGGCATGTAGGATGTAATGAATGTATATGAGTATACTGACCTATTTTTGATGCAAGGATGGGATGTATATATGCACATGTTAGATGTGATATGTAAATTCTTATGGATGGATGTATTGTACATGTATTGATGTAATGTGATGGTAAATAAATGTAAAGTTTATGTGATTTGTAAAATGTGTAATGAATGAATCTTAAAAATGATGTTAATGACTTAACAATGCAACTAAATAAGTAATGGAATGAATAATGAATGGAATATGTAATGGAACTAAATGCAACCTTAATGAATAATGATTAATGAATGAAGTAACAATGCAACTTATAATGAATTAATGATTAATTAATGGACCAAATGAATAATAAAGTAACCTAATGAATGAAGGCAATATGAGACATATGAGGACACTATTTTTGTGTGTATCAAATAGGTCTAATAAAATCACTTAGGTGACTAGATAGGGGGAATAAATATAAACCTTTCCAAGAGAAAAATCAAAATGTGATATGACCTAACTATAATGCAATCATAACTACAAGATGATAGTGGGATTTATACCATGTTAATGTTGGAAAGCACACCCTAGTTTGATATTGCAAAAGGATTTATGCACCATCTGCTAGAAAACACAAGTGACATGGTTCCTTTGCGTGGATTAGACTCTCATACAAATAGGTTGTTAGAAACAAGAATGTGAGATATCAGGTATGATGAGACCTATGAAATGTTACTCATGAGGAGACACAATACATCCAGATCTTTTTAAGGATTTGAGATGCATGAATCCTGCCCCCAGTGAGGCATACATAGTCATAACTAAATATCAAAACATAAATGCACTAACAATCTATGACAAACAGATCATACCACAAATGACATGTATTCCATTATGTACTCACCATAATGAACCAAGATATAAAAGATCGAGGCTATTGTGATAAGGGCATATTGAAACACAAGATAAAATTAACAAAAAGGCATCATGACCAAGTGGTCATTCAGTCCAAAATTTCTTTCCATGAACAATTTTTATGTGAGAATTGATAGAAAAGATGACATTGGAAGGATGCATTTTGACGGGCCAAAGATTGATTGATAGAAACGGGATTTTTCTGGAAATTGATTTTGAATAGAAAGAAACAAGGAAAGTCAATTTGTCTGCTGATTTGTTGGAAATGTTTGTGGTCATTGTGTCTAGAAAAAAGCTCAGTGTTGATATGGTAAGCTCAGTCGTGCAGGAATGTGGTTTTATTGCAAAAGGCAGAAAGCAGTCAAGAAACTACCTGTACAGATATGGGTAGTAAATATTATTATGAAAGGCAATGTAGGTTGCATGGAAAGAATGTGGA
This sequence comes from Thuja plicata, assembly GCA_018584345.1. Taxonomy (NCBI): domain Eukaryota; kingdom Viridiplantae; phylum Streptophyta; class Pinopsida; order Cupressales; family Cupressaceae; genus Thuja; species Thuja plicata. The sequence goes on along the minus strand of MU227475.1, from coordinate 1,989,243 downwards.
ACTAGATGGTGGATCCAACTACACATGGTGCCTGAAACATGTTTTCACCATGGTACTTATCCATTGCGCCACCGAAGTGGTTTTCACAGATGGACGAACTTATTTCTCTTTCTCTTTTTATTTTTTTATACTTTTCAAGCTTTTGTTTTTTTTATGCTTTTTGAATTTTTTTATTTTTTTTCTTTTTCTTTCTTTTTGAATGTTTTTGGATTTTCTGCTTTTCTGATTTTTTTTGGATTTTTGAAAATTTTAGCTATACAACGGACTGCTGACTGATCAAGCATAGAAGTGCTTGAGATGTACAATATTTACAGGATCAGGGATAGGATCTCCCTCTAGTGATGCAATCTGATAAGTGATGGACCCATACTTTGTTGTGATGATGAAGGGCCCCAACCAATTAGGTTCAAACTTTCCTTTCTTTTCACAGTTCTGGAGGTTCTTCATATTGTGTTGCAGGACAAGATCACCAACCTCAAACTGACGAGGCTTGATCCTCTTATTGAACTGGAGGTGAAGGTATTTTGATACATGTGAAGGTGGTTTAGGGCATTGAGGCATCTCTCATTGAGGAGCTCTAGCTCTTGCAAGTGAGCAATTCTATATTCTTCTTCAGACAACAGATGTTTGAGATAAGTTCTGAGGGAAGGGAGCTCAATTTTGATGGGTAGAATATTCTTAGTACCGTAAACAAGGTAAAAGGGGGTGGCTCTAGTGGGGGTTTGAATGGAGGTGCGGTAGGCCCAAAGGGTGGGATTGAGGAAAAGCTGCCAATCATGGCCAACTTCATTGACTATTTTCTTGAGGATTCTGAGGATGGTTTTATTCAAAGCCTCTGCTTGATCGTTGCTTTGCAGAAAGTATTTGGAAGAGGTATGGTGGGTAATGTTGAATTTCCTACATAGCTCTATGACATCCTTGTTCTTGAAAGGTCCTCCATTATCAGTAACAATGTCCTAAGGAATGTCATAGCGACAGATAAGATAGTTCAAAATAAACTTTGAAATCTATTTTCCAATGGTGTAGGTGAGAGGAACAGCTTTGACCCACTTGGTAAAGTACTCAGTAGTAGCAAGGATGTATTTATGGTCATTGGAAGAATTAGGGAAAATATGGCCAACAAGGTCGAGACCCCATTGGGAAAAGGGCCAAGGGGTGATGGTGGGATGAAGGGATTGGGATGGGGCATGTATCAAATTGTCGTGCTGCTGACAAAGCACACATTTATTCACAAAATTGTAAGCCTCTTGTTCCATAGTAGGCCAATAATATCCAGTGTGTAACAACTTCTTGGCCAAAGTAAATCCACTAGAGTGAGCCCCATAGATTCCTTGATGTACCTCCTCCAAGGATGTTTGTGCTTCATCAGAATTCAGACACCTTAGCAGAGTTCCATCAAAATGCTTTTTAAAAAGGGTATTACCAATGATTGTGTATCAGGAAGTGCAGAGAATGAAGGTTTTGCGTTGATTGGTAGTTAGGGAAAGTGGGGTATGTCCATCGCGAAGGTAGGAATAGACTTCTTGGTACCATGGGGAGTTAGGATCAGCAATTTCATACACCATTTCAAAATTTGGTTTGTCACAGGTAGGGACCTTAAGATTCTCAACAAGAAACTCACACCATGTACTATGTTATGGCATGGTGATCAAGGACCCAATAGTTGCCATGGCGTCTTTAGCTTTGTTATTTGTGTGGGGGATCTATTGAAAGATTAGCTTAGTAAAATGCATTTTGAGATCTTCAACTGTACGGCGATAGGGAAGAAACTTGTCATCCTTTGTTTGATAGTCATCCATAACTTGTTTGATAACCAATTGCGAATCACCAAGCACCAGTAGATTGAGAATATTCCATTGTATGGCCTGACGGAGTCCAAGTATAAGGGCTTCATATTCTATAATATTATTCATACAAGGAAATTGTAATTTGTAAGATTTAGGGATGAGATCCCCTTTTGGTGTAACAAACAAGATTCCTTCCCCTGATTCTTTCTGAGTGAAGGATCCATCAAAATAAAGCTTCCATGGTGTATTCGGGGCAATATTAAGAACTGATTCATCTAGAAAATCTTTGATCAAAGGATGTTTACCGTCAACAACTAATCTGCAATAACTTGTCCTTTGATAGCTTTGTGATCCACATAAACAATGTCAAATTTACTAAGGATCATAATGCATTTTGTTGTATGGCTAGTGAGAGCATCACGTGCCAGGAGATATTTGAGTGGATCAATTTTGGCAACAAGATGAATCTTATGTTTAAGCATACAATGTCATAGTTTCTATGTACAAAAGACAATAGCCAAACATGCTTTCTCATATAGGGAATAATTCAACTTATAACCAATAAGAGTCCTACTGAGGTAGTAAATTGCTCGCTCTTTGTCGGGATCATCCAATTGTGCCAGAAGGGCCCCCAACACGACCTCTGTATTAGATATATACAAAATCAGAGGATGGCCAGCAATAGGTGGTACCAACACAGATGGATTAGCCAAGTGGCATTTTAGTTTCTCAAATGCATTTTTACATAAGCAATCCCACTAAAATTTGATATTCTTATGCAGGAGATGAAAAAATGGATGCGCCTTATCTGCCAGTTATGACATGAATCTCTTGATTGATTACATTTTTCCTTGTAAGCTGCACAATTGTTTCAATGTTTTAGGAGGTGGCATCTCTAGGATTGATTTCACTTTCTTTGGATCAACTTCTATTCCATGCCGTGACATAATGTATCCCAGCAACTTACCAGATTGTACTCCAAAGACACACTTCTTGGGATTTAGTCGTAGCTTATACTTCTCCAATCACTCAAAAATGGTAGTGAGCATAGGAATGTGTGATTCACATGTCTTGGATTTTCCTAAAAGATCATCCACATAATCTTCCATGATGACATGAAAAAGGTCATGAAAGATGGTAGTCATTGCTCATTGATAAGTGGGTCCAATATTCTTAAGACCAAAGGGAATCACCTAATAATAGAAGGTACCCCAAGGTGTTGCTAATGCAATTTTGTGTTGATATTTTGGTGCTATCCTGATCTTTTTGTAACAGGAGAAGCCATCCATGAGGGACAACATCTCATGTCCAGCAGTCAAATCCACTATAATGTCAATATTTGGGAGTGGAAAATCATCCTTAGGACATGCAAGGTTGAGATCTCTGAAATTAGTGCAAATGTGAATGCCCCCAGTAGGCTTGCCTACTAGTACAATATTGGAGACCCATTCAAGATAGTCTATAGGTCTGATTACTTCAGCATCCAGCATTTTATAAAGCTCTACTTTGACTACCAGTGTGACTTGTGGATGCATCTTGCGAAGCTTTTGTTTAACAAGTTTCACACTGTGATCTACAACAAGATGGTGCATGACAAGATCTGTGTCAAGCCTAGGCATGTCCTTGTAAGTCCAGGAAAAATTGATCTTATGTTTATGAATAAATGTCATCATGTATTTCTTTTCTTGATCACTGAGAGAGAGTGCAATGTAAGTGATGTGTGGATTTTCTTTTGTGCCTAGATTGATCAGGATATTGTCTTCAATGATCATAGAGGAAAATTTTGGTTCTTTTGATATGAACAGCAGGTCAGCTTCTCCCTCCTCTAGTGCCTCAGAAAGGTTTTCACTAGAGGACACATCCTTTATTTTGTCTTTTTATTCATCCAAAGGTGCCTGCGAGAGATTTTCACCAGGGGATGTTTTGTATTTTTTTATTTTTTTTTAATTTTTATCTTTATTGTCATTTTTATGACTAAGAGAATTGACATGGCTACCGAAGTAGGATTTATCACTATAGTGGATCTGATGTTCATATTATCAGAGGTTCTTAAGTCTGAAGAGGGCTAAAATTGCCTCATCTGAATCGCAAATGTCCAAAGCTGGTGGTGAATCTTGTTGATTCCAATCAATTAGTTCAGGGTTTTTGAGGGGAAGATGAGGGGATGAAAGGTCAGCTTGGGTGATAGTAAATACATGGTTAAAATTATTGAGGTCATCTTTAATATAGTGGAAATTAATTTCAAAGAACTCCTCTTCAGTGTCTGAATCTGCAGAAGCTAAACAATAATCCTTAGCGAAGTAAGTCTTAGTCTCTATGGGACCCAATCCATGTCCTTTGGGATAGCCATTGGCTATTATGATTTTCTTCTTACCAGTTTCATTAGCTCCAAGACTAGTACCATGATATCCCATGCTTTCAACAATGGGAGTAACCTTGGGATACTTTCCTTTGGGGAAAGTCATAGGTTTTTCTTCTGAATCACTATAGAGCCAATCAAGGACATTGTATTCCATGTGTTCATCTGATAAGGACCCCCAATGTTCAAAAATAGTTGATTTGCAATGCATAAGATCTTTGTCTTTAGAGGAGGGTAACAGTGATGGTTTTCCATAGGATTTTGGAGACAAAGGGAGTTTCCCAATGCATAGAGCACTTTCAAACTTATACTCTCCCATACCTTGATCTGTAAAGGTGGCCTTTGTCTCAAATTCAGAGACCTTGTCCTCAATAACCTTTTCTTTTCCTTTGGTTTTCTCAGTTGGTGTTTCTGATGCCATTTATGGAAATGAGGGAGTGTTTTGAACAGGGATTTCTTGATTAGAATATCGACCAAAGTCATTCAACAGACAGTAGTGAGATTGTTTTCCTTCCAGTCTCTTGCAGTATTGAAAGGGCTCAGGATCTCCAGGAATTGTATTTTCTCTACCATGATATGGGAATTTGAGACATTAATGATAAGTAGAGGGTACACCTTTGATAGCGTGTATCTAGGGTCATCCCAACAAGATATTGTATTAATTAAATCGATCAGATTTCCACAATCCATTGAATATATAGCTGAATTTCTGGTTTTTGATTGTGTGTGTTTTTTAAGCATCAACGTTTCAGATCACACTCCGTGATCCATCATCAGGATGAGTAGAGAGAAAGGAGAAATAATAAGATGTAGACTTAGCTAACTCAAAGGATAAAAGAAGGGCTAGGGTGAGAAAGAAAGCACGAAGAAAAAGGGGAATAAAAATAAAAGATAACCAAGGGTAAAAAAGAGAAACCAAAAATAATGTTTTTATTATTATTTTTGGTTTCTCTTTAACACCCTTGGTTATCTTTTATTTTTATTCCCCTTGTTCTCCGTGCCTTCTTTCTCACCCTAGCCCTTCTTTTATCCTTTGAGTTAGCTGAGTCTACATCTTATTATTTCTCCTTTCTCTCTACTCATCCTGATGATGGATCACGGAGTGTGATCCGAAATGTTGATGCTTAAAAAACACACACAATCAAAAACCAGAAATTCAGCTATATAAGATATTGTATGGCAGATCCAAATCTAGCACATGGAAAATAGTTTCAATCAAGGTCAGGCCCACTTGTAAGGGTAATGTGATCAGTCCTTTTCTTTCTTGTTCTCTATCATCATAATCCTTTATTGTGATTTGCTTGTCTACATCTAGGAGGTCCTCAGAAAGACTAATGTTATGAATCATCTTTGAAGTACACAAATTCAGGCCAGATCCACCATCTATAAGGACTCATTTGATTTTAGTGGATTGGATTTTTCCTTCTATATGGAGGGATTTATTATGATGAGGGTCAGAACCATGAATTATTTATCCGTAAAGACAAGATGCTCTTGTGCAGCTAGATTCCCAATCATGGCTTGGGATTGGGTAGTGTTGATATTCTCAGTGACACGGGATTCATTTAGAGCATCTTCAAGGATTTATTTGTGAATTGGTGAGGTCTTCAGGAGCTTTAGAATGGATATCTATGCAGTTGTCTTTCCTAACGGAGCCAATAGGTCATAGTGTAAGGTAGGTTGAGCAGTGGTAGATGGTGTAGCTGGTGGATTTGCAGATGTAGAAGGTTTATCAGCAGCTTTGATAGTAACTATGGGTCTGCATGTGGTAGCATTATAATCAACTTGAGGGTTTTGGTATTAACATGTGTGTCAGATTCTTCAATGCAGCTGCAAAGAGCGTCAAACCCAAAGATATCATTTTCTTCTATATTCCCACATATTCAATCATGACCTATGATGCTATTGGTAGAATAGTCATATGGGATTGCGTTTGATGCATTTTTTTTATTGTGAGGTGGGAAGGGCTGATTTTAGACTTTAAGTTTCACATTAGATGAGGATACATTCTAACCTTCATCTTCATTTTTTCCATCCTCAATAAGGTCTTGCACTAAGTGTCTAAGCTTCATGCATTTCTTGGTATCATGTCCTTTGATGCGATGATAATCACAATACTCATTATCTCTATACCAAACAGGCTTAGGTTGATTCTCATCGAAAGGCCAATTATTTGGATAGATTATCATCCCTTGATCTGCAAGTTCTTTAAAGATTACATCTAGAGGTTCTGCCAAAGCTGTGAATTATTGCCGTTGTCGGTTGTCATTATTATTGTTTTTGTTGTTGTTGTAATTGTTTCAAGGAAACAAGTAGGAATGATTGCGTGGTTGTTGTTGATTATTGTTCTGATTCTGATTTTGATTGTTTTGATTTTGATTGTTCTGATTCTGATTCTAGTTTTGATTGTTGTTGCGATTCTGATTTTGATTCTGATTGTTATTATGATTGTTTTGGTTATTGTTTTTGGATGCTTGGGAATTTTGAACATCCTTGGCATCAGTCACTCCATCATTGACAACCCCTTTGTTTTTACTCTAGAACTATGGTTTATCATTATTAGGAGTGTAATGTTTGATGCTACCTCTTTGCAAAAGGTCATTTTCAATGTCTTTTCCCTTCTTGACAAGGCATTCAAAGGTGTTAGATGAAGCAATTTTTATCTAGAAAGACATCTCATAAATCAACTTCTTTGTGAATATGTCAATTAAGTGACTATCAGGTATTTTCCATGGCATGCGATTTGCAATATGTCTCCATCGTTGTAAGAAACTAGCAAAGGTTTCTCCATTCTTTTGTTTAGTATTGCACAAATCATTGAATGTTTCTTGATGCTCAATGTTATACGAATATTGTCCAACAAATTTCTCTGCGAGATCAGAGAAAGTATAGATTGATCCATAAGGAAGGGCCATGAACCATTCCAAAGTTGCGCCTCCAAGACTCCTAGTGAAGAGTCTTTTCAGGTAATTCTCATTATGTGCAACTTCTTGACATGCAATTTAAAACTCTTTGAGATGATGTAGAGGACATGTTTCACCCTTATATTTCTCAAATTTAGGCATCTCAAAGTTTGGTGGGAATGGTTGCATCATGATAGACTTGTCAAATGGATAGGGACAAATCTCTTCAAAATAAAACTCCTTCTTGCCCCCATTTTGTAAACCATGTACAATGCTTTTGAGCTCATTGAATTGTTGAGTAAAATCTGGAGTATTTTGTGGAATAAATGGTGGCACATAAGCTCCTCCTCCTCCAAACTGTGTGGCTGAAAATCTCATGGAGATCATACCAATAGTAGGAGGAAATATCTATTGATAGGCTCGAGATGTATTGGTTGCAGATGTCTTCATCCCTGTTGTTTGAAATAGAGATGATGTAGGCAAGGGCATGGAAATCTACCCTATGTTGTTAAAATTATTTCTTGCTCCTTGAGTTGTCATTTGAGTGATGTTATGTGTAGTATTGTTTGGCAAGGTGCTTAGGATTTGTTGAGTCTGTTCTGGTGTCAATTGAGATATTGATGTAGTTGTTGACATAGGTGCTGATGTAGGTACTGATGTGGAAGGTTCGCTAATAGGTACTTTATTGGTATCACGTGATGATGTAGTATTTGAAGTAGAAGCCATGGCTGTAGTAGTAGCAGCGGCAGCTTTGGTGACATTTCGGGTAAGGAGTGTATCATCAAAGTCAGCAAGTACTGTGACGCCATTTTGAACAAGATTCAAGAATATTTTGCCACTGTTTTGCATAATATCTTTCTCAACCATTTCTAAATTCTATGGATCACTAAGGAAGTCAATGACTTTGGTAGGTCTTTTTTCTTGTTCCGCCAACTTAGTTTCTTCGTGAACTTCCTCAGCTTGTACTTCAGTGCCTTGAATTTATTTATTGGTGAAAGGATTCTCCTCAAAGGTAGCGGTGTTAAGTGTCATGCACCTCATGTTTCTAGATTGGGATAGAGTGACAACCATACAATGGTGGATTTTAGAAGAATGGAAGACAAGGAGGTGTAAGATTGGAATGAAATGGAGCAAAGATCTTGATTTTGGAATTGATTGGATTTGATTGATTGATTGATTTAAAGGTTTTTGGAACAAAACCTAAGCATGACAAAACCTTATGATTATACAAACACAAAGGATTTGAAGTTGTGTGTGTAAATGGGTACCTGATAGAAACAACACAAACACTCAATAGGTCATTGCATTAGTTCAAATGGTTAGTCAAAATGTTAAAAACCAAAAATATCAGCCTATTGCCTTCTAACTAGAAAGAATGTAATTAGTTGCATATTTAGCCCTCAGAATATGCTTCAAATTAGTGACCAATACTATTCTAGCATGAAGGATTTGATTCAAATTTAAACTAAACATGTGAAAAAACATACAATCTAGTTTTAAAACATGAAATGAAAACAATGAACTAGCATGGAAAAATAGATGAAATGTGAATCTAGGATAAATCTAGCAGCATATCAATGTATTCTTGATCTAAGGTGAAGGCTTATTTGCTCTCAAAACAGGCTTCTATTTATAGAAGAATGGGAGAGAGAGAGAGAGAGAGAGAGAGGGGAGACAAGGTTCATTTATGAACTAGGAGACTCATAAATGAATATGTAAGAGCCATTAATGCCCAAGGCATTAATAAGGCATGGGAGAGACATAGGCTTAAGACATCTTCATTAATAAGACATTAATGAAAGCCTTAAAGAGGCAAGGGAGGATGTAAGAGAGTGGCTTGAGAAAATGGA
>MU227475.1:1945202-1964305 GCA_018584345.1 Thuja plicata | reverse complement strand
TATTTTCTCTCAAAATAGGCTTCTATTTATAGAAGAATGAGAATGAGAGAGAGAGAGAGAGAGAGAGAGAGAGAGAGAGAGAGAAGGTTCATTTATGAACTAGGAGACTCATAAATGAATATGTAAGAGCTATTAATGCCCAAGGCATTAATAAGGCATGGGAGAGACATAGGCTTAAGGCATCTTCATTAATAAGACATTAATGAAAGTCCTAAAGAGGAAAGGGAGGATGTAAGAGAGTGGCTTGAGAAAATAGACTTTAAGAAAGTCCAGCTTGAGAAAGTGGACTTTCTCAAGTGGGTTGAGTTGTTAAGTATTCCTTAATGAAATGTGACAACATTAGGAGGTGGTTTAGAGAATAATTTAAGAATAGGATTAGATTAGCATGGGTGAATGGGTTGAGAAGGGTTAGAACCCAGGGTGGAATTGGTTGAGATAGGTTAGGTTGGGGTTTAGGATAATATTAATAAATTAAATAAACTTATTTAATTCATTTAAAAACATACGAAATAATTATTTAAACAATGAAATTGCTTTTTAATAATTAGGGGACTATAGCCATTTTAATTAAATTAAATAGGCTAGGGGAATGGTTTAATTGCAAGTGGGTATTTGATTTAGGGATTTATTTAATTCCTTTATAATTAAATACTATAGCCATGTTTGATTTTGATTTGATTTGATTGGTCGAAATTGATTTGAATTGTATGGCTATAACAGTTAATATAAATCAGTGATAAAAATCACCTAGGATATTAAATTGATTTAAAGAATTATGCCAAGTAGTAACAAGGTCGTTTGGACATAAATCGAGGTTATGATCACACTTAGGGAAAATAGGGTCCATAGTTGCGACAGACCAAATTCAGGCAGTTACAGATGTGATACATGTTCTACTTAAATATGGACTTGTGATCTCAAGAAAAATGGGACATCACTGATGGATTTAAATTACTTGAGACGGACTAATGGTCTACAAGTAATGTTGTGTTTGTTTGAGGATGAAGGTTTGTAACACATTTAATTAAGGTCTTTCAACCTAAAAGGATTGATGTGATCTAATGCTCTAAGAGGAGGGATGATGATGGAAGAAATGAAGAATTGATCCTATAAGAAAGAGGTTATCTAATTGTATTGCTCAATGGAAACAAAATCATGCTTGATAGGATACTTGGCCATGAAATTATAGATCTTGTTGTTGTAAATGATTTTATCAACTTTCTCACGACACTCGATCTCTTGTTTGATAGATATAGTAATGTGCAGATATTCCTTGGATTTGCGAGTGGTTTCCTTCTGTACTCGATAGACCAGAGGTTTTGGAAGCTTAACCTTCTTATGTTTATTGGAACCGGTCATGTCATAATAAAATCTAGTTTTGACTAAATGATTGAATGATCTAGGACAAATGATTTTAGGGTCCTACAAAAGACCAAATTTTGAATGTTTCAACAGATTTGGAAGCTCACTGTTTTCAAGAAAAGATGACAATCTCAAACGCAGCCAGCGATATGTGTAGATAGTGATATGCACAAATGGTAATATGTGCAGATGATAGATCCAGAGTGTAGATGGCCAACTTTTGCTAAGGCAGTGTGTTGAAATTTTGGGCAAATTTTGATCGTCAGTTTGATTTTGGACAAATTTGTTTGATGGAAAGAACCAACTTTAGCATACTCAAACTAGAAAAATAATAGACACATGTCTTAAAACAATCCAACAAGGGACAAAGCAACCTTGAGGGATACAAGCAAATGTGACTTTGGAGAACTTTGATTCAAATTGCAAAATTTCATTTGTGTATGTTCAAGTGACTCTTTCAAGCCACTTATGTTTTTACTTGGTTTATCACAATGAAGACAGTTTAGACAATAGCTACCTTAGGAAATTGGCTTCGCATGAAATATTATAGGCTCATTGCTTGGTAGTCCTTCAGTTCACACAGCAGTGTCACCCCCAGAAGGGCACCCGTGTTTTTTCCTTTTTCCAAGTATTGTTGTTGTGCTACAAAGATCTCTTTCGCAACATAATACCCTGGGACACGTATGATAGGAATCTTGGGGGGAGAATCTTCCCTCCCCTTGAACTATAATAAATCACTACTCAAAGTTGAATTGGGTAGGCTACTAAGTTACAGTTGCTAGTAAGATTTCATGGCGTCCCCGTAATTGGTTTGTATAGCGTGAGACACTTAAGTCTCTAGTTCAACCATGCCAATATGCTAAAGATATTCACTCAGTATGGACTACCATTGAACATAACCCGCCTGAGCTTGAAGGGATAAAGCGAACCTTTGGGTCGCACTTTATTTCTATACCGACGGAAGGGATTACCAGTTTGAGGTCATCCTCTAAAGGGGAAGTGCACCCTCTAGACAGGCCTCTCTAGAAGCTTAATTAAGCTAGGCTTTCTCTTCACCCAAGTGCAAAGAAGGCGAGGGGACAGGCTACGGCTATAACTTAATCATAGCATCACTTATATTAAGGGATTTAATCTAATGACAAATAGCTCAAAAGAAGTGTTGAAAAACACTTCTTCAAACACACCAAGAAGAATTCATTTCAAATTGAACTTAATTAGAGAAACTATGTGTTTTCTACCTAAGAAAAATACACAATAGTGTGATTAATCATACAAGTTCAATTTATTTCCCACACAATAAACATAAAAACTTGTAAAGGTGTGTTGATTTGCCTTATGTCATTCAAGAGTGATGAAGTTCATTCCCTTAAGCATTCAAGATTGGATGAGGTTCATTTTTATTAAGCAACATACATTCAAAGACAAATGTTTAACCATACAAGTTCATTCCAAAAAATCTGTTAAAACTTCATGGAAACCTGCATGAAACTATTAGTAGTTTTCTGATCTTTGAAATGTGAAATGCTGCAAAAGATGAAAAACCACAGCGAAATTGTGTAGATGGTGATCCGCGCAGACGGTGATCTACGTAGACCGCGTCTGCACAGATGGTGATCTGTGGAGACGGTGAACTATGGATACAGTCATTCACATGCACAGACAATCAAATAAAAAACATAGTCAGTTTCTACTACAAAAAACAACTTAACATAAAAATAAGATTTTTATCAAATTTTAGCAGCATTTAACTCCTAAAAAGTATGTTCCTGTCAAAAACCCAAGAGTTAAAACACTTAAAACTTGATAAAAAATAGTTTAAACCATATTTTTGGAAGTCTATTTTATAACAAGTGGAGACGGTGGTTTATGTGTGCAGACGGTGAAGTGTCACAAATGATGTTCTGGAAATGCTGATAGCGGAATCAGAGTGCAGACGGGTCTGCGTAAAAAGTTTCCTGAATTCTGAAAAACACAAGAAAATGTTAGAAAAACAGGGATGTGGGTCCCACTGGAAATGCCAAAATGTATGTGCTGAAAAGTATACCTGCCAAGAACAACAATAAAACATGCAAATGATAATGTTAGCCATTAGAAACAAGATTTAAAATGTTACCATATCTTAAGTAAATCAAAAAATAAGAACCTTCACCACAACCTCAGATGAGCCAAACAAGGGCACCCAATGCCTTGTTGATTTTCTCTTAGAGATATTTGTGGGTGTGCTCTCCCAACACAATATCAAAATCCCACTTGATCCATGGATGAAAACTAAATGCAACTAATGGATATAATGAAGAGCTCAAGAACAAGTATGAGGAACTTGTCTCAAGCCTTCATCAAATGATGGAAATGATAATGCAAAACTATGCTAAGAATGATATGCAAGATCAAATGAAAAGAAACTAGGTTCATCCCATTAAACCTAAGATGTAATATCTAAATTTGAAAATTAGCTACAAGCATGAAAGCATGAACATAAAAACTAAGCTAAGAATTCAAAAGTTAAAATAGCATGATAACAATGAAAAAAAGGGAGATGATTTTCTCTTGACAATGGCCTCTATTTATAGATTTTTTGGAGGAGAGAGAGGGCTTGGATGAGGTGAAGCTCATGTGGCATCCACATAGGTGCCACATGAGGGACACATAAGCCATGCAAGATGCTAACTTTTCTCACACATGTGTGAGCAACTTTGGATGTGATGGGTCAAAGTGTACTTAAAGTACACATGTGAAGGATCTTGTAAGAGATGTAAGACTTTTGGTCCAATGAAACACTTTTAGAAAGTGTAAGAGGGTGTCATCATGGGTTTAATAAATCTTGTTGGCACCAAATAAGGATTATTTGGAAAAGTGGGTTTTTGGAAATTTGCTCACACATGTGTGAGCACATAATTAGGACTAGTTTGTGTAGGAATTGGGAAATTAGATTAATTAACCTTAGTTAATTGATAAGTAGGTCTATTTGGTGAGAGTGATCTGAGGTAGGGTAGGATCTAGGTTCAAATTAGCTTAATCTTAAAATAACATTTAGATTAATCATGGTTTAGTAGAATTAAGTCATATGGAGGAATAAATAAATTAATAATTTATTTAAAGGGACTAATGAGGGATAATGTATATAAATAAAATTTAATACATTAAAGGGGATAGTATTTAGATTAAATTTAATTACTAAGGAAAGTGAATCATATTTAATTAAATAAATTTAATTAAATAAATAGAAGAATATAACAAATATAATTAATTAATTATAATACTAAGGGAATATTAATTAAATTAATATAAGGATGATTTTAGACGTCTACAGTTTCATCTCAGAATTACATTCATATGCTTTATGTCCTTTCTTGTTACATTTATAATAGAATCCTATGAATGAAGATGTAGATTTAGATATACCTTTCATTTTGCCTCTACATACATTTGATGTATGGCCTTGCTTTCCACAGTGATTGCATGTAAGCTTTCTTGGTCTTGAATTTGTGTAAACATTCTTTGGATCAGTTTGATTTGATGATTCTCCATTCTTGGTAAAACCTAGACCGGTATTGTTGTTGACTCTTTGTTGTCCTTCAAGAACATCATCCATTCTTTTATTGCTTTCTTCATCCTTTTTGATAATTTCATTATGTTGTTGAATTCTTATTTCATGTTTCAACTTTTCATTCTCATCCCTCAGTTCACCGATAGTTTCTATTCTTTCTATGAGTTCAACATTTAATCTATTTGCCTCTTGAATCATAATAATAATATGATTTGTAGTCTCATGGTGATGCTCTATAAGTCTTTGTATTTTACTCTCTTTTTCTTATAGCTTTTCTGTGATCTTTCTTCTATCATCAATAGATAGTGTTCTTTCTTGCTCAACTTGTCTAGCATTATTTATGACATCAATAATCCTTCCCATCTATGTCTCTTGACCAATTTTTAGAGATTTAACTTGTCCAGCCAGATGTAGATTGATTTCAGTTAGGCTTGTGATTCTTTCTTCTGATGAATCTGATGCTTTTCTTGTAGTTGATCCTGGAGACTCAAAGAAATCTGGTATCTCTTCCTCATGATAATTTGTCTCATTGTAGTGAGATGCCATATTCTTTCTTTCATCCAGCATTTATCTCATGTTGATTCTAGCTTCTTTATATTGTTCAAAGAACATCTGAATTTCAAGCTTTTTGTTCTCAATATTTTTATCAAGTTTGTACTTCTCCATTGTATGATCTTTTCTCTTAAGCCTTTAAGCTTTCCAAGAAGAGACTTAGCTCTGATACCAATTGTTGGGATTAATGGGAAGTATGTACTGAGAGGGGAGGGGTGAATCAATACCTCTAAAACTTTTGTATCCCTTTTATTAATTAACCTTTGTAATCAATTGTATATCCATTCAATTTGATTTAAACTATCTTGATGTGAGTTATATCAATTCATAACATTAAAATACATGTGAACATTCATAGAAAAATTCATGAAAGTCAATTGATACATAACACAAGATATGATATCATAGAAAACTCTTGTGAGAATGTAAAAAATGCGGTGGGGATGGCACCCACAAAATCTTAACTATCTGCAGATTGGAAGGGGCCGGTTAAGTCTTACAATTTGATCACTTCTGATGATCTACCCTATTAGGAGTATCAATGGAGATGTGTTAAATTCTACTCTATTAAGAGCTTTATAAACACTATTGAGTGTGCACTCGGTTAAGAGATTTTTTGTTGGATGGTTAAATCCACCTTCCTTGAAAGGATTTTTACACTTTTCTTCCCTTGTTAGAATGATAGAAAATTACAAATTGACCTAGTAAATGCAATCTCCTATTGCTGATACAGATCCAATTTACTTTACATAAAAATATTATCACCTTAACTGTGATTGAATAATACCTCTAATTCTTGGTATGCTCTATTCTTGGTTCTTGCTAGACAAATTCACCTTTGTTGTCCCTATTATTGAAACTCTCAATCTGATCCATAGATGTGCTCATCTGATTCATTGATGTTCTCCTCTCTCTTCACATGATCTATTTATCCATTATAATGAGTGATTGCATCATCTATTTATAGATGGATTGACTTCATCGAGTTATGATAAAAACAATGCTAACTCTAATATCAGGTTTACAACTTATACCTAGATCTCCTAGTCTATGTGTTTTAAATCAGTTAGACTAATTAAAAAAATTACATTCATGTATCTTGTCCCTAAAGAAATGGATTTAAAAAATTAAATATCCTACAAATAGAATACACTTGCTTTATCTGACGTGGAAGTCAGATCCACTTTTTGCGGGCTGTAACTGACTTTCGATTCTGTCTGTCGGTCATGCTTGTCTGTCCTTGGGTTTTGTTCCATCAATTGCATTGTAACTCTCTTGTCGGTCTGCACTGTAACTTTCATATCCAGTTCCTCTGTCAGGTTCCACTTTATCTTTCTATCATTGTGATTTTGGTTTACACACTAAGATGTTTTGTCAGTTCTCTTTACACTTAGTTATCTTCAGTTTTCTCAATCCTATCTTTCAGTGTAAGCTTACCAAAAGTGTTGTTTTCATACTAATGGAAATTTAATGTCATCAATACTATCTTATGATTTTATGCATTTTTTCTCTTTGGGTTTCATATTGTGGAAAGTTCATAACCTATTGATGTCACGATTGGTTCATGTGTTTTCTTGGGTGCATATGCTATAGATGTCATGTGTTCCTTGAGTCCTTGATCTTTATGTTATTTTATCGTAAGAGGTGACAACCAATATTGTGTTGAGTTGTGATTTGTTCACTCGGTCGCTTTGTTTCTTCTACTATGATTGTTCAACATTTTGAGTGATGATATTTTTTATTATGATTTACTCCATGTTGGAGAGAGATGCTTTTGATGTTATTGAGGATCATTGTTTTGGTAATATGAGATTTAGTGAATTTGGTAATTGTTTATTGAGATATCCATTATTGGATGGATGACTTATTGAGATATCCATTATGGGATGGACAATCTGGATCCTTGTATAGGATGTATTATTAATTGTTATGCTCCAGCATTTTCATTGATGACTTTCATGATTTAATTCTTTATGAGAAGTATTTTATGGTTTTGGCTTTATCTTCTTTTTCTCTTGTGGCTAGGAGCATTAGGGTAGGTTATTTAGAAACATAAACGGGAAGTGGATAGCAATTGTGGCCAGTGCCCTAAGAGGCTACTAGGGTAACTCATTATAAGTTGACATAATAAGTTATAATTTAATGAAATTATTTGAGAGAAACATTAATAAGATAAATATGTGCCTCGCCCATGCCTTGAGTTCTAGTACAGGCTAAGGATGGGAGTGGGAGGAGATGCTTGATTGAGGTCTTGCATGGTTAGAATACTTGTTTGTATGTAAGGATTACTGAGCCACATAGAGTTACTTGGGGGCCAGGGTCCAGAGGGGCTACTAGGGTAACTCAAGGGTAGACTTATGTGATGACACTTCCGTATATGTGTTCTAGGTTCCTACATGAGTATTTAGTACACTTGTTTTGTTCTCTTGATTTTTTTTATTTTAAACCTTGGTATCTTTTTGTTACCTTTTTATCTAGTGTACCTTTGCAATAGTATTTCTTGTTGGTTGTTTCACATGTGTATGGGCCTGTTGTTATCTCCTCAGCATATTGGGAGTGGACCTTTGGTTCCACGAGGTCGGGTGGTGGTGATTCTTTTACCATTGAGATCTAACATTTGTGACTTTATGCTTGGATGATCTTTGATTGCAGTTGTACCTTCTTGTTCTTCATTGTTGGATACTTTCTCTTATCTTTCTTATGTTATATATCTGTTTCATTATATCATTTGTGACATTCTTGGATATTGTATTGTACTTTATATTTGGTTTTATTACATACCATGTGAATTGTGCAGTGGATGTTGGTTTATTATGTATACCTTATGATATCAGTTGTATCTAGGTTTCATTTATGAGATGATTTTCTTGTTATTCATTCACATTATATGGAGATTATATATGTTTATTATGTTTTAGTAGATTAGTTAACTTATGTAATTCTACGTCATGGAATCCTTGGAATTTGTAATCTATAAATGAGTCAAATTTATGAGTATGTATTGTCTTATGTTATATTGCTTCCGCATTTTTACTCTTTATCAATTTTTAACTCTTTAAAAAAACTCATTCTGTAAACTTAGTAACATGTTTTAGGGTTAATTTATCTAGGGTTCCCTGGTGGGGTATTACAGGCTTCCTTAGAACTCACCAAGGTAATCCCTCACACAAACCTTTCCAATCACCTCACTAACTTTGTATGAGTTAGGATATGTTCTTGGAACATTTTACTTCTCAATTCCAAACTCTAATAGGTCATTAGGCTCATTTCTTCATCGGTACCCATTCTTCCTACCAATTAGGGCTAGTAGCATTCAGGCCTCGATTAGCCCCATTTCCCCAGATTTTTTATTTCTTGGGAAAAAATTCCACACAACCCCAAAAACCAAACTATGATATAGGTACCCTCCAAACCCTAAAATATTTTCTAGGTTTTAGGTTCTGAAAGTGTTCGTACAATACTGAACCCTAACTGGGTTATTTCCTTCAGAAATGAACTAGTCTCTACAAATAGTGTCCAAAACCAATTATATGGACTCAAATGTCCTCCAATAAATACACCAAGCTTGGTAAGGGTCACATCCACACTCCAAAATCATTGGATTTCTTATCTCAATCCACTCCTGCAAATGACACACTCTATTCCTCTATTTTCCCTAGTCGGGCTATTGCCAAGCTCACCTAGGGAAAGCTCTCAAAATTCACCATTGCAACCTTTGTAACCAAAAAAAATAAAAACCTTTTGTAAAATGATTCCTATTTCATTCCTCCAAGGCCCATTTAGTGACCACAATAGAAATCCCTAAGGAGCCATTTTGCTATTTACAATCCTGTCTGGTCCAAAGAACACAGAGCCGGAAGAACAATTTACATACAAACTCAAATCAAAACCTAAGTACTACTCCACTCCACATATAAATGTAAAAAAATTATAATAAATTAATTTTATCGAAGAGGAATCTAATTAAATGCATCCACAATTCTTGTTAATTGAAAACTACAAAAACTGTGACAGTACAATAACTACAACCCTTCTATTTCTTGGAAATTGTAACCAAAAAAAGTCCAACCTTTGTACATTACTATGGAAGTCCTTAAATAGGCTTATTCTACCTAGGAAAACCATTCAAACCATTCAAACCAACCCATAACTGAATTTGGGTACAAAGAAACTTTTTAGCAAATGTTGTGGAACAACATTTTAAAGTTGCAAATGTTGCTTAAGCAACATTTGAAAGTTCCAAATGTTGCTTAAGCAACATTTGGCACTTTTTACAACTTTTGATTTTCTAATTTTCTAACCCCATGAGTGAGTTGAAAAATGTAAAAAATCATGTCTCAAGTCTTATTACACTGCAAAAATGACCATCTTAACATTTTAATTGAAAAACACATGTTTTGTCCCATTTTGTCCATCGGGACATTACAAAGGTCACTTGGACCAAAAAACACACAACTCAACACAAAACTCTTCCTAAAACATTTCAATCTAATCTTAAACTTTTCGAAACAACCCGATAAAAAACCTAGACCAATTGAAGGCCTTTCAAAAATAAAATCGAGGGATTCATCCTTTGGTACTCCTGCACCACTTTCTTTGATCAACTTCAAATCACTCCTGATCATTCCTGTTTATTTGCAAATGTTCATAAAGTTTTAGCTCTAGATTATGTCGAGTGGTTCCTAGAAATTCACACAAGTACTAAAGGCATCATTCTCCTTCAAATTTTTCATAGCTCCTGGTTGATCAATGAAATTAACTCTTTAAGGAAAGAAATGAGTTTTTGACAACTCATGGTATCATCATTAAGAGGTATGCATTAATTATAGTTTTTAGTTTAAAATTGTATTTTGTATTTAATTCATCATGTAAGTGAATGAGTGTATATTAAGTATTTATTTCATCACCTCTAGGATTAATTACAAAAATGGAAAGTTAAATTTTAGCATTGGAGGCATAAAAAGTAATGATTGTTGATAATTTAATAAAAATGTGATCATCAATACTTTCAAATCACTTCAGTCATCATTTTTGGAATGGTGTTAAGGAAATGCTATGAAATTCCATAACTGGCTATGACAAGTACACATACAAGTCACATAAAATTATCTGTGAGAAGAGAATTAAGGACAAAATTCATGTCTGACAATAAGAATCACATGGAAAATATTTTAAATCTTAATGAGGCATAAATTAGTTTATTTGTCACACATTTGGCCATCAAATGCTCATTTAAGATAATTTATCAAAGAAGTGCAAAAGTTGCCTTCTTATTTTTCATCAAATTGACTAAATTTATTTAGGGAATTGTGTAGAGTTGGTGTTGTGTTGAGTATACTATGGGGAGAAAGAGGAAATTTGAGCCAAGACACTTTGACCTGGATGCTAAAATAAAAGAACTACTCAAGGAGGCATGATGGTTAGATTTTATTCAGATGTATAAGGGTTATAACAAAGATGTGGTAGAAGAATTCATCTAAAACTTCAATATAAATGTAACCTAGGTTAGATGATAAATTCTAGAAGTAAATCCCCAAGTACTTAGTGAGCTCTTAGGAATGCCAAAAAAAGAAGATTCGGTTGATAAGGGAAGGATAAAATTGGAGGAATTAATAGAAGCATTTCACCACCCAGATGATAAGAAACAAATGGCGTTGCAAAAAAATAAAAGGAATACCAAGGGTATTATAAGAGCTATATTTGAAGAGCCATGGAGAAATATAGTGGTATGGCTGATGAAATTATTCACTTGTGAAGGAAAGTATGTGATGGTAATGGGAATAGGTATGTAAATGCTCACACATATCAAATATAGAAAACAAAGGCCAGAGATAAGATTTAATTTGTATGCATTCTTATTTTCCCATCTTATGGCTATGATTAATAGGGAAAAAGGAAAATAGAGTGATATTAGATACCAATCCTTATTTTGTTTGATCATTAAGATCTGTTTTATGAAAAAGAAATCTAGGAAGGGTGATTGAAATTCCTTATGGGTGATCATAAAGTTAAGAAGTTAAAAACAAGAAAATCCCCCGCACCTAGAAATGCTAGAATTGAAATAGGAGAAACCATTCACTCTTTGGGTAGAAGATCAAGTAGGAGATTGAGGAAAACAGAAATGAAAGGGAATGAAGCTCAAAACACTTCTATCCCTAGTGAAATAATTGAGCTTGAATTACCAATTGAGTCTCAAACTCTGGACATAGCTACTGAGGAACATATAATTGAGCCTGGTAATGTAAAAGAACCTAACCCAACTTCTCAGGCACAAAAGGAAAATGTAGCCCCAAATTTTGAAAAGGGATTATCCTCTACTAAGAAACCACAAGAACCTCTATAGGAGTGTTCTTGTCTTGATGAAGTTGTTTTTTATTTAACCCCAAATGCAGACTAGCCTCCTCATGAGACCCATAAAAAATAATGTTAGGAACCAATGGCTATTGATCAAACTCCTGGAGAAACAGTGCAAAATAAAATCCCTTTCTATGATTCACACATCATCATAATTTATGAGAATAGTGCTTCGGAGAGTGAAGAATCTCCAAAATAATTTGAAGAAAATACTTCTATTTATACTACATCAATTAGCCATCCACATTTTGAACCTCTACATCCTCCTAGTCCTGGAAAAGAATAGTCATCTGGAAAAAATTTAAGGAGAGAAGGAAAAGAGACAGATGAGGATGAGGATGAGACCCCTAACCAAGTAACAAGGAGATTGAGAAAGAAAGAAGAAAAATAGTTTAAGAAAGAAATAGAAAGATAAAGAAGAGAGGAATATTTTTAGCAATAAATTAGAAGAGTAAGGGAGTTTGATGAAAACCTCAATAAAAGAGAGGAGGAATTGGAAAATATTGTAAAAGAACAGTTGGTGAAAATAGAGACCAGTCGAGACAAGTAAAAGAATAGTTAGTGAAAATAGAGGAAACCCCTGAGAAAATATCCTCTTAGAAATTAGCATATGAGAAGGAAATTAAAATATTATAAATGGGACTAAGAAGAAAAGAAGAACAACTCAGACACTGGTCTAACAATGAAGCATCCACCTCTTCAAAACCTCCTAGGTATATTTCACTTGTTGCAACACAATATAAGGAAAAGAATGAGGAGTTGCAAAAAAATTTGGAAAGACTAAAGAGTTTGAAGAAGTTGATCAATAGGTATGAAGTATTGCTGAGATAGAATTTGTTCTCATCTCCATGAAAAAACCAACTGGATTATATGCTCTTTTCTTAAGAGATAAGCTTCTCTTATGGAAGATAAACCAACTTGTTCTTAAGAGGAAACTAGATTACATAGATGACAATGAGTTCATGATTGATTATGTGAAAATCATCCCAAGTATACAAAATGAAATGTGTGAGTTTTACTTACATGACTTCTCTCTTGTGCATCATATTGAGTCATTCATAAATTTATATGTGGGAGAAGTCCAGATAAGAGCATTTCTCTCTTTGATGAAAAATCGTGTTGAATGAGAAAATAAGATGGATAGGTATAGGGAAATATAGAGAAGACTGGGCCTACCAATAAGGGATGAGTTCCCTAAAGCTCATATCTTCAAGGGTGATTACAGGTTAGTGGCTCAGTTAGGACACATAGAACCTATTTATGAGAGGAATTCAAACCAGACAGTTAGGGCTTTCAAGGATGTCCAGGGGAAATGACCATATAGGGAACTTATGGCCTATAGAGAGAGGTTTAATTCCTTTCTGGTTCCTCTAAGGAGAAGACAGCCAATGTCACCAAATAAAATTTCCTGGAGTATCACTCAGGAAAGTCATGCCATTCTGATTATAGAGGAAAAGTAGAAGACTTGGATTGGGATACATTTTAGACATCCATTGATTATAATTCCAATACCAAGGCTAGATTGACCTTCTCAATTTACAGGAGAGCTTCTCACAAGATGGAGAGACAGGGTATTTGAGCTAGAAGGTTACCACCTATTCAGGTTCTATCAGGATTATAATTTTAAGAGGTTTGATTTAGTGATCTTGATTGAGACCATCAACAAGAACATACCAGACTAACCATGAGCACATTTTTGAACACATGAAGGGGAGAACGATGGGATAAAATTAATACCTTTTTAATGCACATTTTATACTTCAAAAACTTACCATATTTTGATAATTAATTAATATGGTGATAATCTATATATTTATATGTATCTTATTTTTTTATCATGTTGGTTAATTATGGACTTATGATTAGAAATTATATATTATGATGAAATGCATAACTTTTTGGTTTGAATATGTGGAAATGAATGAATATTTGTTATGATTAATTATTCTGAATCTTATGTCATTTGATAAAATATTATCAAACAATTTAAATCCTTCTTTTTGTATTAATAGAGTTATCCTTTGTTGCATTAATGAGGATTTGGCGAGGATTTGAAACTCAAGGAAGAATTGATCATGATAGGTAGTTGCATAAATGTAGTTCTTTTTACAGCTTTCACAAAGATGAGTTCTATAAAAATCTTGTTGACACATGGTAGCTCCTGAAGTCCACTTGTAATTAAATGCTCGTTGTTCAAATAAAATATTAATTTCTATTATACTTATGAAAACATTTATTGGTTAGCAGGAAGCGCCTTAGATTTGAATTCAAATAAGGGATATTCCTATATATTCCAACAACTAGTTAGAATAGAAGTTAGTCCATATACAATTTTTGTAGGAGGTTTTTGTTGTGAAAATTATAATCAAAAACCCTATTTCACTTCCTTATGGAGGCCAATTTATGAATATAGCATGTTGATCTGAAGATTTTGTTAAAGATATCACCAGAGGAAGAGCAGGGCATGCTCAAGTGAAGGGAGGTGATCTTGAGTTCATTTTATTTCAAATACCTTAATTTCCATGTTCATGTGAATTCATCTTTTGAATCATTCTATTTGGAATATGTATGTGGATCTGTCATTTACTTTTAGTTACTCTAATTATTTGATGCACTGCTAATCAAGGTTAGTTTCATTTCAAGTTCTAAATTTCTCATGTAGATAAGTTAAGTTGTTTTGGTAAAATGAGGAAGAATATTAATTGTAACCAAACTGGACAAAACTTTCTGAGTGGAATGTGGAATTTAGTTTTCATTTCTTGGAAGAGTAATGAGATTCATTTTAGAGTTTTTAGCATAGATTAATTCCCTACAATTAAGTAGTTTGATTTCTTGAGTTCAATATTTCATTTCTGTTAAATGTTTTAGTTGCTTTAAATTCAAAGTTAGAATTCCACAGGAAATATTTGTCAGCTATGTTTAATCTATTCTATAATATGGTATCTCATAATCAATAGATGTTTCCATGATAATCAATAGATTTTGTTTCAAGTGTCGAGTCAGAGTTAGAAGATTGAATCCTTCTTAGTTGTTCTAGGTAGATAGAGGAAATAACTCTTGAAAGATCCTAGTGGGGCATGGTCTACAAACCAATCACTATTTTGCACTGCAAAACCCAAAACTAGTACCACTCCTTATTGTAAAAATCCTTTGGACACACCTAGTTTAACTATCTATATTTAATTAAATGATGCAATTTTTGACAACAACGACCTTGCCCATCAAAAGGTTCCCTAATGTCGATACTAAAGCAAGATTTTTTTTCCTATTAGCATCCATAAAGATCTACATTGAATTATGAGCTTTATTAGACTACGTTCATTTTGATGTGCCAAAGTAAATGTTCCTATATCATTTAATAATTATTTAATCGACTATAACCATTATTCAATTTCTAAAATCAAGGCATTAATTCATAATTAATCATTGATTTCATAAACATTTACTAATCTATCATTTGTATCACTTTCATTTACGCATTAAGGTAAGAGGTTAAGATATGAATTAGCCTATGGACTTCATTAATTTATGCTCATTTTGATGCACTAATTATTCATTCTTTAAAACATAAATTAACCATCTATCAATTTTCTATCTCTTCCACTAATTCATATCTATCCATTGATTACAAGTTAAATTACTACTCTATTGTTTGTTATACTTATTTTTGAACATTATATTGAAAGATACCAGTTTCCTTCCTTTCTAACATCTATCTAGATACATCAGCCATATTTATTTTTAGATTCATTTCCTTCATAGAATGATAAAATAAGGAGATAAATGAAGCATAAAAAAGTCACATAATCAACTTCTTATTAATGCTTATAACACATCCAATATAAAATATAATATTTTTGCTTTCTTTTCACCTAGAACTACCCTCTCATTTTCATTGTTTTGAATTACTATACCTAATTAAGTCATATACATTTGAATCCTTACAAGAGTTTACATATATAATAATAAATATATGAAAATACATTTCAATATGATACAATATACAATATGAAGTCTTCAAACTGCAATCTGGAAAAGAATAGGTGTAGGGATCATCCAAAAGAACATGAACAATACCTTGATATAATAAAGATTAACCACCCAACCACATGGAACCAATAGGCCCACTCCCCCAAGATAGGAGATAGAAACCAATACCCATGCAAGAGGAAATAACTAGGACATACCTAAGGTAGTAAAAACCCTTCCCAAAAACAAAGAATGAAACATAATGGTCAACAAAGTCATATAGGACTTTCAGAGGTAGAAGAAAGTACATGGGTAAATAATCTAGGCTAAAAACTAGTTGATTTTCATTGCACAAACCTCACACATAGGGTTATCCTGACATTCAACTCTAGAACCCGGCACCCAAATAGGCATATGTGGAACCGGATACCTTTCCATGAAGACAAGGCTATTCCATTATGCTATTAAAATGAACCTTATCTGATGTATTCAAGGAAGGACAAATCCCCAAAGGAGATTTCCAACCTTGCAGCCTGAATAAACACAACATAAATAACAAAGAAACACAGTGATAAGAATAAAACATAACAACTTTTATTTTCATCAACCAGAATTTTACATCAACATGCCAGGTTGTAAGGCCTTCTAGGTTACATCCCACTACAAAATCACTCTCAATTCCTACATTCTAATCTTCCTCATCTCATAAATATCATCCCCTTGGAAGTTATGCCCTCTACTACCTCAATGCTACCTATAAGATACATCAATACTTTAAATTTATACATTGCCACCAATAGGTCGGCCAAACAAAGAATTACAAAAAAGGAAACATGTAACAACATTTAGGACATGACCCAAAATGTGAAACACAGATCACCATAAATAGAACATAATGATGTGTGATTATGAATATAGTTCCACATGAATTTCAACAATCATGATCGATTACCACACACGTTAAGATCCAATGATCACCAACTACATGATAAATCCCTTAGATCGGTCTGAACAAGAACGAATCATGATACCCACAACCACTAGATGAATCCAAACTTGAAAAACCACAAACCTAAAGATACGTGATCATAGGAAACTTCTTCCAGATAGGTCCTAAACATTAAGGCATGATCATACACACAAAATCTAACACAGGATCGAAAGCCAACTCGATCTCTCCAACAGGGAATAAGAACAAAATTAGACTGAACCAAACTTAGGATAACTTATTCAAAATAGAACAAAACATGATGTAATCATAGAAAAATATTCACCATGGTGTCTTGAACAAACCCATCTAATTGCATAATATAATGAGCCAACATGAGTGACTGCCACCTAAAACACCAAAAATGTCGAACAAGAACAAAATAACAATGAAACTAAAAGGAAATCTTTTTGGTTGATGCAAGATTTCCAAGATCCCAAGATGCTCCTACATCATTATCCCACTCCCATCCCTATCATGTATGAGAACTAGAAGCATGGGATAGGAATTAATTAATATTGTTTAGTCTTCTTTCCCCCCTTCCTTGTAAATTTTATTAAGGTTATCACTTGATTAAGACAACTCACCAATGGGTTATCTTGGTAGCCACTTTGGGACTCGATGCCCATTGAGAGCCACTCACCTAGAGTACCTAGGTTATCTACCCATAAAAAAATTAATACATATAGAATCATATCATAACATAAAACATTCCATTATAACATCATAGTATCATTGACTCGGGTTTAGGTGATCACTAATTGCCAATAATCCATTGGATAACCCTAAACCCTAATCCAACATTTAGATGGATTCAAAATGTAGAAGGCATAAAGATGTATCAAAAATGAATAAAATATGTCAAATAGAGAAAAAGAGATCAAAAAATCATATAATAAATCTCAAAAGAATATATATTGCCTCTGGTATAACCCTTAATCCCTAATTGGCCAAAACCCAAAACCTATGCACTTGGTTATTGTTCCTGTGCACTTGCTTGTTGTTTCTATTCACTTGGGCCCAATGTTGCATATTCGGGCCTACTTTATGCAGACTTGAGCCTATTCTTTTCACAGTGGGGCTTACATTTTCACACTTGGACTCTATTTATGCGCATTTGGCCCAGAATAGTGTAGTTTGGGAAACGTCTCTAAAACAAAATTAACTGAGCAAAATCAGGGCACTGGAAGAAAACTATAAGGAAGATAAATATTTAATAACATTCTATAACATTCATTAAACCTATCCTATATATAAGATAAACTTAGTATTTTAACATAGAACATACATAGGTATTCATTCCATAATAGAGAAATACATTACAATTTGAATCAAACTCACATCGACTCACTTCCTGAGGAAGTCTAATGTATCAAAAACATAACTGAATCATAGATAAATAATTTTAGCATCATTATAAACTCATAATACATTCCATTTATCATACACCATACATAAAACATCAAACAATACATAGATTACATTATTTACAAAACCAACTAGAGGATCTCTTTTTAGGAATAGATCCTACTTGGAGTTCTGCGGAGAATCATTTATGAAAGAGACTCTAGTAGATCCCAATAAATCCAATCTGTGAGCACTCTCCTCTAGAATAGAGTATAGCAAATTCAACCTTACAGAAGAGTCATGCGAAGCCACTCTCTTGATCACAACTATCCCTCTCTACTTCTCTCCCTGAAAATGAATAACAGAAACTTCTTATAATTTTCTTAGCAAATACAATATGATTCTCACTCTGCAAATGGCCTCCAAAATTCTCCTCTACTTGTTTCTCTCATATGCATATGGTGGAAAATGGATTTCATTTTTCCATTTATATCTTTTTGGAAGATTTGCATGGGAAAAACCACCTCCAACCATATCATAACAAATGGTTTATTAACCATTTATTATATTATGGCTCCCTAATAGTATTTATTATATATTATTTATTTATTTTATTACTCCAATATCCCTTTCAATATTATTTAATTTTTAATAATACCAATAAATATATTCCCTTAAGGTAAGTTTACCCATACACTTATAATCCTAATAATTCTAATCATGAAATACGACCAAACACAAAAGGGACACACACACACCCACACACACACACACACATGTCTAATACCTTATATATATTTATTAATCAACAAATATCACCTTGATCAATCATAAATAAAATAAATATAATATATATAGTACTTTACCCTTAAATAATAATTCCACGATATTTACTAAATGCATTCTATCTACTTAATATACTAAATAACCACAACCAGTATATATATATATATACACACACACACATACATACACACACACACA
>MU227475.1:1893029-1926717 GCA_018584345.1 Thuja plicata | reverse complement strand
CATTTCATGATTTTTACATAATGTAATGAATTAAATAATGCTAATAGGCTCCTTGGATGCCATGTCATCTTTCTTGACCACTGGTGTGCTCTTGGGTTCAGGTACTCTGCTGGATGCCCCTGCATCAGAAGGAATAGATCAATTGTTGATTGTTCTAGAACACTGATGATTGAGAAAGGCATCACACAAACCTTCTAGAGAGAATCTCTAAGTACTGTTGTCTACACATTAAATCAAGTTCAATTGAAGAAAGACACCAATAAGACACCTTATGAGCTATGGTATGGATACACACCTAATCTAAGTTACTTTAGAATTTTTGGAAGTCAATCTTATATTTTGAAAGGTGATAGAAATGGAAAGCTTGAATCCAAAAGTGATGAAGGAATATTTCTAGGTTATTCTACCAAAAGCAAGGCTTATAAATGTCTTAACAAATCCTCTAATAAAATCATTGAAAGTGAAAATGTTAAAGTGGATGAATTTTCTGAGAAAAATGACGAGGAAAGCATAAAAGAACTGGAAGACTAAAACAAATTTTTCTATAGTGAAGAACTTGAAACTCTGCTTGAGAAACAGTTTATCACTACCGAGCGGCAGAACAATGCAACCGAGCATCAGGCTATACACACTAAAAACTAGGAAATTGCTAAAAATGATGAACCGAATGATGAAGATCAAAATGAAGATCAAGATGATGATCAGAATGATGAACAAAGATCTGAACCAGTACTTCCCAAGTATGTTAGAAGACACCATCTATAGAACTAGATCATAGGAGACAAAAAGGCTAGAATGAGAACAAGAAGTAAGTCATTGAACACTAGATGTTTGATTTGTGATTTTGAGCCTAAATCTGTCAATACTGCACTTGAGAATCAAGAATGGGTTAGTGCAATGAATGAATAAATTGAGTAGATTGAAAAGAATAGAACATGGACATTAGTACCTAGACCGGATGACAAAAATGTCATTGGTACCAAATGGATATTCAAAAACAAGTTGAATGAGAATGGAGAAGTCACAAGGAACAAAGCAAGTCTAGTATGCAAAGGGTATGCACAAGAATAAGGTATTGACTATGGAGAAACCTTTTCACCCATTGCTAGACTAGAGGGAGTAAGAATTCTACTTTCTTATGTTGTTTTCAGAGGATTCAAAGTATACCAAATGGATGTCAAATTTGTATTTCTAAATGGGATACTAGAATAGGAGGTATACATTGAACAACCTGAAGGGTTTGTTGATCCTAATAAGAGGAACATGGTTTGTAGACTACATAAAGCCTTGTATGGATTGAAACAAGCACTGAGAGCATGGTATGAAAGACTTCACTCTTATCTCATAAGTATTGGATTTGTAAGAACAAGTGATAATAGTAATTTGTATTTAAAGGAAGATACTGATGATAACATTCTGATTGCTGAGATATTTTTTGATGATATCATATTTGGAGGTAATGATATGTTATACAAATCATTTGTTGCTGAATGAGCAAAGAGTTTGAGATGTCAATCTTTGGAGAGATCAATTTTTTTCTTGGTCTACAGATTCTACAACAGGATGCAAGCATATACATCACACAATCCAAATACATCAAAGAAGTTCTGAAAATATTCAAAATGGAGGAATCCAAACTAGTTGGAACACTAATGGAAAACATATGCAAATTGACAAAGGAAGATAAGTCAACTGAGGTAAATCAGACCTTATATATATCTATGATTGGAAAACTCATGTATGTTGTACATACTAGAGTGGATATAAAACATGCAGTTGGAATAGTTGCAAGATTCTCTGCTAATCCCAAGGAATCACACATGACTACTGTTAAAAGAATTCTAAGATATCTAAAAAATACTAAAGACTATGGTTTGTGGTATAATAAAGAAGGCAAATTTGATCTTCAAGTGTATACTGATGTTGATTGGGCTGGAAAAATAGGTGATAGAAAGAGCACAACAGGAGGAGCATTCTTTATGGGTGACAAACTTGTCACATGGACAAGTAAAAAGCAAGGATACATTTCTCAATCCACTGCAAAAGTAGAATATGTGGTTGTTGCTGCAAATTTCTCTAACATTGCATGGATCAAACAATTACTGAAAGGTATGAATATGGAAATTCTTGATCTAGTGATTATCTATTGTGATAATACAAGTGTTATCAACATTTCAAACAACCCTATGATGCATGCTAAGACAAAGCACATAGCTATCAAGTATCATTACTTAAGATAACAAGTGCAAGAGAAAGAAGTGATACTAGAATATGTACAATCCAAGGAACAATTAGAAGACATATTCACAAAGCCATTGCTAAAAGATACATTTGAGTACCTTAGGAAGAGACTAGGGGTTCGAACCTTGTCTAATGGTCACTAAGTTGATTAGGAGATTGAATCAGCCTACACATTATCATAAGATCATTCATGTTGATGCAAGAAAATAGATGGATTGCAATGATATATCAGTAAAAGAAGGTACTTATCTGAACCGAACACCACAGATACTGTTGGCTACTACAGAACCATTTTGCTGATGGAAAAGAGATATACAATGATATATTTTAGTTTGGCATTGTTGTCAAAGGGAGATATGTACTTAATGAATATGGAGAGATGTACTCAATGAATATATCCATATGAAATATCTATCTCGATCATCCAAAGGTAGAGAAGAAAAATATCCATCATGGAGAGGAATAGTCAAAGGGAGAGAAAGATTAAAAGAAACAACCGTCATCCTAAGGGGGAGAATTAGAGAAAAGTTAACACTACATATCTATCCAGAAAAGGGAGAGGAGACTCTACAACAAAGGGAGAGACAGAATTAGAAGTTGCTACATCTATCTAGTGAAGGGAATGAAGAATGAAGAGAGTACTCTACAAGAATCAAATCTAAGCTAGAAGAGTTTACCGAGAGTCAGATATTTGTAATTGGTTATATAATGATAAGTTTGGTATGACATGACATATTTCATATTGTTTTGATAAGTATGTTTCCATCAATGCCAAAGGGAGAGATTAATGAAATAAAACTGATTGAATGTTTGATGATGTTAATTTGATGATCACCGAGCTGCAAAAAGTAAATGCAAGACATTAAATCAGTTAATGTATTGTATTGTCATTGATGTAAACTTGATATAATATGATTGGTCATATAAATATTTTCATAGACTTCAAGAAACCAAAGAGTTAAATTTTTTTTTATCGGTAAACATATAAAGCCACTGTACACCGAGTGACAGTAAGAACTGATGGACAGTGCACAATGACGGAGACAAAGAACCCTGAGTAGTCACAGTCTATACCAAGCACTGAAACACCAAGAATAACTGAAGTGAACCCCAAGAATAACTAAAGGTAATATCTAAGGATAACTGGAGTCAATAACTGAGAAAACCAATATTTGATCACCAATCAGAACTGGAGTTAGGAAATGACAAAAAACTTAGCTGGCAGGAGCTATAATTAGAGTTAACTGATTGATTACTTTGTTTTCATCAACCAGTTGAAATGAAGATTTAAAGCTAATTTTATTCACAGTTGTCAAGGAGAAATCTATGAGATAAAACTAAAGTTGTGCCTTAAAGATTAAACCAATGCATGGCAAGATTTGTGGATCAAGAAAGCTATCTACGTCAAGAACAAGAAAGACAAGGAATGTAAACAATGAAATCATGTCTATATAAAGAGACAAATAATTCATTATCAAGAGAGAAATGCTGAGTATAATTTTGGAGAATATAGAAGTCTTCATGTAGATATAATCTTACAGGCTAAAGGACAGAGCCAAGAATTATGCAGACACTGAGAAACATAGAAGCAACAACATTCACCAAGTAGAAAGAACAAGGAGGGGAGCAAAGGAAAAGAAGAGAATATTGAGAAGAGATGTATTATGGTCTTACAAAAGATCTAAAAATATGCAATTTTAAGTTGTATTAATGAATAGATCATTTATTGTTTCAATTTAACCATTGATTCAGAAAATCTCTTAACCAAGTGGGATTTAACAATCCTTAATGTATTGAGCTACTCAAGAGTATAAATAGGTTTTTCTTGTTGACAACATAGTGAATGCCTAAGGTCAAAAGACTAACCAATGGTTTTAAATCCTCTAACAAGGTCACACTTAACAATGTGTTTGTAACCTTTAACAGGGTTGGCTCTTCACGGAGCTCACTTCAGAAGAGTGAAAATTTTGGGTTACTGGTCCCAAGTGGTTTTATCCCTTTATAGGGTTTCCACGTTAAAAATCCATGTGTCAAATGTGTATATGGTTCATTTCTTTGATGTTTTTCTTTACACAATACTAAAATAGGATTGGTCGGTAAACACTAAGTCTATTTACTGATATTCGGTAAAGGCTAAGAAAAGATAAACTACTATTCAGTAAAGCTTAAGAAAAGGATAAATAGTATATTCACCGAGTAGTATATATATGTTAGACTTAAAAAATGCATACATCTTGTAGGAATGAATATAACTAGAGATTTCATATATGTGATATAAGTTTTGGTTGGATTATTGGATTAATTTTTGAGGCCACTGAGTCACCCCCCCACTCTCAGTTATTCTAACATTGATGATGTCCTCTTGGAATCAAAATGGACATGAAATTGCTTGATTACGGAGGTAAAATGAAAGAAACATCTTGTAATGCAAGATGATATTGAAATGTTGATGTTGATTCCAATAATTAAAATAATGCAAAGAAGCAACAAGAAACTACTTTTTGTTTGGTTGAAATTGGGCTCTATTTGGTGAAAATCGAGCCAAGAAGGTTTAATTAAAAAGAAAAAGAGTGGTTTAAAAAATCAAATTAATTACCCCCAAAATTTGATTTTAAATAGGGTAAAAATCATTTTTACTTTTCATTGTTACTATTCAGTGTGCAAGATTTTGTTCTCTAAGAGAGATATGTTGATCCTCATTGAGTAACACCACTTTGAGCTTGTCTGACTTCATTAGCAACCAGCCCACTACGTGCCTAAGGTATGTAGTCGATAACCTTATCATTAGTAGTCAAATTAATGCTCTTTACTTCTGTTTAAATTCAAATTATAGCCATTTTCTAGGAAATGACATTTAGAGTAGGTAAAATGGTGTTTTTGGCATAACTCATCATTTCTGGTAAATAAAAGATTGTTTTCTGTTGTGTTTGCATCATTTTTTGGTTTTCTGTAAAATGTCATTTCCTATTGTTAGAATGTTGTATCCAATGAATGAAGTGCCATTTCCCATGAACCAAAATTTATGGGAAATAAAATGTAATTTTCGAAGACAATAATGTCATCTCCGGATTAAAACATCATTTACGGGATTCAAAATAGCATTTATCATGCAAAAAAATATTTCCAATATGAAAAAAATCATTTCATGTTGAAACATCATCTGTGTTATGTAAAATGGCATTTTCAAGATAGTGAACTAGATTTTTGTCTTTTTCTGCTTAATAACTGTGTGTTTTCCCTGATTAGACTATTCTGAACTTCCTAATGATGTCATACTATTGATTATACCTGTGAATGTCATCCTTTTTGCCCCATGTGTTTGATATTATTTTATGTTTCTGTGTGTTGTAGATTGATAGAGGGACTCTGAACATGTGAGGGCCTTATCCTCGCATGTTCTCCCAATTTGGCATGTTATCTAATGTTGATCGACAAGTTATTCAACATTGTTCAGGTATCTCTTAGATGTGCCTGAGTAGAGGATTAATAGGGGGCTACTAAAAAACATTGATTAAGCATTGGAACTAAGGGCAT
Source organism: Thuja plicata (assembly GCA_018584345.1). Lineage (NCBI taxonomy): Eukaryota > Viridiplantae > Streptophyta > Pinopsida > Cupressales > Cupressaceae > Thuja > Thuja plicata. The sequence continues at coordinate 1,920,942 of MU227475.1, read as the reverse complement.
AATAACTTTCATCTGCCCACCAATGAGATTAGCATTACCCCTAAGGATGTCGAGCAAATTTTTAGGATACCTGTGATAGGAGATTTGGTATATTAGGACTCTACAGATGTAGCCTGCATTGATGTTGAGATACGAGTGTTCCAGGATCCATTGATTTTTGAGAGGCACATCACATGGGAGCACATGGAGAGTTACTATTTGACCCTTCCTACTGTATTGGCTACCTTGATAAGAGGTTTCTTGGTTCTGGACCAGAGTGCACAGGGATTTTCTATTGGTTGGAGCAGACTTATTAAGGATCTGGTACAGAGGCCTCATAGGATGGATTGGTCTACCTATATTATTTCCCATTTATATCATGATATGCACCAGAGCATGTATTAAAAGGATAGGTCCATGTTAGTGGGGCTCGTATTGTTGAAGATCTAGGCCTGAGAGCACATCCCAATTACACAGCCAGTGGTGGTTATATATTATCACCCTTAGGAGCCTTATGTATATATGTATGGTAGATATATTGTTCATCCATGGCACCCTGACCTGGCCTTCTGGTGATGTTCATTGGATGATCTTACAATAGTTATCTAGTAGTCGTACTTGGATTGTGAGGAGTCGAGCAATGATTCTTGAGAGATGCCCTTTGTGTGCATAGAGAGATGTCTGATTAGGAAGACACCACACATTTTAGAGAGATACTTGGTGATCCGTGCACTTTGATAGCTCGGTATGGCTTAGCCTATGCCACATGGAGTAGCTTTATAACACCCCACTAGGGAACCCAAGAGAAGTTAAACTAAAACATGTTACTAAGTTTACAGAATGATTTTTTTTTAAGAGTTTATAATTGATAAAGAATTAACAATGTGGAAGCAGTATAACATAAGACATACATACTCATAAATGCAACTCATTTACAAATTACAAATCCCGAGGGTTCCATGATTCAGAATTACATAAGTTAACTAATCTACTAAAGGAAATTAAACAATATAACATCTTCATATAATGCAAATGAATAACAAGAACATCATCTCATAAATGAAACCTAGATACAACTAATACCATAATGTATACATAAAAAATCAACATCCACTGCACAAGTCGCTGGGTATGTAATAAAAACCCAACATAAAGTACAATACATTAATCCAAGAATATCACAATTGATACAATGATACAAGAATACAAGATAATAAAACATTCCATGTTGCACAATCTTCATCTTGTAACTATGGATACTCTGTTATGGATCTTGTTCTAGGACCTACCATCTTTGAGTCTCACCGTGTCTCCCTATCCTTGTTATTCTCTCATCCAAGGCCTTCAACGTATCATACCAGTAGTGATTAAATACGTTATTAGGCTGAGTTACATACTTTATATATATATATATACACTTATATATATATATATATATATAAGCATTTTCTTGTGATTATTTAAAATGGATAAGGTATATATATATAATCACGTGCTCATTAATTATAGGTAGATATATATAGTTATTTATTTACATAATTCTGCTAATCCCTATTCAACCATGCGTACAAATATATTGTCATTTTACTTGATATGTGTTGTAGTTTGAATTCAATATATTCATGATTTGCAGATATATAACAGATGTTACTATAAGGTTGAAATAGTAATTATTCAGAATTTGGGTTAATTTACCAGCTTTGGATTTATAAGGCACTGCAGTCTTCTATCTATGGTCTAGCAAAATTTTTAAGGAGATCTCAATCGTTAAAAAGGTCCCTAAGTAGCTGCTCTTTATTTTATATACTGCTGAAAATAGTTTAAATGGAAATGAAAAAATTTAGTATCGGTTCAATCAATGTTTTATTTACACCTTATGCATTTATTTAGTAGGATCACTCGGTGTATCAATTTAGTTTTACTAGTAGAAGGGTATGATGGGTAGTCTTCCCTATTATGTTTATATTAGAGTTAGATAGATTAGGATAATATAAACAAGTTTTAAAAATACATAGTAATTCTTTTTGGTTGTGAGCTAGTAACAAGGATCTTAGTCAAAGAAGTGAGAGGTTACAAGTGATGGAAATCCAAGAATAGAAACAAGGACACCCTTTCAAGCACAAAGGTTAAATAGATATGTGAACAAATAAAAGCAGACAACATTGACTTCCAGGCAGAATCAAAATACAACAATACTCTATCTACTACCATGTAATGCTTAACCTGTATAAGGAAATAGCTCTATAATTAATCTGGCATACGTTGATAGTTTAATTGCAAAGTGGGCATATGCCCTCTCATTTATGTAACTTTTCTGGACTTTGGTCTCGGGCAAGGCTGGAGGTTTTCTTGACCCCATTCTTTCCTACCAACGCCTGCAGTGAACGGGGTGAACTCTCATTTGTATTTAAAATTATTTAATTAATAAAATCATTTGGCTACGACCTTTTACCGATTAAAAAAAAAACATGCAAATTGATAATAAAATATCCATTCATTAATTATGCTTTTAAATCACAATTTTGGATTTAATAATTAATTAAATCCTCTATTCCAAAAATTAGAATTTTTAATTAACACATGTATTTAATCAATTTTCATTAATTAAGTAAAATCATATTTAATATTTCCAAATTTAATAAGATTTAATTATTAATTACATGATTAATTTAATAAAACACTCAACCAACTAACATAAAAATTATATCAATCACATGACTAGACAAAATGATGACAAAACTGACTGAACCCAAAATACCACAAACAAGCACAAAGGAAGGGTTCACGAACGACGTCACCTTGACGAATTCATAAGGTAGAAAATAAGATACTTGTCCACTATTTCAGGAAAATAATGGCTTAAGTTGGGATTTGGACCTGTCTGTTATCTCCCCTCTCTTACCATTGAAATATTGCGATAAGATACGCTCATCCTCACAATTCAGGGAAGTCGATGCCTGATACCTGCAAACTTACATCACAAAGTCAAGCATGTACACAATATATATAACAGACAATGATAAGGATCGGTAAAACATGTGGATCTCACAATGCAAGTGACTACGTCTTTGTCATCTACCATATCAGACACATCATATGGAAATGTAAGATAAACACACCACATAGTAATGTAAAAGAAATATGCCAACCATACACATGCAAGTATGGGGTGAGTAAAATCATCCTAACATATGCATAATAATCATGAAAATAACCAAATATCATGGCATAATTATTGAAAGTTAATTTATTGGTGGGCACTACATACACCTCCTGTAAAATTAGGCTTACTCTTGGAAGCCAACAAACATAATAAGATTAAAAGGTTTACATAAAGGTGCTACAATGGTTCTCTTATGAATACAATGCATAATTCAATTGGGGACTTAGGTCCTTGACGCAATTGTCCTACTATGATAAAACACCCTAGTACCATTCTCTGCAGTATCCTCCCTTACACATACTATTAGAGGTCAATAACGAACATGATAGAAATAACACTTTTCACAAAACTTAGCTAGCAATATCAAACATTCGGAATAGTCATCAAAAAATGGAAATAAAACTCCAAAGAGGGTGGAATAATTAGTTCAACATTAAATCATAAAAGTGCACAGTATATCAACGGTAAATCAAGTGTGACCAGTGTCACAAAATAGATAGCAAAAATGGAATCAAATGACTAGTCCAAGCAAAAGAAATTTCAAAAATTTAATGCTAGCCCAAACACAATATGAACAAATCATGAAAACTCAAAATAAATAGTGAATAATAAAATATCAAACATAACAAAGTGACTAGTGTTAGCCACACTTAAGAGAGTAACTATTTCATGACACCTAAGAATACAACATCCTAGACGCATTAGAGAATGTATCCAAACACGGTAGATAGTGGCTAAGGTAAGATGCGTCACATAAAATGGTAACCAAACAACTTACAAATTATTATCAATAGATTATAAGTTACAATGGTCAACAACTAAACACCTTGTGGGCATACAAAATCTTAGAGTTCCCAGTGTAGAAACTCAGGCCCTGATACTAGATGTAACACCCAACCAGGGAACTCAAGAGAAGTTACCCTAAAACAAGTTAATAAGTTTACAAAATGATTTTTTTTAAGAGTTTATAATTGATAAAGAATTAACAATGCAGAATCAATATAACATAAGACACACATACTCATAAATGTAACTCATTTACATAATACAAATCCCAAGGGTTCCATGACATAGAATTACATAAGTTAACTAATCTACCAAAAGCAATTAAACAATATAACATCTTCATATAATGCAAATGAATAACAAGAACATCATCTCATAAATGAAACCTAGATACAACTAATACCATAAGGTATACATAAAAAATCAACATCTACTGCACAAGGCGTAGGGTATGTAATAATAACCCAACATAGAGGAATATACATTAATCCAAGAATATCACAACTCATACAATGATACAAAAAACAAGATAAGAAAGATAAGAGAAAGTTTTCCAACAATGAAGAACAAGAAGGAACAACAGTATCAAGGATCATTCAAGCATAAAGTCATGAATGTCAGAGCTCAATGGTAATAAGAATCACTACCACCCGATCGTGTGGAACCAAAGGTCCACTCCCACCATGCTAAGGAGATAACAACATAGCCCACTCAAATAAAAAAACCAAAGAAAGAAGTGACAACTAAGCAAGGGGATCCTGATAGCTCTCTAACTCAAGGGCAATTGACACATGTAGGAAACCTAGATTGTGTATAGGAAGGTGTCATCATATATTCTAACCCTAAAGTCATGTCCTAGTCATCCCTCTAGACCCTGACACTTAAGTGACCATATACGATATCAATGACTCCTAAACCAGATGAATCCATTAACTATGTCAGAACCATACCTCATAGGGAAACAAGCATCATCACATCCTCCATCTTAGCCTATACAAGAGCTCACGCATGGGTGAGGTATCATATCTTATTAATTCATTTTAAACCCCCCAATTATATATTATGTTATCACTAGATTAATAAAATTTACAATAAGTGATCATGAATGCCACTTGTGGGCCCCGACACTTATTGCAAGCCACCCCTACTACACAGCTAGATAACCTACCCTAATGCTCCAACCAAAAGAACCAAAAGAAAGAAAAAACCAAAACCATGAGGAATTCTCATAAATCATAAAATAAAATAATCACCAAGGAAAATATTGGAGCATAAAAAATAACATATATCCTATACAAGGATCCAAACTATCCATCCCATACTAGACATCTCAATAGAACAATACAAATTCTCGTATCACATCACAAGATCAATGATCATCAAAACATCACAAGAACCCATCTCCAAACATGGAGTAATATAATCCATAAGATAGTCATTCAGAATACTGAACCACCATAACAGTAGAAATAAGGTGACCAAGTTAATTAGGACTCAGCACAAAATTGGTCATCACCTTTTCGTGGTTAAATAACATAATGATCGGAGACTCAGAGAACACACAACATAAGCAATATATGTATACAAAACAATACAAGAACCAATAGAGATATGAAAATGGTTATAAATTTTCCACAATATAAACTCAAGTAGTATAGAGATAAAATCATAAAATAATTCAAGTTCCAAAAGACAAAATCCCTCCTAGGGCATCACTCTACCCATAATGACAATTAACCACAACAAATGCAAAATAAAACTCCAATTGAAATAACATATCCATATATAAACTATCTTCTAATCAAATAATATAATTGTATACTCTAAAAAATGGCTTCGCTAATTAATTAACTAAATATTTATTATTTAATTAATATTGACTTGATGAATTAATTAAATATTTATTATTTAATTAATGTTTATTTCTTCTATTTATTAAGTAAATTATTTTAATTTATTTAATACATTCACTATAGTCTATTCTTCTTATCGTAAGTCTTCAAAATTAGTCTTATTAAAGTAGCTAATTATACAGTCACTAAATATGACTAAGCCTCCTAGTCCACCTCTTAGACCTAGTCACTTGACACATCACCTTGGCTAAAATAATTAATTATTATTAATTATTAATAAATCATTATCCTCACCCACACATGTCCTATTCTTAAGGTCAATGTGGCCTCATAAGACTTGGTCTCATGACCACATGTCTTCCCCTACACCAAGTCAAGAAGCAATCCCTATTCCTAAGGAGCTTCTTAAGCCACCTCAAAGAGTCCAAGATGACTCATGGGACACTTGTACCAAGATTCCTCATGAGGAAAAATTCCTTCCTCTTTCCTCTCCATGGTCTTTGTGAGACACTTGATATGTGTCTTTTCCTTCCACCTTCTTCTCCTCTATGTCAATGAAGGAGGATCATCCTCCCTATTCTTCCTCTCACATTCTAACTATATCCCCCTTTCTCTCAAACCCTTTAACCAAGTCAATAGAAACCCTAGGATCTTCCAATTTTCAATCTCCACCCTAGGATCATGCCACCTATGCTTAGGTCCTCCAAAAACCTATAAAGGGAGCCTCATTCTCCCCTTTGTAATCTAATAGGAAATTAAGAATTCAAGTAATGATCAAGTAATCAAGCATTCAATCCATCAAGCATTCAAGCAATCACATTCAAGCATTCAAGCAAGCACATCAAGCATCCAAGTATTTCCACACCATTCCATCATCCATTTAGTTGCATTTTACACTTATTCACTCAAATCTCCACACTTGGGTGACATATTAGACAAGTAGCTTCATAGGAAATCTGAGAGCTCAACATCCAAGAAATCAAAGCTAGGAGAACAATGGAGACAAGCTGCAAAGGGTAGGTGAAGGTAAAACTTGTTCTTTTACTTCATTTGTTTATTTGTATTCTTCATTGGGTTGCATTTAGATAGATTTATTAGCTTATTAATAGTAGTATTTCATTTATCATAGTTGACATCTATTTTGCATACATTTTTGGCGCCCACCGTGGGGCCACCCCCCCCACAAATTTACGTTTTGTTTTTAGTTTTTCCATGTGAAGGATTTTACAGGCTGTTTCTACGCATCCATTCCCGATACCTGCGCATCCATCTGTTTTTGTTGCACTTTTGTTCAAACTACGCATCCATTCCATACAGATGCGCTTTAATTCACTATTGCTGCACATTAATACATTCTGCACAATTACTCTTTGTTCCTGTGCATTTATCTGTTGTTCCTAGGCATACATAATTCCACCATCAAAAGCCTATTTTTCTTGTCATTTGGTTTGGCTAATCATCTTAACAAGTTTGTGTTTGTTTTTTGTAGCTTTTAGGCTATTTTGCAGATCATAAATCTGAAGACCCCAATCTCCAATTATTGACAGTTTACTTGTAGGTTCCTAGGGGTTTGCAAAATAAACCATAACCTTCATTTGGGCTATAAAATATGACATGCTTTTGAAATTCACGTGTCTTCTTTAGTTTAGCAAACTGTCTGTTTTGTTTTTCTTTCATAGCTAAATTTGTAATCCCAGATTATAACAACGTATCCTCTCCCCTCACCATTCATGGACCTTGGGTGTAAGAGAAACTATTATAATCTTTAGAGGGCAGTCTTTGGTGGGAAAAGAGGTACTCACTCCAAGGAATGACCCAACTGGTAATAGGCTAAAGCCAAGCCCCTCCAAACCGGTATACAAAAAATGCCATTATGATTAATCTCATAGTGGATAGGTGTGAATTCATTGTGGCAACCAAAATTCTCCTCTAGTACTCATGTGGTGCGTTAAAGTACCTACATTGTTAAGGTGAAAATCTTACTTTGAAAGGATTGGGAGAGCCCCCTTAATTGGGAAAATAACTTGATCACAACCACCAGAATGGATGTCCTTACTAAAATATTTACTTTAGTGGCCAAAAACCTTCTATTTTCTTGTTCAATGGGTAGCCCAACTTATGAAGACACCCCACATTACTCATGGTTCATAGTAGAGATAGCAGTTATTTGGGAAGTAATGACCCATTGAATTTGGAAATTGGTGTGCTAGAGAAGTGAGTGCACTATAAGAAGGAGTCTATGCCTCCAAGTTCTTAGGCTATCTGCTTTGAATTGCGTGGCTGGATTTTATTATCCAAGTGGGGATTCAACAAATATTGTCCTTGCCAACCTTAATAATTGTAAGCGTGTTTGTGCATACATACTAGATTAAATCATATTAGATAATTTATATCTTGTGTGTGTGTGTTTATGCATTTTCATTTTGCCAAAATCAACTGAAAACAACAAAAATGTCTAAAAAAAAATCTAAAAAAAACCATCAAAAAATCAAAAAAATAGAACCTGCGCATTTGTCACTTTCTGCTGCGCATTCATAATAGCGAGCCTTTGTACGGACCCTCAATATTTCAAAAGTGCACTTTCAGATACCCATTTTTTTCCTTAGTGTGATTCTAGAAACATATTCAATTTTATCAAACCTTTGATCTTCAGTTTAACCATTCTCATCATCTTTCTTTCATCCAAAATTTCCTAAATCATTCCTAAATCTTCCAAGTACACATCCAAGTGTTGGAATACTACCTTGATTATCATATTGTGGCTTTTGTGAGATTTTATCATATCAGGATCTGTCATCCTTCATCAAAACTTACCTAGGCCACTCTCTCTTGGTTCTCCTTTGTCATATCATAGTGAGATCTATACCTCCTATTGACTTAGATTATCAAGTTACCTTATCTACCGAAACACTTTTTAATCTATTTCCTCCCATCTCTTCTATCATAACATCTTCATCTTCTTCATCTCTCACCTTTTATGGTTTAAACTCGATCTCAGAATCTCAAACAAACCGTAAATCCAAAATTCGTAGATAAGGTGGAAGGAGGCAATAACAATGAGGAAAACCCTTGGTCCAACAAGACTTCAATTTTTACATCTGAACACGAGCCCACTGACCAAGAGTTAAGAGAAGAAATGCAAGATGCTAGGTTTTATAATTTCATGGAAAGACTATTAGACAGGGATAAAGAGATCCTTATGCTTGCTCAACAAGGAGAAAAACTACCCAATGGTTTTGATGTCTCTACCCTTATAGAACCACTTATCACAAAGGATCAAGAAAACCCTAGGGGTTCTCAAGAGACACATGATCATAGAGAAAAAAAAGACAAACAAAATAGTACTTTCCAAAACACCCAAGGACCTCCACCACCCTTGGATCCCATCCTACAACAAATCCAAATTCTTCAACAACAAATGCGTGACATACAAACTGGATCATCAAACAAGAAATATTCCTTGGAAGATATATGTCCCTATCCATTTGATAAGCAATTGGCTATGATTCCATTCCCTCCTCACTTTGAGGTACCACAATTTGATAAATATAAAGGGAATTCATATCCACAAGACCACATTCGTGAATTTTGTGCTGCTTGTATTGAAGTCATCCACAATGACACATATCTTATGTGACTATTTCCACAAAGTTTAGGAGGAAAATCCATGGAATGGTTCTCCAAACTACCCCCAGGTATCAAATCCTTCAATGAGCTTATTGACAAGTTTGTGACTCACTATTCTTATAATATCAAACATGAAGTCACAATGCTTGATCTTTACAATGCACAACAAAAGAATGGGGAACCCTTCCTTACCTTTTTGCAAAAATGGCGTCAATTATTTTCCAATTATCCACAAACAATCCTTGAACAAGAGAATATGGATATCTTTGTGCAGAACCATACACAAGAAATGAGCTATAGGTTACAATTGCAATGTCCTCCAAACTTTAACAAGCTCATAGTAAATGGAGTCAAAATTGAAGAATCTATGGTTAGAAAGGGTGAAATTAAACCTTACTCCAAAGACAAAGTTGGATCCTCAAATTCAGATTCCAACAACAACAATAATGACAAATCCAAATTTTGGAACAAAAACAAGAACATTGTCAATGATGGGATTGTGGATAATCGACATGTCAAACCAACACAACCTATTTTGAATCTCACAAGCAAAGCCAATTCTACTCAACCTACTCATAGCAATAAAAGTGTAGATCAAAATACCAACAACGATTCATCAAGATTACCCTTTATGCCACGTAGAAGAACTTTTACTCCTTTGGGTGAATCTCTAGAATCTGCATTAAGGAAGTTGATCACAAAGAAACTCATTGCACTTCCTGAAACTAGAGATTTCGAACCTAGGGTGAAGCCTTCTTGGTGGAATGATAATGATTTTTTCATGAATTTCATAGAGGGAAAGGTCACAAAACCAATGATTGTCAAATACTCAGGCATGTGATACAAGATTTGATTGACAACGAAGAAATTAGTGTTGATGGACATACCTCAAATGAGTCACATACAACTTTCAAAGATCCACTTCCCAAACATGAGAAAGGAAATTCTTCCAATGCTAAGGGTGATAACCAAGCCAACTACAATACCACCTCCTACAGCTATATAAATCACATTTCTGAATGTCATCCTTCCCAATACTATGTCAATGTGATTTCTATCAAAGAAAAGATTCAACCACCTAATGTCACTACTCGAGCCCAATCCAAGCTTACTCTTCAAGGTGTTCCATCCAAACCTAGCACCTCTCAAAACAAGTCTACCTATGTTCCAAAGTCCATGCCCAATGTTTCCAACCAATACAATATTTTGGAGCAATTGAAGAAAACACCAGCCCAAATATCACTACTAGATCTTTTGTGTCTGTCACCTTCTCATAAGGATATTCTTGAGAAAGCTCTCCTAGAAACCAATGTTCCTAAAAATCTAGATCAAGACCAATTCCAAGCTATGGTGGGACATTTGACAACTCCAAATTATCTATCCTTCACTGAGAATGATGTCCTAGACATTAATCAACCACATAATGCTCCACTCCATATAGAAGGCCTTGTACAAAATCATAAAATCAAAAGAGTAGTAATAGATGGAGGAGCTGGTTTGAATATATTCACTTTAAAACTAGTCCTTGCATTGGGATTTTCTAAAAATGTTGTAGATCCAAAGAAGAAAATCACAATTAAAGCTTATGATGAGGAAGAAAGTTCATCCAAGGGATTTTTTGTTCTTCCTATCAGAGTTGGTCCTGTAGTCAAAGATGTGCTTTGTCAAGTCTTGGATATGGATTTGGAATATAGCATCCTTTTGGGGAGACCTTGGATTCATTCTATGCAATCTGTGCCATCAAATTATCATCAATGTTTGAATTTTCCACATAATGGTCAAGAGATAACTATCAAAGGAGATCTGAATCCTTTTCAATATTGCAACATTGTGAAGCCAACACCTGAATCCTTGGTACCCTATAATTGTATTGGATCTTCTCTACCAACACCCATTGATCCCAGTAATGAAGCATCAACTTCTAAATCCCATGGAATCAAAATAGACATAAAAGAACAAAGTATGGGAGAATACACTTTGGGCCAAACTTTGTGTATCACAGAATTACCCTTATCTCCTAATTCATATGGAAAATCCTTGATTACCAAACAACAATTAGAAGCTCCTTCTACACTGGTTTATGGTACATTTGTAAGTGGGGGAGCTATATAAAAAGAGGCAGCTGGGTGTAATGCTAATCATTTTCCAAAACACCATAAAGATCAAGAGGATGAAAAAAATGAGTGTATATCACCTGATATATACAGTAAAGGATATACTTTGTTACAAAAGATGGGATATCAAGGTAGTGGACCTATAGGGTTGCAAAGAGAGGGTGTCATAAAAGAAATTATAAAGAATCCAAATTATCAAAGAGACACCACTGGATTAGGATACAAAGGAGAAGGACCAAAGGAATCTAAAGGTAAAGAAAAGGTTACACCTTTCTATAAGAATTCTAAAACTCCTGCATTACAATTCCAGAACCATGGCATGTATGTAGATCTATAAAATCAAAATATAGCGCAAGAAGTCATTAACTGACTTAGAAATGATGATGATGATGATGATGATGATGACGATGATGATGATGATGATGATGATGATGATGATGATGATGATGATGATGATGATGATGATGATGATGATGGTGATGATGATGGTGATGATGATTCTAATGCTTATGAATGGGATTAATTATCTAATTATACTGAAGATATGGGAGTTGATGTTGTTCATACCTATGGTAACAATTATCATGAGCGGGATAGTCCAAGGACTAAAAAATTATGATTAGATTCACATGATACTACTCTTGGTGATTGTGAGGAAAGTGAGAGTTATCTTGAGATAGGCGATTCGGATGAGAGTATGGAAATAGACCTTGCTGATACAATCATCAACTTTGAGAAATTTTCTATCAATACCATCTCGTCCTTTGAGACTGAACCAAATGATCCAATACCCCTTAACCACCCCAAACTTATCGCTTGGGATTATCCCAATTATCCCGAACTTGATGTTTTCCATAATGATGATGCAATTAATGACTATCTTGGGATCAGAGATCATCTACCACCAGGAGATCATAAATCAAGATTCCCAATAGAACTCAATGACATGGCTTACTTTGGAGAGGGTTCCAATCCTTTCATTTGTAAAAATGTCAAAATAATAAATAGATCTAGTGGTGAAAACCACTCAGTGGCAGTGTTAGATCCTAAAAAGGTAAAAAGAAAAGATGTATCTGAGGGTGAAAACCTCTCTGAGGCATCTGAAGATGGAAGGATTGAAACTCTCCCCAATTATATGTATCAAGAGTAGTCTGTTATACTTATTGAACCAACATTTCCTCTCAACATTAGAATGGAGGATTCACCACGTATTTTGAAGATAGTCGCATCCATAACAGAGCCAAAAAAAGAAGCCTTTTCACAATTTTTCAAAGAGAGCTAGATCAACTTTTCTTGGTCTTATGCTGATATGCTTGGGCTAGATCCTCATCTTATCATGCATCATTTGTCCATTACACCTGGAATCAAGCCCATAAAGCAAAAACTCAAGAAGATGCATCCCTGTATTGCACTTATGGTCAAAGAGAATTGAAGAAATTATTGGATGTTGGTTTCATTCAAGCTATTTGATTATGTTGAGTGGATCTCCAATATTGTACTAGTGTCCAAGCCAGACAAGTCCATTAGGATTTGCATAGATTTTTGAGATCTTACCAAGGCTTGTCCCAAAGATGACTTTCCATTGCCCAACATTGATATTATAGTTGATTTAACAGCTGGGCATGAGATGTTATCCTTAATGGATGGGTTTTCTGGCTATAACCAAATAGAGATTGCACCAGAAGACTAGGAAAAGATTGCTTTTACATGTCCTTGGGGCACATACTGCTGGAATGTAATGCCTTTTGGGCTTTAAAATACTAGGGAAGCCTATCAAAGGGCTATGACCACAATCTTTCACGACATGATGCATACGAGTGTTGGATATGATATTCACCCGAATGGAAAAGTATCAGATTAGACTTAATCCAAAGAAGTGTGCATTCACGGTTACATCAGGAAAACTATTAGGGTATATTGTCTTAGCTAAGGGCATAGAAGTGGATCCAGAAAAACTCAAGGAAATCATGGAGATGGCTTCACCTATGAATATTATTCAATTGAGATCTTTACAAGGGTGCCTTATGTCAATCAAAATATTTGTTTCTCAATTAGCCGACAAAAGTCACCCTTTTCAGCATTTGTTGCATAAAAACATCTTATTCAAGTGGGATGATAAGTGTGAAGAAGCCTTCACTAAGATCAAGCAATATCTAGCAAATCCTCCCACTCTTATGTCACTGATTCTAGGCAAGCCACTCTTTCTCTATATTTCAGCTATAGAAGTCTCGCTCAGTGCTCTTCTGGCCCAAACAGATCAAGAGGGAAAAGAAAAATCTATATATTACATCAATCGCACCTTTGTGGGATATGAGCTCAATTATTCACCGATTGAGCGAGAATGTATAGCGGTAGTCTTTGCTTCACAAAAGTGGTGGAATTATATGTTGTCTCATTCCATCAAGATTATTGCAAAGATTGATCCTTTGAAGTGTCTTCTGAGCAAGACTACATTACTGGGAAGATTGGCTAAGTGGGTCATGTTGCTTAGTGAATTTGATATTGAATACGTGGATAGGAAGGCTATTAAATGGCAAGTAATTATTGATCAATTAGCCAAGGTGCAACTAACAGATGATCAACCTATCCATACAGAATTTCTGAATGCCCATATCTTGACATTATCTAGAAAAACCTGGAGGCTATATTTTGATGGATCATATACTCAGCATGGTTTTGGAGCTGGATTGTTATTTGTTACACCACAAGGATATACCATACCAAAGTCTTACAAGTTACTTTTTCCTTGTACAAATAATGTAGTTGAGTATGAAGCTTTGATGATCGGGTTGAAGATGGATCTACAATGGAAAGTGATTGATTTGAATGTCTATGGGGATTCCCAACTAATTATCAATCAAGTTAATAATGAATATTAGACCAAGGATGACAAGTTATTACCATATAAGCACATGGTAGATGACTTTAAGGAATATTTTTCAATTATTAACTTTGAGAAAATCCTAAGGCATGCAAATAAGGCTGCAAATGCTATGGAAACAATTGCTTCTCTATTTGATGCGGAAGATACAAAAGCCCATTTTGAGTTCTTAGTGGAATCTTTGGCTTATCCTACGTACGATGATCCTGATACAAGTATCATATGCAATATTATCGGACAAGATTATCCTACCTAAAAGACAATATCCTTCCCCCTGACTTATCTAGAAATAAAAAATGAACCTTTCAGCGCTAAACCTCCCGCTATCTCCTAATATATGAAACCCTGTATCGACGAGGTCTTGACGGTACTCTCTTACGATGTCTTGAACATGATGAAGCTCAAACTGCATTACAAGACGTACACAAGGGTATTTGTAGAACACATTCAAGTGGTCCTTCCTTGGCTAAGAATCTCATGCGTATGGGTTACTATTGGCCTACTATGGATATAGATTCCTTTCACTTTGCTAGGAAATGCAAGAAATGTCAAATACATGGGAATCTTATTCATGCGCCGGCACAACAACTTCATCATGTTACAACTATATTTCCATTCAGTCAGTGGGGACTTGACCTCATGGGCGCAATTCACCCTCCATCTTCCAATAGCCATAAGTTCATTATAACCACCATTGAGTATTTTACCAAGTGGATTGAAGTTGTTCCCTTGATCACTACAACAAGCAAACCGGTTTCCATGTTTATCCTTAACTATATCATTTGTCGATATGGCATCCCTATGCATCTTATTACTAATCATGGAAAGCAATTCCAAAATAGAGATATACATGAACTATGTGCCAAATTCCACATCACCCACCATTTATTACCATCAAGGTAACGGCCAAGCTGAGGCGTCTAATAAAACCATTGTCAAAATCCTTCAAAAGACTGTTAATGACGCTGGCCATGACTGGCATGTCCAGTTGAATCCTTCCCTATGGGCCTATCGCACTTCCATCCATACTCCCACTGGTACCATGCCATATTCCCTTGTTTATGGGTCTGAAGTTGTCATGTCCCTTGAGGTCAAGTTACCTTCTCTTCATGTGTCCCTGAAATATTTGATACCAAATGAAGAGTATAGAGTTGCACGGCTAACTGAATTAGAATTGTTGGATGAACACCATCAAAGAGCCTTTGATCATTTGAAAGTCTATCAACAAAGGATGTCTCGTCAGTATAATAGTAAATTGAAACCCAGAGACTTTCAGGTGGGTGATCTATTCCTTCATGAGAATCCCAAAAACCAGCAGCATCGTGAGAAGAAGGGCAAGTTTGAGCCTAATTGGTTAGGTCCTTTTGTGATTATATCATCCTATAGTTCTAGGGCCTATCAGTTGTCAACATATGAAGGAGATCCCTTGGATGAGCCTCTTAACAGCATGCACCTAAAGAATTTTTATGCATGAGATCTCAATGCAAGGAAAAATAAATCAAATTTAAAAATTTTAAAAAAAAAATCAAAAAATCACAAGAAAATTGCAATAAAAACATGTGGTGAAAACCTGGAAATAGGCGCCAGTTGTGACAAGTTAGCTCCTCTCTCTATTAGGATTCCACTATCCCATTGACCCATCTGTATATACCCATAATAAAGTGGCTATTGAAGTCACCATTTTCCTTGTACATATCATAATAAAATGGCCAATCCATGATTCCTATCCATTTTATAAATCCCTGATAAAATCCCATCATAGCTTGGTCTACTATCCTGGTATTCACCCTAGTCTAGTGTGTCTTTCTTCACCCATAATAATTCAATCCATCACCTAGTTGGGGGCATGTCCTTGACCTAGTTTGTGAAGTGAATCTATGATAGTCATGACTCTTAGAGGAAGGAACAGAGTATTTTTCACCAGATAAGCAAACACAATCAACTGTTCTTACATAATCTTATTCTAATCCTGATTCATAATCTGTGACCCATCTTTCAAGATATGACTATTTATCTATACATTTGCAACAACATCACATCAACCACACTGATCAATAAACCTAACACTATCTTTTGGCAAAAAGAAATGTATATTCATGAAAGGCATGTTAGAATGATTTGTTATACAATTATGCATTTATATATGGATTTCATTGTTATCATGTTCCTATGCTATTCTTGGATATCTTTGACATGAGTTTAACACTTCAAATATGTCATTGATTAGAATAGCTGAGATGGGACATGATATTTTCTTTTCATTTTTGTTTGTGGGATATCTTCCACTGAAGTCGAATGAACAAATAATTGGGGTGTCTATGCGTAAGTGCCTTCATCTATTTAATGAGTATTGACAACATGCAAATCATGTTGTTATATCAATACTATTAACGGTGATGCGCCACACATACCTCAACTCCAAATATTTGTTCCCCGATGGAGGAGGGTATTCCTTGTCTGTTATGCAAATAAAACTCAGGTCATCTCGGTTCAATTATACCTAGATGCTTGTCAATTTTTCTACATTAAACTCCATGGAAGAAGTGCTTAGGTCATCTTGGTTTAATTATACCATGATGCTTTCATCTTCTTGCAACATAACGAGCTCAATGATGAACAAAAAATTCCAATAATTATGAAGTTTTAAGATGTTTCTGAAGTTGTGGAGATACTCATTTTGCATATCATTTTGTATTGCATTTAATAGATCATAAAAAGCTCCTTTTATAGGGTTTTGTAGGATATCTTTCTTAGCTCACAGTTTCTCTTTGTCTATTCTTCTCGTGTCGGAGACATGGTTGTTTAAAATTGAGGACATTATGGATAACAAAAATATAACATTTATCATGGGTCATTATGTAAATGTCCTTAGTTTTTCTTTCTTAGGGTTGTTCATTTGTATATAACCATTTACATTCACATGCATGTTATGATCATCTCATTTTGTTGTAGTTGTCATTTCATATCATTATAGATCATTGTGTTATTCCTATCATTATACATTTTATATTATATCATTATTGCATATCATTAAGTTCATTATTATTTTAATTATCATTAATACTTATCCATTTATTTTTAAATTCATGTACCATTAGTCATTATGTGATCAAATCATAGTAATTTTTGCATCCATATAGCAATAAATAGTTCTAAAGAAAAATACATAATCAAAGTCATTCATCACATCCTGCATGTGTTAGTATCCACAAATGTATAATCAAAGTCATTCATCACATCCTACATGTGTTAGTATCCACAAATGTATAATGAAAGTCATTCATCACATACTGCATATGTCAGTATCCATATATATACATCATCATAAGGAATGCATCATAGAAGTAATCATAATAAAATTGCATCATATAGAAGGTCCATCATCAAGAGTCCATAAAACAAAAAAAATAGCTCCATATGTCTAATGATATCTCATAAAATAACCATATGTCCATAACTGTGCATCAAGTCTATCATAATAATACAATAATGATACAATGAAGCCATAAATAAAGAGTGTATGTCAAAATAGCTGATGCAGTGGCACCTCGACCCTAGAGCATTATGGAAAATTGCATAACATTGTAAAGTCTTGTTATGTTTAAGTTATTTAAAATTTCATGGAACCATGTTGTGAATTGATTTAATTTCTTTAAAATTGTATTTTAATGGCTTATTTGGATAGGAATATCGGGCATGTGGATAGTTCTAAAACTATCCTAGCATCTCTATAATGAGAGAATATTGTAACCGAATAGGCACACGAAGGGCATGGAAAGTGGACGGATGTAACTGTCCAAAATGGTCTTTAATAGACATCTTTATGCATTCAAAAGAGAGTCAATAGAGAGGAGATTACGAGATATAGTGTAAGAAGGAAAAGTGAGGAAGGAATTGGTCTCTCTGGCCTTCAGCCAGAGAGCCATTATTATCATGTATGCATTTAAAGTTTCAATGTAACGGCTTCAATAAAATGGTGTTTTCAATTCTCATCATGTCGTTCTCTTTCTATCTTTTACGGTTAATATGTCTTGCAAGTTGTTATTGCAGATTCCTAAATTAGTGTTGAGTGGCGGCTTCTTTTGTTATATTTTCTTCTGTCAAGCATTAGATATCGGGTTAGTTTGAGTAGAAAGACTGATTCAAGAGTCTTATGCGCGTTGTTAGCAAATTTGTGAATGTAGTCATCATTATTAATGCTAACGGCCTTGTATGTAATTTGTTACCATGTATAAACAAATCTTTGATAAATGGTTCTCAAGAACCCTTATTCAAATCTTTTAAAGATTTCAAATGGAAAGTTGGTAATCTAGTATCCTGGAAGGGTACGAATGTCTCAAAAATACAGTCTATTGCGGGGGGTAGTATATCCCAAACCAGCTGTTGGATTTTATTGAATTTGGCATATGTTGGTCATAACCTAATGACACTTCTCCCCACTAGAGCGATCTATGAAATATGTTTTTGTTCAAAAGTTACAGCCGCCTGAGTACTGGTCTATACAAAACTAGTAAGTGACATGTTGACAGTGTCTATTTATTTGTTTTTTTGGCATGGTGATAGCCTTAGGGAATGGAGAGACATTTTTGTTGGATTAAATAGAGATAAAGTATGAATCTAAGTTGTTTTGGGAAGAATAGGTTGATGTCATAGGATTCATGGAAAGAAATATGCAATTAAAGACATTGAGTCTTGTAGAGGGAAATAATGATGGACATCCGTGTATGACCCGTAAAGCATGAAAAATAACCAGTGAAGGCTAAGAGAATGTGGCTGAGTTTTGGTTCAACAATGAAAATGGAAGATAATATGCAGTGTCTGCAGATATAGATGAATGGGTCGATGTTGATTTACATGAAAATGGTATCAGAGCTCAGAAGATTCTGAGGGTGCAGAAGGAAAACTACACCAGGCAGTAGTGTGGGTTCTTGGTTGTGAGTTGATTCCATCGAAGCTATAGAAGGATGAATTTTTTCTTGCATGAAGATCTTAGTTGAGGTCTTATTATTGTCTCCACCTAGATAAAGTTGGGTAGAAGGTGTAAGCAAGCAACCACTAAGCAAAGAGTGGGAAGCATCTTCCAAAATCTTGTGTGGGTAAGATGGAAATAAGGTGATGGGGTGAAGTAGTAGCATGACGAAGTGGTGGATAGAAACCAGTATGTACTTCCATGATGGGAGTAACTACAACATCAGAGAAAGTAGCAGAAGCATGCCCAAGAAGTTTTGTTCCAAATTTATCCTCAGCATTTCCATAGGTACATGGAAAACTTTGAAGTCTGGGAGTATGATGCAGTGGCACCTCGACCCTAAAGCATTATGGAAAATTTCATAACATTGTAAAGTTTTGTTATGTTTAATTTATTTAAAATTTCATGGAACCATGTTGTGAACTGGTTTAATTGCTTTAAAATTTTATTTTAATGGATTATTTGGATAGGAATATCGGGCATGTAGACAGTTCTAAAACTATCCTAGCATCTCTATAATGAGAGAATATTGTAACCGAATAGGCACATGAAGGGCATGGAAAGTGGAAGGTTGTAACTATCCAAAATGGTCTTTAATAGACATCTTTATGTAATCAAAAGAGAGTTGATAGAGAGGAGATTATGAGATATAGTGTAAGAAGGAAAAGTGAGGAAGGAATTGGGCTCTCTAGCCTTCAGCCAGAGAGCCATTATTATCATGTATGCATTTGAAGTTTCAATGTAACGGCTTTAATAAAATGGTGTTTTCAATTCTCATCGTGTCCTCTCTCTATCTTTTATGGTTAATATGTCTTGCAAGTTGTTATTGAATATTCTTGAATTAGTGTTGAGTGGCAGCTTCTTTTGTTATATTTGCTTCTGTCAAGCATTAGATATCGAGTTAGTTTGACTAGAAAGACTGATTCAAGAGTCTTATGTACGTTGTTCGCAAATTTGTGAATGTAGTCATCGTTATTGATGCTAACGGTCTTGTATGTAATCTATTACCATGTATAAAAAAATCTTTTATAAATGGTTATCAAGAACCGTTATTCAAATCTTGTAATGATTACGAATGGAAAGTTGGTAATCTGGTATCTTGGAAGGGTATGAATGTCTCAAAAATATAGTCTATTGCGGGGGCAATATATCCCAAACCAGCCATTGGATTTTATTGAATTTGACATATGTTGGTCATAACCTAATGACGCTTCTCCCCACCAGAGTGATCTATGAAATAGGTTTTTGTTCAAAAGTTACAGCCACCTGAGTACTGGTCTATACAAAACCAGTAAGTGACATGTTGATAGTGTCTGTTTATTTCTTTTTTTGGCATGGTGATAGCCTTAGGGAATGGAGAGACATTTTTTTTGGATTAAATAGAGATGAAGTATGAATCTAAGTTTTTTTGGGAAGAATAGGTTGATGTCATAGGATTCATGGAAAGGAATATGCAATTAAAGACATTGAGTCTTTTAGAGGGAAATAATGATGGACATCCGTGTATGACCCGTAAAGCATGAAAAATAACTAGTGAAGGCTAAGAGAATGTGGGTGACTTTTGGTTCAACAATGAAAATGGAAGATAATATACAGTGTTTGTAGATATAGATGAATGGGTCGATGTTGATTTACATCAGAATGGTATTAGATCTTAGAAGATTCTGAGCATGTAGAAGGAAAACTACACTAGGTAGTAGTGTGGGTTCTTTGTTGTGATTTGATTCCATCGAAGTTGCAGAAGGATGAAGTTGTTCTTGCATGAAGATCTCAGTCGAGGTCTTGGTATTGTCTCCACCTAGATAAATTTGGGTAGAAGGTATAAGAAAGCAACCACCAAGAAAAGGGTGCGAAGCATCTTCCAGAATCTTGTGTGGGTAAGATGGCAATAAGGTGGTGAAGCAGTAGCATGATGAAGTGGTGGATAGAAATCAGTATGCACTTCCATGATGGGAGTCACTACAGCATCAGAGTGAGTAGCAGAAGTGTGCCCAAGAAGTTTTGTTCCAAATTTATCCTCGACATTTCCATAGGTACATTGAAATATTTGAAGTCTGGGACTATGACCCAGTGGCACCTCGACCCTAGAGCATTATGGAAAATTTCATAACATTGTAAAGTCTTGTTATTTTTAAGTTATTTAAAATTTCATGGAACCATGTTGTGAACTAGTTAAATTGCTTTAAAATTGTATTTTAATGGCTTATTTGGATAGGAATATCGGGCATGTGGACAGTTCTAAAACTATCCTAGCATCTCTATAATGAGAGAATATTGTAACCAAATAGGCACACAAAGGGCATGGAAAGTGGACGGTTGTAACTGTCCAAAATGGTCTTTAATAGACATCTTTATGTAATCAAAAGAGAGTCGATAGAGAGGAGATTACGAGATATAGTGTAAGAAGGAAAAGTGAGGAAGGAATTGTGCTCTCTGGCCTTCAGCCAGAGAGCCATTATTATCATGTATGCATTTAAATTTTCAATGTAACGACTTCAATAAAATGGTGTTTTCAATTCTCATCATGTCATTCTCTCTCTATCTTTTATGGTTAATATGTATTGCAAGTTGTTATTGCAGATTCCTGAATTAGTGTTGAGTGGCAGCTTCTTTTGTTATATTTGCTTTTTTCAAGCATTAGATATTGGGTTAGTCTGAGTAGAAAGACTGATTCAAGATTCTTATGTGCGTTGTTAGCAAATTTGTGAATGTAGTCATCATTATTAATGCTAATGGCCTTGTATGTAATCTGTTACCATGTATAAACAAATCTTTGATAAATGGTTATCAAGAACTATTATTCAAATCTTTTATTTATTTCAAACGGAAAGTTGGTAATCTGGTATCCTGGAAGGGTACGAATGCCTCAGAAATATAGTCTATTGCGGGGGCAGTATATCCCAAACTAGCTGCTGGATTTTATTGAATTTGGGATATGTTGGTCATAACCTAATGATGCTTCTCCCCACTAGAGCGATCTATGAAATATTTTTTTTTTGCAAAAGTTATAGCCGCCTGAGTACTAGTCTATACAAAACTAGTAAGTGACATGTTGATAGTGTCTGTTTATTTCTTTTTTTGGCATGGTGATAGCCTTAGGGAATGGAGAGACATTTTTGTTGGATTAAATAGAGATGAAGTATAAATCTAAGTTGTTTTGGGAAGAATAGGTTGATGTCATAGGATTCATGGAAAGGAATATGAAATTAAAGACATTGAGTCTTGTAGAGGGAAATAATGATGCACATCCATTATGACCCGTAAAGCATGAAAAATAACCAGTGAAGGCTAAGAGAATGTGGGTGAGTTTTGGTTCAAAAGTGAAAATGGAAGATAATATGCAGTGTTTGTAGATATAGATGAATGGGTGGATGTTGATTTACATCAGAATGGTATCAGAGCTCAGAAGATTCTGAGCGTGTAGAAGGAAAACTACACCAAGTAGTAGTGTGGGTTCTTGGTTGCGAGTTGATTCCATCGAAGTTGCAAAAGGATGAAGTTGTTCTTGCGTGAAGATCTTAGTCGAGGTCTTAGTTATGTCTCCACCAAGATAAAGTTGAGTAGAAGGTGCAAGCAAGCAACCAATAAGAAAAGGGTGGGAAGCATCTCCCAAAATCTTGTGTGGGTAAGATGGCAATAAGGTGATGGGGTGAAGTAGTAGCATGATGAAGTGGTGGATAGAAACCAGTATGCACTTCCATGATGGGAGTAACTACAGCATCAGAGCGAGTAGAAGAAGTTTTCCCAAGAAGTTTTGTTCCAAATTTATCCTTGGCATTACCATAGGTACATGGAAAACTTTGAAGTTCGGGAGTATGACATAGTGGCACCTCGACCCTAGATCATTATGGAAAATTTCATAACATTGTAAAGTCTTGTTATGTTTAAGTTATTTAAAATTTCATGGAACCATGTTGTGAACTGGTTTAATTGCTTTAAAATTTTATTTTAATGGATTATTTGGATAGGAATATTGGGCATGTGGACAGTTCTAAAACTATCCTATCATCTCTATAATGAGAGAATATTGTAACCAAATAGGCACACGAAGGGCATGGAAAGTGGACGGTTGTAACTATCCAAAATGGTCTTTAATAGACATCTTTATGTAATCAAAAGAGAGTCGATAGAGAGGAGATTATGAAATATAGTGTAAGAAGGAAAAGTGAGGAAGGAATTGGGCTCTCTAGCCTTCAGCCAGAGAGCCATTATTATCATGTATGCATTTGAAGTTTCAATGTAACAGCTTCAATAAAATGGTGTTTTCAATTCTCATCGTGTCCTTCTCTCTCTATCTTTTATGGTTAATATGTCTTGCAAGTTGTTATTGCAGATTCTTGAATTAGTGTTGAGTGGTGACTTCTTTTGTTATATTTGCTTCTGTCAAGCATTAGATATTAGGTTAGTTTGAGTAGAAAGACCAATTCAAGAGTCTTATGTGCGTTGTTAGCAAATTTGTGAATGTAGTCATCGTTATTGATGCTAATGGTCTTGTATGTAATCTATTACCATGTATAAACAAATCTTTGATAAATGGTTATCAAGAACCATTATTCAAATCTAGTAATGATTTTGAATGGGAAGTTGGTAATCTGGTATCTTGGAAGGGTAAGAATGTCTCAAAAATACGGTCTATTGCGGGGGCAGTATATCCCAAACCAGTCGTTGGATTTTATTGAATTTGACATATGTTGGTCATAACCTAATGACGCTTCTCCCTAGTGGAGTGATCTATGAAATAGGTTTTTGTTCAAAATTTATAGCTGCCTGAGTACTGGTCTATACAAAACCAGTAAGTGACATGTTGATAGTGTCTGTTTATTTGTTTTTTTGGCATGGTGATAGCCTTAGGGAATGGGAAGACATTTTTGTTGGATTAAATAGAGATGAAGTATGAATCTAAGTTGTTTTGGGAAGAATAGGTTGATGACATAGGATTCATGGAAAGGAATATGCAATTAAAGACATTGAGTCTTGTAGAGGGAAATAATGATGGACATCCGTGTATGACCCGTAAAGCATGAAAAATAACCAGTGAAGGCTAAGAGAATGTGGGTGAGTTTTGGTTCAACAATGAAAATGGAAGATAATATGCAGTGTTTGCAGATATAGATGAATGGGTTGATGTTGATTTACATCAGAATGGTATCAGATGTCAGAAGATTCTGAGCATGTAGAAGGCAAACTACACCAGGCAGTAGTGTGGGTTCTTGGTTGCAAGTTGATTCAATCGAAGCTACAGAAGGATGAATTTGTTCTTGCATGAAGATCTCAGTCAAGGTCTTAGTATTGTCTCCACCTAGATAAAGTTGGGTAGAAGGTACAAGCAAGCAACCACTAAGCAAAGGGTGGGAAGCATCTTCCAAAATCTTGTGTTGGTAAGATGGCAATAAGGTGATGGGGTAAGGCAGTAGCATGACGAAGTGGTGGATAGCAACCAGTATGCACTTCCATGATGGGAGTCACTATAGCATCAGAGCGAGCAGTAGAAGCGTGCCCAAGAAGTTTTGTTCCAAATTTATCCTTAGCATTTCGATAGGTACATGGAAATCTTTGAAGTCTGGGAGTATGACGTAGTGGCACCTTGACCCTAGAGCATTATGGAAAATTTCATAACATTGTAAAGTCTTGTTATGTTTAAGTTATTTAAAATTTCATGGAACCATGTTGTGAACTGGTTTAATTGCTTCAAAATTGTATTTTTATGGATTATTTGGATAGGAATATCGAGCATGTGGACAGTTCTAAAACTATCCTAGAATCTATATAATGAGAGAATATTGTAACCAAATAGGCACACGAAGGGCATGGAAATTGGATGGTTGTAACTGTCCAAAATGGTCTTTAATAAACATCTTTATGTAATCAAAAGAGAGTTGATAGAGAGGAGATTATGAGATATAGTGTAAGAAGGAAAAGCGAGGAAGGAATTGGGCTCTCTGGCCTTTAGCTAGAGAGCCATTATTATCATGTATGCATTTAAAGTTTCAATGTAATAGCTTCAATAAAATGGTGTTTTCAATTCTCATTGTGTTGTTCTCTCGCTATCTTTTATGGTTAATATGTCTTGCAAGTTGTTATTGCAGATTCCTGAATTAGTGTTGAGTGGCGGCTTCTTTTGTTATATTTGCTTCTATCAAGCATTAGATATCAGGTTAGTTTGAGTAGAAAGACCGATTCAAGAGTCTTATGTGCATTGTTAGCAAATTTGTGAATTTAGTCATCGTTATTGATGCTAATGATCTTGTATGTAATCTGTTACCATGTATAAATAAATCTTTGATAAATAGTTATCAAGAAGCGTTATTCAAATCTTGTAATTATTTTGAATGGAAAGTTGGTATTCTGGTATCTTGGAAGGGTACGAATGTCTCAAAAATATAGTCTATTGAAGGGGCAGTATATCCCAAACCAGCTGTTGGATTTTATTTTATTTGGGATATGTTGGTCATAATCTAATGACACTTCTCCCCACCAGAGCAATCTATGAAATAGGTTTTTGTTCAAAAGTTACAGTTGCCTGAGTACTGATCTATACAAAATGAGTAAGTGACATGTTGATAGTGTCTATTTATTTGTTTTTTTAGCATGGTGATAGCCTTAGGGAATGGAGAGACATTTTTTTTGGATTAAATAGACATGAAGTATGAATCTAAGTTGTTTTGGGAAGAATAGGTTGATGTCATAGGATTCATGGAAAGGAATATGCAATTAAAGACATTGAGTCTTTTAGAGGGAAATAATGATGGACATCCGTGTATGACCCGTAAAGCATGAAAAATAACTAGTGAAGGCTAAGAGAATGTGGGTGACTTTCGGTTCAACAATGAAAATGGAAGATAATATGCAGTGTTTGCATATATAGATGAATGCGTCAATGTTGATTTACATCAATAGCTAAGAACCACTGCCTCCACACTTTGTATGTTGATGTCTGCATGCTACAATGGAGGTACCTGCTGTTGATGGCCCCGCAGAGCCTGGTGGTGGTCTCCCTGGGTGTGATGATGTACCCTGCTACCTGTTGACCCCTGTCTCTGATGTGCTACTATCCGCACTGTATATGAGCTTTCCCTAAAATTCCCAATCCACTGATCCAGTGGAACAGCCTATCTATATGCCTCTCTCCAATAGGTGATTTATCTGCCTTCTCTCATCATCATCCAAAGATTGTCTGCGTGAGTCCCCAATGTCTTTGTGGACTCCACCTCATCGAGCAATGTCTCTACCTCCCCTAACTGCTCTATGGAGGTATCCCACTCCTATCTTACCTATGTGATCTCCTCCTCTAAACTCTCCACCCATCTCTCTAAACTAGGGACGCGGTCGTCCTGTACATGTATCGTTGCCAGTCTGACTAGCAACACATCAATATCTATATCCTCCTCCTCTGTTTTATTCCTCTATAAGTAGGGATCACACCTCCCGACATCCATCTCTGTATGTACATCCTATGCCCCCACATCTGGTATATGTACATCATCTGCAGCATCGAGCATAAGCTCATCCTGAATATCCTCCTAACCAACTCCGCCCAGTACCACTCCCAACTCACCTAGTATCATGATAGCCTCATCCTGCACCTGTCCTGCCTCAATCAGAACATATACCTGTATCAATGGATCTATCTTTGTGTGTGATTTTTGTACCTATTAAGAGACACAACACTTTAATAAATCATTGCGTTAGTGAAAACAAGGGGTTAGCAAACATAGCAATCACTAAAATCAATTTATTGCTTCCTATCTAGGAGGAGTATGAAAAATGACATAATAGCCCTCAGATTATGCATATTCCAGTGACAAATACAACCTAAGAATGGAAGATTCAAATGAAAATTAATCTAAATGATTCAAAAACATGCATTCTAGGTCTAGAAATGGAGATAATAACAAAATAACTAAGAAACAAGCTAGAAAGCACTATGAAAATCCTTAAAACATTAGAAACATGAGATTGCTTCTTCAATTCTCCAAATATGGGTAGCATAAGGATGCTATCAAATCTTCAAAATTAGGAGCATTACAACAATACAATAAAATACTTTCAATTTTAGGGTCATTTGAGCTCAAAATTCATCCTATTTGTAGGAGAAATGGGGGAAGGGGAGAAGACTCTAGAAGGGCTGCAATTAATGAGGGTGTAAGACTCGTTAATGAGGAGTGGTGGAAGGACTATGGGTGAGGGTTTAAGAAGCATGGGTGAGGGTTTAAGGTCAAGCCTGACAACTTTGACTCTAGGGGGAGGGTTGAATTCCTAATCACACCTTAATGGAATGTGACAAGCTTAAGGGTAGCTTAGGATTAGGTTTAAGGCTTAAGGCATGTGATTAAGGAGATAGAGATGGGAGGAGAGAGAGTGAGTGGAGGGGGGATTAGCTAATTAGGGTTAATTAGGTAATTAAGAAGAATTAACATGTGAGAAGGGGTTGGGATGAGTTTGAACTCATGGTTGGGTAGTTGAGATTGGTTAGGTTTGAGGGAATATTAATGAAATGAATTGGTGTAATAACATATTCACTCAATAATAGGGATTTAATTA
>MU227475.1:1876004-1892979 GCA_018584345.1 Thuja plicata | reverse complement strand
AATAATAGGGATTTAATTAATCATTTAAGCTTTTGATTGCTTTGTAATTATTAATTAGGACTATAGCCAAATTGAATAAATTAGGCTAGGGGATTGATTTTGCAAGTGATGAGGTATAAATAGGATTTCATTAATTCCATTTAAATTAATTACCTTAGCCTAGTTATGATTTAAATTGATTGAATTGAATTGATTGGATTGGATTGGATTGGATTGGCTAAAGTGATTAATGTAAATTAGTGATTAGATCACATAGGAGATTAAATCTGATTCGAATGAATTATGCTAGCCGATCGAGGAGTTGTTTGGACATAATTGGGGGTATGATCACAATTAGGGAAAATAGGGTCTATGGTCAAAGAAGACCAAATCTAGGTGGTTAGATTTGCCCCTCTTTGAATTGATGTGTGAGAAGCTCATTGATTCAAATAAATTTTTTGATGTTGACTTCAGAAAGATTGAGAATTTCGCTCGTGATCAAATGAAATGCCTGATGAGATCAGTCTCACCCTTGATCAAACTAAACTGATAGTATTGATTTTGAACTTGGTTTTCATCCAAAGATCAATAAAAGATCTTAAAGATACCAATTCTGAACTTGGTTTTTCTCCAAAGATTGATAATACTGATTCCAAAATTGGTTGTCGTCCAAAAGTCAGTATGAAGCTGCCAAGAGCTTAGTAAGAATCTTTTAAAATGAGGAAACACAAGATATCCAGCTTATGAGAACCAAAGATTTATATCCAACAGTCCTGACTTAGTCTTGATAAAACTGTTATGCCCCTAGTTTGTTTGATAATGAATTCATTTTAATGTTGTTTCAAGAAAAAATTTGATTGATGATAGTGTGATCATGCCTCCTTGGGAACGAAATCGAAGGAAAGAAATGAAATCCCTCTGTTGAAATGATGTATCACTTGCATGGAATGGTTAGATTAAGAAGGAATGGATTAGAATAAGTGAAGAAACAGGGGTGTGTTAAGAGTAAACACATGAGAACCAAGTTGATCACATTGAAATGTGAGTTCAGTTTCCTTCCCGATTGATTAAAGATTCAGGAAGCATGGGTATGTAAATAGCTTGGATTTCTAGATTAATGAAAAATAGAAAGGAGTTTGAGCTCAAATCCTTATGTTGTACTTGAAAAATACATCATGCAATCTGCAAATGCATCTATATGCAGACTCTTAGGAATTTTTCACTGATTTGCAGATATTGGACATTTTTATCATTATTGGGCACTTTTCATAATGGATACCACCTGATAGTACAACCATCACTAATACCCACTAATATTATGAAAGTATGAATACTATGTTTATTGAAATGTTGAAAATAGACTTAGGCATCAAGGCATAGAAGGTAGGATAACAAAATAGTCACCTTCCTTTTATTATCTCAGAATCTGTGTAAGGCAAGATATTGGACCCACAATGACCTTGAAAATTCATAGCCTTGGGTACATTATGCTTCATATACCTTAACATTATGGTTCATATACCTTAGTGAGAATCTGAGTTTAGAAAATAGACAAGGAAATTATTTCAACCTCACTGTATTTGACACATAACAAAGATCGAGATATATGTGGCTATCCACTCATGATGGTAGCTCTTACCATAAACATCTAAATTATGTGAAATTTATAGGATCATTTGGAACAATCACCATATGCAGAAAACCTAAGAAAACGTTATGCCCCCTGTCTTTGTGACTCTTTGTCTTTGTGCAGACATCATGGAGTAACTCAGAACACATAACAACTATCAATTGTGAATCAATCAAATAAAATTCATAACTTCTTAGATGCCCCCAATGAAAACATTATGGGTACATAAAAGAGTTATAATCAAACCAAGATCAAACTATTTTTAGGTAGTATTGAGAAATATTTATTGATTCATTTTTCAAGTGCAGTAGAGATTCAATAATCAAAAATTTGGAATTCAAGAAAATAGGTGTTCCATGTCTGTGTACAATTTCATTCCTGTTTGCAATCCCAGGTGGGTCACCATTCATGTTTGTGGATGTTTGTGTCACCCTTGTGTCGTGAAAGTGATAGTGGTAGTGAAAGTATCATAAAGCATCATATCATGAGACAAACCATCTATGAAGACCTAGTAGATGCACCCTATCAGACTGGAAAATATGCCTTCAGTGCAAAATGATTTGTTCCCTAAGATAGAAATGCAGACAAATCCCAAGCCAGGATAAGATAGTTGTTTAGGAAATGAAGTCAGTGTTTTAGCACAGGTGTAATCATGAAGGCATTCTATCAGTACTGCATTGATAGATGGAGGGCAGAACACAAGTGATGCCTGATTGCCAGGTTTTCACCACTTGGCAAGACCTTTTCTTTCTTCTTCTTTTTTTTTTGCTACCAAGATGCCTATTTTACCAGGTTGTCATCAAGGCACTTTTCTCTTTTTCAATTTTTTTCCTATTTTTGCTTTTTTTTTTAATGTTTTTGTAGTATCAAGGCACCTGTTTTCCAGGTTTTCACCAAGGATACCTTTCTTCAGGACTTTTTCCACTATTTTTGGATTTCTTCAGGATCAATTTTCTAAATGTTTTTGGTATTTTCTGAGAACTATTTACTGTACGGGCTCTACTAGCTGAACATTAAGCATAGAACTGCTTCAAATGTAGAGTATTGATAGGATCTGGAAGAATGTCTCCTTCAGGTGTAGCTAGTTGATAAGCTCCAGTCCCAAAAGTAGCAGTGATAACATAAGGTCCCAAACAGTTAGGTTCAAATTTTCCCTTCTGTTCTCTATTGGGTTGGTTCTTAGGATTCTCCTTTAGGACAAGATCCCCCACTTCAAATTTTTTTGGTTTGACCTTCTTGTTGTACCCTTTGGAAATACATGCTTGGTATACCTTCAGATCATCAAACGCTTGTTTCCTGTGCTCACCAAGTAGGTCTAAAGAATTTACCCAATCAATGTGGTATTGTTCATCAGTAACAAGACCTTGTAAAGATATCTGCAAAGACAGGATTTCAACCTCAATAGGTAGTACTGCTTTAGTTTCATAGACTAGAAAAATGGCGTGGCTCCAGTTGGTGTTTTGATGCTTGTTCTGTAGGCCCATAGTGTCAAATTCAGTTGTAGATGCCAGTGTCTGCCAGACTTACTTACAGTTCAGTGTAAGATTTTGAGAATATTTTTATTGGATGCCTCAGCCTGTCCATTACCTTGAGTGTAATATTGAGGAGCAGTGTTGAGTGATGTGGAACTGTTCACAAAGGTCATCAATGTCTTGATTTTTAAATTGGCCCCCATTGTCTATTACAATTGAAGAGGGTATCCCATATCTATAGATAATCTAGTTCAGAATGAACATAGCCACCTATTTTCCACTGGCTTTGATTAGTGGCACGGCCTCGACCCACTTCGTGAAATACTCAGTGGCTGTAATGATGAACTTGTGTCCATTTGAAGAATTGGGATATATTTGTCCAACCAAGTCAAAGGCCCATTTTTGAAATGGCCAATGTGTTATAAAAGGTACAAGTTCTCTGGCAGGAGCATGGATGAGATTTCCATTTGTCTGGCATTTTTGACATGTCTTGGAAAACTAAATAGCATCTTTCTCCATGGTAGGCCAGTAATAGCCTACTCTGAGCAGTTTCTTTGGTAGTGAAAAGTCATTTGAATGTGATCCACATAAACCTTCGTGGACTTCTTTTAACGCATGATCAAACTCTTTGAGTTCTAAACATCTAAGAAGCGTACCGTCAAGACCTCGTCGATATAAGTTATTAGTTAGGAGAACATAACACGATGTTGTCCTAATCAAGGCTCTTTTCTCATTTCTGGATAGATCATTAGGAATTGTTTTGTTAGTGAGATAGGCAATGATATTGGCATACCGAGATTGGTCTAGGGTGTTTAAAGCATAGATTACTTGGTATTCAGGGGTATCAAAAGCAAGATAGGAGATTTCTTCCACCAAGAAGTCATAGCAGAATTGATGTTCCTCCAATTGTAACATGGATGCCAAGGTAGTCATAGCATTTGTAGCTTTGTTTTCTATTCTGGGTATCTGCTAGAATGTGATGAAGACAAAGTGCTTCTTTAAGTCATCAACCAGTTGCTTGTAGGGTGTCAAATTTTCATCTTTCATCTGGTAGTCTCCATTAACTTGATTAATGATGAGCTGTGAGTCACCATACATGTGTAACTCTATAATATTCCACTCCATAGTGAGCTTAAGACCATTTACCAATGCTTCATATTCAGAAATGTTATTTGTGCATGGAAACATCAATTTGTAAGACTTGGGTATCTTGTAACCTTGAGGAGTTATAAAGAGAACTCCTGCCCCAGAGCCTTGTTGTGTGAAAGAACCATCAAAGTACATCTTACATGGGTACTCAGTTAGATGCATAATTGTTTCATCAAGGAATTCAATCCTTAGAGGTTCATCATCTTGAAGTGGTGAATCAGCTAATTGATCAGTGAGGAATTGTCCTTCAATAGCTCTCCTATCCACATACTCAATGTCAAATTCAATTAGAATGAGGACCCATTTTGCTAATCATCCTATTAATGTTGTTTTTCTCAAAAGGCACTTTAGAGGATCAATCTTAGCAATAATCCTTACTGTATAAGAGAGCATGTAGTGTCTTAATTTTTGTGATGCAAAGAGGACTGCTAAGCATGTTTTCTCAATAATGCTATAATTGACCTCATAAGAGACTAGTGTTATACTGATGTAGTAGATATCTCTTTCTTTATTTGTTTCATCTTCTTGTGCTAGCAATACTCCTAGTGATGTAGCTATAGCTGAAATATACAGGAGTAATGGCTTGTCATGAATAGGTGCCATAAGAATAGGAGAAGTAGCTAGGTACCCTTTTAGTTCTCTGAAGTTGGCTTCACAGTGTTCATCCCATTTGAAAGTGACCCCTTTATGTAGTAATTTGGTAAAGGTTTGTGCCCTGTCTACAATTTGTGACATGAATCTCCTAATTTATTGAATTCTCCCTTGTAATGTCCTTATTTGACTGATGTTGTGTGGAGGATTCATCTCTAGAATAGCTTTAACTTTGGCAGGATCTACCTCAATTCCTTTCGCCGAAACAATGAATCCTAGCAACTTCCCTGATTGGACTCCAAAGGCACATTTCTTTGGATTGAGCCTGATTTGAAATTGCTCCATACGATCCAATATCTTTCATAAATCAGTAATATGAGTGCTCCTCTCTTTGGATTTGGCTAAGGTGTCATCCACTTAATCTTCCATATTTTTAGGCATCATATCATGGAATATAGTATTCATTGCTCTTTTATATGTTGCACCGGCATTCTTTAACCCAAATGGCATGATGTTCCAGCAAAAGGTGCCCCATGCGCATGTAAATGTAGTTTTCTCTTGATCCTTAGGGGAAATTTTGATTTGATTATAGCCCAAGAATCCATCCATTAATGAATACATCTGGTAGCCTGTTGTGGGGTCTATGATCATGTCAAGGTTAGTTAGCTGGAAGTCATCCTTTAGACATGATTTGTTTAAGTCTCTGAAATCCGTACAGATCCTGATAGATTTATCAGATTTAGACACTAGGACTACATTGGAGATCCATCCTGCGTAGGCAATGACTCTGATAAATCCAGCTTTCAACAATTTCTCTAGCTCTGCTTTTACTAGAAATGCAACATGATGATGCATCTTTCTAAGTTTTAGTTGCACGGGCTTGATCCCAGGAGCTATAGATAAGTGGTGCATGATTAGGTTAGGATATATTCCAAGCATATCTTTATAATACCATGCAAAGTTGATCTTCTTTTCCCTTAGGAACTCTATAAAATGTTTCTTCTCTTCTTTTGACAAAGATTGTGGAAGGTGTACAATTTGAGGATTTTCAATGGTGCCCAAATTTACTGGCTGTGTTGGTTCAATTAGAACTGAAGACCGTTCCTAAAAATGTTTGGGGAGGATATCAAGAATCTCATCCTTTGGTGCCTCTGAGAGGTTTTCACCATTAGATACATCTTTTGTCTTTACTATTTTAGGATCCGCCACTACCACAACGTGGTTTTCACTGTCAGTCCCCTTTTTCTTTTTCTTTTTTAGTTTTTTACTGAGAAACCTAATATCCTCCTATGACATGTTCTTGCTCCTTGCATTGGTGGAAGAAGGGTAAGGTTCACAAGCATTGAGATAGCAAGCCAATGTGTAGTCATTGGGAAAGTTGAGAATAGGAGTAGGGTCTAAACTAGTCCAATCAATTAGGTATGGGTGTATCAAAGACAAGGAATCAGACTCTGGGAAGGACACCATCACATTAGCATCAAGACCATTAACCAACATGACATGTTTTGTTAAGTTAATTTCTTCAATGTTTAGATCAATAAGAGTGAGATCAACATAAAAAGGGTTGTTGTTAGTTATATGCGAACCAAACTCTAGTGAATCATCAGTAGAAATCTCATCATCATCTCTCTGTAAAAGGAGACTTCTTGCTTGTAGCCTCTGAAATTCTTCTAGACTTATGAGAACACCAGTCTCTTCATCAATGATTGGGGGAAGGAACTCTTCCTCTGCTTCAGGAATATCAGCGTTGTTGGAAGTAGTGTTAGAATGTTCACAAGGTGTTGAGGGAGCTGCAAACATGTGAATTGTATCTACTTCAATGTCCTTCATAGTGACAAATAGCTCATCCCATTCATAATCATGAGAGTCAGTGACCTCATCATCAGATCTATTTAAGTATTTAGCAATGGTTATTTGATGTACACGGTTAGCTACCTGCAGATCAAAGTGTGATAGATCAACAATATGTGAAATCATGACCAATTTCCCCCAGTTAGGATATAAATCCTATCATCAAGGTGTGCTTGTTGTAGTTGTTTCTATCAAGGGTATCTCTAAATAATCTGTTATTGAGTCTCCTACCTCTTGAATGGGGAGTTCTGCTAACAAAGGGGTGTGAAGATCTTGTGGTACCTCAAAGCTGGGTACATAGCACTCTCCTTGATAGTTGGGATTATTTGTGCCAACATGTAATAACCTTTAATAGGATGACTGCTCTAGTTCATCTGTTTCATCACTCCCTTTGTCTAAGGATGGGCTGTCTTTTGGAGCAGGTTTGTCAGTTTTAGTATTAAAACCTAGTCCTGTTTTGTCTCTGGTACTATTCTGAAACTCCATTGGTATAGGCTCAATAAGTCTTCTTCATATGTCATTTAGATGTCCCTTTCCCTTGTATCCCATCTTTTTGAGGAAATAATATCCCTTTCCATACTATTCTAGGGATATCTCTACATGTTTGACCTCAGCTTCCACAAGTTCTCCTTTGTAAAGCCAGTCCAAGACTGCCTATTCTTTTGTGTCATCTAAAGAATATGTGGATGCCTTTACCATTCTAGTTTCCTTGTGTACTTCTGGCTCCTTAGATGCAGTAGGTGTGAATGTCAAGGAAGGTTTTCTGTAGGATCTTCGTGACACTGGAAGTTCTATCAATGAGGGATTCAGGTCCAGTTTGTATTCTCCCATACCTGTTTCTTCAAGTTTTAAGGTTTTTCCAAAACTCTTCATAAATATGTCCTTGGTAGTCTCAGGAGAAATTTCATCCATAGCTTCAACCTTGTTATGCGGGATCATAATACCTGCTTTGATATTATTACAAGTATAGTTAGCATCTACAGGAATAGTCGCTTACAGCCCATTATGTGGGAACTTTATACACTGGTGGTAAGTGGATGGCACAGCTTGCATTTTGTGAATCCATGGTCTTCCCAATAGTATATTGTAGGCTAGGGGTAGATCTAGAACTTGACATACAACATTCCTCTCAATTGGTCCGACTCTTATAGGTAGAACAATAAGACCTTTAGAGGATCTTTCTTCCTCATCATAAGCTTTGATAGTTATTTTTCTTCTAGATTCAATGGTCTATTCTAAAAGACCTAGTTTCTTGATCAGATTAAGTGTACAAATATTCAATCATGTGCCTCCATCTGTCAACGCGCATCTAACATAGGATTTATGAATAAGGACTTCGATATGGAGGGGTGGATTATGTGGATGTGTCAATGACTGATCATCCTCTTCAAAAAAGGAGAGGTAATGTGGCACTGAGATGTGATTAACCATCACTTGGAATTTGTCTATATCAATATCCTTTGGGACATTAGTAGCATGTAGAGCTTGTTCTAGGACTTCCTTGTGTGTTGTGGATATTTTGAGCAACTAAAAAATGGAAATTTTGGCAGAGGTTCGTTGAAATTGGTCTACCAAGTCATACTTTTCTCCAGGAATAGTAACCACGTGTTTTTTTATTGGTTTAGGAATAGTAATGATAGGAACCTTGGATGTTGACACTAGTTTTGGGGGTCCTTTGATCATGACCTATGCTTGGCTTCGTGTCACTGCATTTAAGTGGAATGAAACACCTTTGATTGTGACCACATTAATTGATTCAGTCTTAATGTCTAACATATTGATCACATTGTCATTATTGGAATAGGTGTAGTTTACTTCATTACTCTTCCCTTTAGATGTTTCTCCTTTGTCATAATTAGGGAATGGCTTACTAAATGTGGTATGATCTTCATTGGTAGTGTGTCCGTCCACTTTGATCTTACCTCCTTCAATGAGGTCTTGAATGACATGTTTGAGCTTAAGGCAATTATTAGTTTTGTGTCCTATCTTCTTGTGAAAGACACAGTAGGAGTTATCATCCCACCATCTGGGTTTGACCATTGGTTCCCACGGTTTGCAATCTAGGATCGTGAGAAACTTTTTATCCAATAGTGTTTTTAGAACAGCCTCAAGGGGTTCTCCCAAAGGAGTAAATTTTCTTTGAGGTTTTGAAGTCCATGTCCGACCCTTGCTATTATCATTATTTGCTTTGGGTATGGGAGTTTTTACCTTGGCATCCTTTCTCTCTTGCATACTTTTTGTTAGATTGAATACCTCAGGTTTAGGGCCAACATTGGATGCATCTACTATGCCATCATTGACAACATTCTTGTTCTGTTTCCACCACTTAGGCTTGGAGTTGGAGTTGTTGGATTTGTTTTCACCTTGAAGAGTGATCTCCCCCTTTCTGATCATAACTTCTTTGATAAAAAGGGCATTCTGATCATTCTATCAAAACTAGGGGAGTCTTGCATTTGCAATGCGTAGTTCAATTATGGTACCAAGTTATTAATGAAGATTTCCATCTTCTCAGAATCGGGGATAGCTCTTGAATATCATGCAAAGATCTTCCTCCATCTTTGTAGGAAGTGTGTAAATGATTCATCAGTCTTCTATTTAGTGTTACATAGATCCATCATGGCCACATTGTGTTGTATGTTATAGGAGTAATGTTGGATAAATCCTTGAATTAGCTCTTTGAAATTTTTGACCTTAGGGTTCAGTTTTGAGAACCACTCCATGGCATTACCTCCTAGACTTCCCAAAAAGAGTCACATGAGGTATGTAGGTTCGTGCATGTATTCGATTCTTAGAGCACAAAATTCTCTGATGTGATCGTGTGGGTCAGTTTCTCCTGTATAATTGTCATACTTCGGTCTTGCCACGTTGGGAGGAAACAGAACCATAGTAATACTCTTATCAAAAGGGAATGGACAAATGGCATCCAAAGAGTATTTTGTTTTGGGTTTCTCTTTCTCTTGTTTGAGTTTTGCGAGCTCTATTTGCATCAAAGTGAGTTGTTTGGTGAGAATGAATATAAGAGTTGGTACCTCCTTTTCTTTGAGCTTTTCCACATCATATCCTTAGGTAATTTGACACCTGTAGATGCTAGATGGAGGAACTATTTTTCTTTATCCTCACAAATTATCTTTTCCATCATCTTTTGGAATTTTTGTCTTTGCTTGAGTTTATTGTACTCCTCTTAAGTGATGTCCTCTTCACTGCCTGACTCAAATAAAGGATGATTGAACTTGGGTTCTTCTTCATCATTAGTATCTTTGGGCTTTTGGTTTTTTCTATTGTTATAGTCCTCAAAAGCCTCACTCCATCTGCGAGTGTCGCTATCCATTACTAGAGAGTCTAGATTGAGTAGGGAACTACGAGATGTTTCTCCTAGAAAGTGTGGTGATTTAGGAGGCACTTTTGATCCTTTAGACATGTACTTGTTGTGTCTTGTGTTAACCATGAATTTGTATCTCAACTTTCATCAATGTTTCCCAATAGTGTCAGGTAGAGTCTCAATTTTTTCAAGTGAGTGTGTCTCGGAAGAACTAGTGTTGTTGGTATTTGGTGGAAGTAAATGATTCCAGTGTTAAAGGGTTAGAATGCCCTAATAGTGAGCTGGGAATCAAGTTTTGTAAAAAGCAGGTAGGCCACACGTATTGAGACAAATTGTAAGAGTCTGACAAGACATGCAAGGTAGATGTCTGAAAAAAAATTTCGATATAGCCATAGTGAGAACAAAAGAAGCAATAAGGATAGATCTTAAAGATTCAAAAGGGGATCCAAAATAAACTATCTTCCTCATAGAGGCAACGATACAAGTTCCCTACTATCAAGTTTTGTCAGTTTTGTCTTGGAAGTGCATGAAGTTTGAAGATCGCGTTTTTAGATTTTTCAATGATTGAAAAACACATGTAGACCAAGGTTTGAATTTTGTTGCTTGTTTGAAGATGTTATCTTTTTAATTATTTTCAGTTACATCAAGCATTGTTGCATTGTTAGGAGGGTGACATAGACACACATTTTATCCCTATTTTCTAGGTGGAGGAAGAAAATCCTTTCTCATTGACTTAGGTACACACTCAAATGCTAATCATAATATAGCCATCACCAAGCACGCAATGGCTCTAGTCATGATGTTGTATTATCCGAATCCAAACACAAGTGAGGACATGATATGATGAGTGTCTTGGGGCAATTACTTTTTTCCTTGCACAAGGATTATCACCCTTTCGGAGATGAATCAAGAATTATTTCAGTTTAAGTGTTGTTTATGATTGGGAAATCCATTTGAAACCATCCCCCATAGAATTGCATAAGGCAAAATTGAGGCATATAGCCCTATGAGTACTCAAATATGTGTAGTCTTTCAAGAAAGATTCAAGTGGCTCTGCTCTACATATACCCAAGCATGTTCAAGTAATGATGTCAAAATTCCATGAACAAAAATGGCTCCGTCTTCTGAGGCTTTGGCCTATGAGGAAGAAATTATTTATAGTGAGTTGGAAGGGTTAGCGTAAAACCTATCCTCACTTGGGTCATTCCTGGGAGATTTTTTCCTCAACCGGTAGGCCCTCTACTATTAAATAAGCTTACAAAGGATTGGCAAGCGGAGGACTTCTAGATTTATGATTCTCCCGAAGAAGAAGAGCATACTCTCCTAATCCATGCCATTTTCTCCCAAAACAAAATCAGTCAAAAAGTACATTCCCTTAAGAAATGTTGTGCTCGATTTAAAATGTTCCTATTTAAGGAAAATAGAATACTTGAAAGTATATTTTCTTTGTTCAATTGACCACAGTTTTTAGTGTTTTGCTTGTCCAATTACTGATCCAAATTGAATTAAATGATTGAACTTGTTCATTTATCCCACAAATTTAGTGCTTTGTTTGTTCATTTTTTGATTCCAAATGAATTAAACGATGTGAGTTTGCTTGTTCTTTTACCCCCTAGATTCTTTCACAACTGTTAAAACAATGTCTGATTTTATGATTTTCCTTTAAAAAGGAAAAGAGCATAGTAATCTAGTTGTTTTAAGACATGTTTGAGAAAATGGTATTTAAGTGTGAAATCTTTTGAAAAAGGGTTAGTATCAAAATCAGTCTAAAAATCCTTGCAACCACACACGTTTAGTATTGTCTTCTTATTTCCTTCCTAGAAACCTGCAAGCACTTAGTTAGGCTGTCAAAAATACAATCACAATCATGAAAACAACCTTGTTGGCAAGTTAGAAATCAAATTTGCAAATGACAGAACTCTGTATTTTTTCCCCCTGGACAACAAACGATGTTTCAGAGACCCAAAATGATAAACCCCAAAAATGATAAAAGATTGACCCCAAATGATAAAATTTACCCATGATGATATTCCTTTTACCCAAAATAATAAAATGTACCAAAAATGAAAATTTAGCTACCAGAAATGATTTTAAGGTCAAATTTTACCTTCTGGAAATGCAACGGCATACGATATTAAAACTCCCGGAAATGATAAGTTGCTCCCATAAATGATAAAAGATTTACCAAAAATGATAAGTTGCTCCCAGAAACGATAAAAGAATGACCAGAAATGATAACTTGCTCCCGAAAAAGCTAAACTGTCTGCAAATTTTGAAAATGGCAAGGGCAGAGAGCAAAATTTGGTGAAATTTTGAGCAATCAAGCCCCACGGTGGGTGCCAGAGATGTGTATGCAATTTTTTTACCTGTTAAGAGACACAACACTTCAATAAATCATTGCATTAGTGAAAACAAGGGGTTAGCAAACATAGCAATCACTAAAATTGATCTATTGCTTCCTATCTAGGAGGAGTATGAAAAATGACATAATAGCCCTCAGATTATGCATATTCCAGTGACAAATACAATCTAAGAATGGAAGATTCAAATGAAAAGTAATCTAAATGATTCAAAAACATGCATTTTAGCTCTAGAAATGGAGATAATAACAAAATAACTAAGATACAAGCTAGAAAGCACTATGAAAATCCTTAAAACATGAGCAACATGAGATTGCTTCTTCAATTCTCCAAATATGGGCAGCATAAGGATGCTATCAACTCTTCAAAATTAAGATCATTACAACAATACAATAAAATACATTCAATTTCAGGGCCATTTGAGCTCAAAATCCATCCTATTTATAGGAGAAATGGAGGAAGGGGAGAAGACTCTAGAAGGGCTGCCATTAATGAGGGTGTAAGACTCATTAATGAGGAGTGGTGAAAGTAATATGTAAGAGCCATTAATGCTTCATTTATGAAAGCATTAATGAGGTATGGGTGAGGGTTTAAGAAGCATGGGTGAGGGTTTAAGGTCAAGCTTGACAACTTTGACTTTAGTGCGAGGGTTGAATTCCTAATCACACCTTAATGGAATGTGACAAGCTTAAGGGTAGCTTAGGATTAGGTTTAAGGCTTAAGGAATGTGATTAAGGAGATAGAGATGGGAGGAGAGAGAATGAGTGGAGGGGGTATTAGATAATTAGGGTTAATTAGATAATTAAGAATAATTAGCATGTGAGAAGGGGTTGGGATGAGTTTGAACTCATGGTTGGGTAGTTGAGATTGGTTAGGTTTGAGGGAATATTAATGAAATGAATTGGTGTAATAACATATTCACTCAATAATAGGGATTTAATTAATCATTTAAGCTTTTGATTTCTTTATAATAATTAATTAGGACTATAGCCAAATTGAATAAATTAGGCTAGGGGATTGATTTTGCAAGTGATGAGGTATAAATAGGATTTCATTAATTCCCTTTAAATTAATTACCTTAGCCGGGTTATGATTTGAATTGATTGAATTAAATTGATTGGATTGGATTGGATTGGATTGGCTAAAGTGATTAATGTAAATTAGTGATTATATCACTTAGGAGATTAAATCTGATTCGAATGAATTATTCCAGCTGATCGAGGAGTTGTCTGGACATAATTGGGGGTATGATCACACTTAGGGAAAATAGGGTCAGTGGTCAGAGTAGACCAAATCTAGGTGGTTACACTATCTATGCTAGTATCCATACCTGTCTTTGTACCTATATTGGCGCCTCTCTCTGGGTAGTTGTTGGTCTCTGTGGTGGCGGCATCAAGTCTTGTGGTCTCCCTCTATCCCCCTCCCTCTGCCAAGACCATCACCTTCATCATATCCATCATCACCATCACCTCTACCTTCCCCCTTTCCCTCTCCTATCCGGGCCTTGTCGCCTGCCTCGGTGTTTATCCTCAGGGTCTCTCTGTGGTGGTCTCTCTATTGGATCAATGAGTCTCAGGAATGGATGGTCCCTCAGATACCTCTCATACTCTGCTGTCATGCATGGGTCCATGACCCCCT
The DNA here is from genome assembly GCA_018584345.1 of Thuja plicata. NCBI lineage: Eukaryota > Viridiplantae > Streptophyta > Pinopsida > Cupressales > Cupressaceae > Thuja > Thuja plicata. The sequence continues at coordinate 1,878,990 of MU227475.1, read as the reverse complement.
ATCTCATCGACCATGCCTGAAATGGCATGTCCATGAACTCCTATTGAGAAACCTCATGTGATACCATTAATCCCCACTCCCGTCTCTCCTGATGGGTGTGTGCAAACTCTGTCACCCCCTGAGGCATCCCCTTAATCCTGTTGAACTATTGCAGGACCCTACTCACCATCTGTTTCTCTATAATATAAGGAGTCCTCCCTATCAACCATCGTGACTCAAAATAGTATCCAAGCTTATGCTTGTCCTCCCATGGCTCACACCCTAGGTAGGGTCTTCAGATCACTGCATCTATCGAATCAAAAGTATATCTCCAAAAATCTAATTGTACCAGCTTACACTAAGACTGGATCAATGCATAAAGGAAAATGTATGGTTTCCCTACGCCTTGGAATCTCAAATTTGTTGGCCGTGTGATGGAAATATTCTCCCATGCCCACACATGGAGCAATATAACACCTATTGATAATGAGGTCCTCTTTGATATACAACTTGATGGAGATCATGATATAGATGCGCTAATAAGCACACCCCCAAGGAAAATGGGTACCCTCATCCATCATCCTCTGTAGTGTCTGGCCCCAACAAACTGCAAAGCTATGTGATCTATGATCTGGGAAGACATACCCTCCAATCACTCTAGCCAATACAACAAGCAGTGGCTCATATAACTCTACCATATCCTCCCAATTGATCTCGGCCTCATCTATGTCCTCATCGCCAAAAATTCCTCTACACTCTATCAACCCACCATGTCGATCATAATGCACTAACTCTATTGTGATGGGAAATCGAAGGATGTGATACACATCCTCTAGGGTCACAGTCATGTCTCATGTTGGCAGATGAAATGTACTCATCTCTGAGTGCCATCTCTCCACCAACGCAGTCAGCATGCCTAGATTCACCTAAATTTTGGGCATATAGATGACATGATATAGGCCTATTTCCATGATCAATACTCTATCGGTCTCTAATAGTGCCAATCTCATACTCTGTGTGATGTGATATCTCTCCCGTGACATCAAGACGTCCATAATATCCTCCTATCATCAATAACCAAAAAATCAAACTATCATATTTTGATCACGCTGATCTATCTATCCTATTTATAAATCAATCAAACACATGTTTATCACATGTATCAACAGATAATTCTATCAATTATCTACCACTCAAGAAGGTTTACTAGCGACCATGCTACAATGTTGCCTATCTTGACATCAAATTGATCAACATATAATGCAGCCTCTTATCGACTTCTCGATATCTAAGTTTGACCTAATTTTCACTTGTCCATTTAATCAAACTTCTATCTTTCCATAAATGTGCAGTCTTGTAACATGCTTGTGCAGTTTTAACATATACACAACACAGAAACATGTTCGCACAAGAATCCCTAATGTTTGCACAGTTTTAATGAATGTGCAAATTTTTGCTACAAACACGCAGCATCATCTTTCCAATTGGATGCATGCGCAAGTTCTCCAAATGGATGTGCAGTGTTTTCACAAACATCCTTTGTTGCTGTACATTGATGCACCACAACTGTGCATCCATTTTTTAGGCCAAGAACATTAAAATTCCTACTCTAGCCTATGATTCAATATACCCTAAACATGCTAACAATCCTATCTAACATATCAAATTGCATCAAATTTACAAAACAAGAAGAATCACCTACCGGCTCTCCAGAATTCGACGGCCTCTGTGTTGGCAAGTGATCAATTTGGGTAATGTGATTCACTTTTTGGTTGTCATTTATGGAAACACATCTAGGTTTAAGATTGATTGTTTTGAAGATAAGTTTTGGTATGTCCAAAATTGACTAAGTACAAAAACAGAGGCACAGTATTGTTTTCGATAGAAAAGATGGAGATTGATGAATTAAGGAATGTGAGCTTAGTGGAAGATAGTATGGAGTATTTCTAACATACACCTAAGATCAATTCATATTTGGTTAAGTTTATGATGAGTTATAATGGTTTGAAGACAAACAGACTACAAAAGAACAGTGACACAGAGCAGTTAGACATTAGCGAAGAATAAGGGAGTATGACTTGGACTCCAGGAAATTGAAGTTGTATTTTTGTTATTGATAGTCTATACTTTGACTATGTAAGAGTGTTGACTATGCATTTGATATTTACTATATTAAATGTATTTTTTATTGAAGGCTGACTTAGTAATTTTTGTAATATTTATACTGAGAGCCGACTTTGTAAAGTTAAAAGGATATATATGTAAGATCTTTTTGGTAAAGATTATGTAGAAGAAAGAAGTGAATTGTATGGAAGAGCAGACATGTGAATGGCAGAGTAGAGAATGGCAGAGCTATAAAGGAACTATCAAAGCATTTGTGATGCTTGTTTTTGTTCATGACTGAGAACCTTTTGTAACAGAATTACATTGTAAGAGTTGTAAGCTCATTGACCCCTAACAAGGTGTTGTGAACCTTTAACAAGGTTGTTATTCCTCTAACAGTGAAATGTACTATGTAATATTTGGCTCCTAACAGGGCTAGGTCTCCTTACAGGGACATTATACTTTAGTACATGCTTGTGGGTATCATCCCCACCGGGGTTTTCCCTTGGCCAGGGTTTCCTCATAAAAAAATCTGTTGGAATAATGATACATTTGGCATCAGTGAATGCACTTAGTGAAAACACTTATTCGGTTTTGAATGCTTACCGAGCTCATCACTCAGCCCACAGCCTATACCGAGCATTCAGTAAAGCTCACTGATCAAACAGTTCAAACTGAGCAGTAAGGTAGTCACCGAGCATATGAGAAAAATAGCAGTTACCGAGCAGACAGTAGTCACCGAGTCATCAGTTGAAGATAACTGAGAAGACAGTTACTACCGAGTCACCAGAGGTTACCGAGTGACAATGTATCTATCGAGTCACCGTAGCTACCGAGTTCCAAGCTACACTTCAGGACTAGTATGGACCGAGCCTCTACTCTTACCGAGAGCATGACGATGCCG
>MU227475.1:1839471-1851707 GCA_018584345.1 Thuja plicata | reverse complement strand
ACACACCTCCACCACAACAGCAGTAAAAAAAGTGAAGGAAGTTACTCCTAGAGTAACTAGATCTAGTATGCAAACAAAAGAGAAGAACGTAGTTGAAGAAGAGAAGAAAACTGAGAAGAATAAAGCATGGAAACCTGACATGAAAATGTTGGAGGAAAGGAAACTTTGAATAGGTTAATGGATGGTTGTGAAACATCTTCATAGACCACTACAGAGTTAGAAACTGTAATAATAAAGATATTGGCTAAGATCAGTGTATTGGAGAATGAGAAGGAGAAAGTACTAAACAGATTCAATTTGATGAAGAACTTCATTACTCCGAAGCTATCAATACTTGAGGCACATCTAATAGATTTAGAAAAGACTACAGATTCATTGGCTAAAGGCCTACCCATAGACTTGAAGAATGCTGAAACTATATCTTTTGCATTGAATGGATTGATTCATATAAGTTAGATTTTGTTTAAGACATGGAGCACTGAAGTGAATATTTTGGAAGATTCCTTCCAAGACATTCTAAAACTTGTGAGAAAGAAGTGATACTTATTTGTATGCACCTTTGTCATTGTTGTCAAAGGGAGAGAAGAGAAGAGAGAGAAAAAATGAATGAAGAAGAGAAGAGAGAACAAAAAAATGAATGGAGAAGAGAAGAGAGAAAAAAAAAATGAATGGAGAAGAGAAGAGAGAATGAAAATATAAGAAAATGAAAAAGATGAGGAGAATAAGTGGAGACTGTTTTGTTTTGTTGAAACACTTAGTATTTTTTATTGTTAAGTGTTTCCATCAATGCCAAAGGGAGAGATTGTTGGCAAGTGATCAATTTTGGTAATGTGATTCACTTTTTGGTTGTCATTTATGGCAACACATCTAGGTTTAAGATCTATTGTTTTGAAGATAAGTTTTGGTATGTCCAAAATTGACTAAGTACAGAAACAGAGGTACAGTATTATTTTGGATATCAAAGACAGAGATCGATGAATTAAGGCATGTGAGCTTAGTGGAAGATAGTATGGAGTATTTTTGAGATACACCCAAGATCGATTTGGATTTGGTTAAATTTACAATGAGTTATAAGGATTTGAAGACAGACAGACTGTAGAAGAACAACGACACAGAGCAGTTGGACAGCAGTGAAGAATAAGGGAGTATGACTTGGACTACAAGAAATTGAAGTTGTATTTTTGTTATTGATAGTCTATACTTTGACTATGCAAGAGCATCGACTATGCATTTGATATTTACTATATTAAATGTATTTTGTATTGAAGGCTGACTTAGTACTGTTTGTAATATTTATACTGAGAGCCGACTTTGTAAAGTTAAAAGGATATATATGTAAGATATTTTTGGTAAATATTATGTAGAAGAAAGAAGTGAAGTGTATGGAAGAGCAGACATGCAAATGGCAGAGCTATAAAGGAACTATAAAAACATTTGTGATGCTTTTTTTTGTTCATGACTAAGAACCTTTTGTAACAAAATTACATTGTAAGAGTTCTAAGCTCATTGGCCCCTAACAGGGTGTTGTGAACCTTTAATAGGGTTGTTATTCCTCTAACAAGAAAATGTACTATGTAATATTCAGCTCCTAACAAGGCTAGGTCTCCTTACAGGGACATTATACTTTAGTACATGCTTGTGGGTATCATCCCCACCGGGGTTTTCCCTTGGCCAAGGTTTCCTCATAAACAAATCATGGTGTTATGAGTTATGTGTTATTTGTTTATGTTCTTTTCTTTACCACAATTGTATGGTTAATGTTCAAGTGGTTGAAGAATCTAATTAACTGTTATAATATTGATTCACCCCCCCTCTCAGTATTATCCAATCCTAACACTCTGGAAGCGTATGACCCTCTCGAATTGGTGATCTGACAATGGAAAAGGCATCTTCTCAACTATGCTCTGCTCTCTCTCCTAGCTCCAATCTCAAAGTGACAAGTGTGCATAATGACCCTATCATGGACCTTTTGACCCTATATATAGCCTGTGGACCCATTTTGCTAGATGTGTGGACCCTACCCACCGATATCATTCCATTTCACCCCGTTTCATTCCCAATTTCTTCTAATTCTTTTCGTGAGATTGATTGAACATTCCAAAAAATATATATATATCATAAGTCATCAATTTTTTCAATCAATCTCTTGAGGGGGAATGTATAGGTCACCTTCATCGACATTGTCTGGGGCGGAGGCAAAAAGCTAGATTTTTCTTTGAAACAATGTGGCCAGCACATTATTTCAAAGAGGGGCAAAATTTATTCACTAAAAAATGACTTCACTAATTAATTAATTAAATATTTATTATTTAATTAATATTTATTTCTTCTATTTATTAAGTAAATTATTTTAATTTATTTAATACATTCACTATAGTCCATTCTTCTTATCCTAAGTCTTCTACATTAGTCTTATTAAAGTAGCTAATTATACAGTCACTAAATATGACTAAGCCTCCTAGTCCACCTCTTAGACCTAGTCACTTGACACATCACCTTAGCTAAAATAATTAATTATTAATAAATCATTATCCTCACCCACATATGTCCTATTCTTAAGGGCTATGTGGCCTCATAAGACTTGGTCTCATGGCCACATGTCTTCCCCTACACCAAGTCAAGAAGCAATCCCTATTCCTAAGAAGATTCTTAAGCCACCTCAAAGAGTCCAAGATGACTCATGGGACACTTGTACCAAGAGTCCTCATGGGGAAAAAGTCCTTCCTCTTTTCTCTCCATGGTCTTTGTGAGACACTTGACATGTGTCTTTTCCTTCCACCTTCTTCTCCTCTATTTCAATGTAGGAGGAATATCCTCCCTATTCTTCCGCTCACATTCTAACTATATCCCCTTTCTCTCAAACCCTTTAACCAAGTCAATAGAAACCCTAGGATCTTCCACTTTTCAATCTCTGCCCTAGGATCGTGCCACCTAGGCTTAGGTCCTCCAAAAACCTATAAAAGGAGCCTCATTCCCCCCCTTTGTAATCTAATAGGAAATTAAGCATTCAAGTAGTGATCAAGTAATCGAGCATTCAAGACATCAAGCATTCAAGCAAGCACATCAAGCATCCAAGCATCCACATCATTCCATCATCCATTTAGTTGCATTTTACACTTATTCTCTCAAATCTCCACACTTGTGTGACATCTTGGACAATGAGCTTCATAGGAAATCTGAGAGCTCAACATCCACGAAATCAAAGCTAGGAGGACAATGGAGACAAGCTACAAAGGGTAGGTGAAGGTAAAACTTGTTCTTTTACTTCATTTGTTTATTTGTATTCTTCATTGGGTTGCATTTAGATAGATTTATTAGCTTATTAATAGTAGTATTTCATTTATTATAGTTGACATCTATTTTGCATACAATAATTAACATTAAGTCATGCCCCAAATTAATTATGAGTTAATTAAATTATTCATAATCCCCAATCCATTATTATTAACTTATGGTCTTATAAATATATTCCAAATCCCTTTCTCATAATTGAACTCTTAAATTTAAATATAAATTTAATTTAAAAATAATATATAATTCAAAATATAAGTCCTTAACAATTTATATTATAACCTAAAGATTATACTTAATTAAACAAAATATTAATCAAATATAATTTAAAAATAGAACATTTAACAAAATAAATATAAAGTAATTTATAAATCAAATAATATAAATTAATCTACATTAACAATCAATAAATATTAACTATAAACATTTATAAATAAACTAATATAAAAATAAATTTTAAACTAATTAATCTAATCAAATTTTATAAAAATAATAAATAAGATAGACAAAACTCATTTTCAACTTAACCTTTATTTAAAATAAATAATAAAAGTAAATCTTAGTAATGGGGTTACGTGGCCCCCACTTTGGCTTTTTTTCTTTTTCTTTTTCTTTCTTTAAAATAACTAAAGATAATTATTTTATTTATTTTTGTTTTTTTTAAAATAAATATTATTTTTCTATATTAATTTATTTATTTTAAAATAAATAAATAATATAAATACAACCCTTCTCTTTTTTAATATATCTTTAAAAGATACCAATTATCATATATTCAAAAAAATATTTATTTTCTTTTTAATTCAATAAAGAGGTCATTTATATATATAAATATATAACAGATAATTATTTGTTGTATTAATTTATTATTATTAATATTTTTTTAACAGAAAGAACATTCTAGCAAGATAAAAAAATATAATTATTTTTATTTTTATTTTAAGAAACAAATTCGTTTATTTCCTAAAACATATGTTTTTAACCAAATATTCTAAAATAATTTCTATCGAATTTGTATGGTTTAATATCATGGGTTGTAACAAAGTTTTTTAATCTAACCCTAATTGAATTAATTTTAGGTTTTCTAATGTTTGTCTGAATTTCTTCAAAGAGAGCCTAGGGTTTTAACAGATTCTCCTAAACATAGTTTCCTCTAAATTGAACATTGAGGTTTACAGATTTGACATACAGACATGAAGCATAACCACAAAATAATACCAACAACCTTATTCTAAGATTTGACAAACATGAAGCAGACAAGAAATTTCACACAAGAAGATTTCAGTATTTCAGACGCATAGAAGACGGGGATCTAAGTACTAAAATTGAGGATTCAAACCCTACCTAGAACCACTAGTTGACAGAAGCCACAAAGAACAATCCAAACCCTGGAAATCCTAAGCTTTCAACAATTTCTTTCAATCCAATCCAGAGCCAAAAACCTTTAAAAATATGTGCAACCTGTGTGTGCAAAAATGGCCAAAAGAAACCTGGTAAAGAAAACCTACTCAACCTAGGGTTTCCAAAGCTCATGCAACCTAAAAGCAAACTCAATTGAAAACACAAATCATAAAATTAGAAAAACAAAACTCAACTTAAAATTGAGTGAAAAGAATTAATTTATTTAATAATTGATAAATACATGCACTTTTCCAATTTAGTCAATTAACTCAGCTTTTTACTTTAAATTTATATTTTAATTTTTAATAAAAGAATGTGCAACTTTAATTGCATAATAATATTTAATTAATAAATAATTTTTTTAGCATATTAATAACATGCAAATTCATAATAAAATATTCATTCATTAATTATGCTTTTAAATCTCAATTTTGGATTCAATAATTAATTAAATCCTCTATTCCCAAAATTAGACTTTTTAATTAAGTCTTTTTAATTAACAATATTTAATTAATTTTCGTTAATTAAATAACATCATATTTAATATTTCCAAATTTAATAAGATTTAATTTTTTTTATCGGTAAAAGGTCGAAGCCCATATATTTTATTAATCTTTGAAAGTAAATACGAATGTCTCAATTCACTCCAAGCACTGGTAGGAAAGAATGGAGAAGAAAACCTCCAGTCTTGCCCGAGACTGACGTCTAGAATACGAAGTACAAAAAGTATTTATGAGGGTATCCCCTCATTTACAAAAAAAATCATATGAAGCCATACCTTCATTTACCGAGTTATAAGAAAAGGGCATACCCTTAATCTTAAAACTTTAATTAGTATTACATGGTTATAAATTTGAATGCTATATTCGATGCGGCCCTTAGTAGCTTGATTTTGGTAAATCCAATGTACGTTATTCTTTAAAGAAGTTAACGAGCCTAGTTTCTGCTAAGCAGTTCCTGCACACATAATATCACTTTAAAAAACCATATCTAGTACTAATTAATATTGGTTAGCCATAATATAAGGGAACGACTGATTCAATATGCTTTTAAAATCTTAGCTCTAACTATGGGTTACCTTAGCCCTAGATATGTTTTAAGGCTACCAGGGTTATTGTTTGCAGTTCTTATTATAACTAACTGAGTACATATGTCTATTTAGAGTTAAAGTTAAATGTAAGGTTAAGAGCTAATTAGATGAATGTGACTATTTGTAATTCAGAAACATAATTAAAAGTGTAATCTATACTATGTGATTTTCTTCATTCCTTATTGCAGTTAATGATTTCCTATTAATAATGGAACATTCTTACCATTTTGTGGATTTCTCTCTTGATTTTAAAATGGATATCAAAAGGGGTGTTATAGAAATTTAACTTCTAAATAATCCTTTATATGAGCATTTTTTTATGACATGTAACTGATTGAATGTTTGAAGATGTTAAGTTGATCACCAAAATGCAGAAGGATAATGCAAGACATTAAATCAGTTAATGGATTGTATTGTCATTGATGTCAATTTGATATAATCTAATCGGTTATATACAAAGTGTCAAAGACTTCAGAGAATTGAAGAGATAAAGATTATGCTTTCTGTAATGCATAAAAGACAAGTATTCACAAAGTGTCTTCAAATACTAACAGTTAGTGGAACCTGACAAATAGAGATCACCGACAGCCAAGTCACAGTGATGTCCAAGAAAGAACACCAACGAGCATTGTCAACGAGTAGAATCACAAGAAAACCTGACGGCCAAAAACATAGTGTAAATCGACGGAGAAGCCCGAGGAGAAATGGAGTGTTGACCGAAAATATCAAGGAGTTAAAACTCAAATTAACTGGAGCTCACAAATGAAAAAATATCTAGCTGACAGAGCTAAATATATACTTAACTGGTAGTTATCATTGTTTTCATCGACAAGATAAGCCAGAGATAAGTAATTTATTTAAAGCTGATTTGTCCAATTGGCAAGAAGATCTCAGCGAGATAAAATAGGAGTTTTGCCTTAAATATGATTGGTAAAAATTGTGGATCACGCCAAGATCAAGAAAATCAAGAACCTAACAACGGTGATATCATGCCTATTTAAGAGACAACTCAATTCATTATGAATTGGTGTGGGTGAAGGAATGAACTAGAGGATGCTAAAGAGAAATATCATACAGTGCTGATCAACAAGCTGAGGAAAGAGCTAAAGAATTCTACGGACACCAAGCAACAGAGCATAGCATCATTGAGAAGAATCAAAGTGGAGCAAAGGTATAATAGAGATGTATTGATGAGATTATTTTATGAGATTACAATAGATTTGAAAATCTGTAAGTATAAGTTGTATATGTGAACAGATCATACTGTTTCAGTTTAACCATTGGTTCATAAAGTCTCTTAACTGAGCGGGATTTAAATATCCTTTCTATATTGAGATACATCCAATGGAGTATCAAAAATTTTGATCATGAAGATAGCATGAGATGCCAGATACCTATTGATAGGCCAAGTGAGTGTTTGATCAAGGATGGTAGCATAGAGATTCCTGACATCGAGTGACAGACTAAACTTTTAAATCCTCGAACAAGATCACACCTAACAGTGTGTTTGTAACCTTTAATAGGGTTGGCTCTTCACTGAGCTCACTTCAGAAGACTAAAAATTTTGGGTTACCAGTCCCAAGTGGTTTTTCCCTTAATAGGTTTTCCATGTTAAAAATACATGTGTCAATGTGTCTATGAGTCATTACTTTAGTTTTTTACATTACACTTAACTTAATTGGATTGATCAATATACTCTAGATGATTTATTGTCTTTCGATAAATTGACAGACTGCTAATTGTTAAATCTACAGTAGAGGGTTTTACAAATCATTCTGAGGAGTAGTAAATTGATATAAGTATTTGGAGGCATTCATCTTATAGGACTAAAGATAAATAGAGGTATAATTTTGTGGTACTAATTTTTAAGGGTTGATTATTGGAATATTTTGAGGCCACTAATTTACCACNCCCCCCCCCCCTCTCATTTATTACAAACAATTGGTATCAGAGCTTGTGTGCTTAGAAAGGGAGTTTAATAGGTCAAGCAAAAGATCACAAGATGAACAGATGAGATGTGCCCAAGTTGAATAAAGACAAATTTGCATCATGGCAAAGTAGAATAAGACTCCACCTATCAGGTATTGGAAATGATATTAATCAATACATTGCCTATAGGACCTCATACTCTTGAGAAATTAAGAGTAATGCATGAGCATAACTGCATGATGATAGAACTTGCATCATCACTCTCCGATGTTGAGTTTGAAGATGTCAAAACTTGCACCTCTGCAAAGAAAATGTGGGATAAGTTGAAGCTTGTACATGGAGGAGATGCCAATGTATTAAGAGAAAAGATTGAAATCCTAAGAGGGAGGTTTGATGACCTAAGGATGAAAGAAGGAGAAAAAATTACTCAGTATAGTTGCAGAATAAAATAGGTATTCAATTCTATCCGAGGAGTTGGAGGTACTCTTGAAGAGGAGATAGTGGTAAGAAAAATATTAAGAACCTTATTGCATGTTTATGCTATTAGAGTCTATGTTATTCAAGAAATGAGACCGGTTGCAAACAATACAGTTACTCTAGATAGTCTGATTGGTAGACTAATATCATTTGAGATGAAAAAATTTGATAATAGTGTCTTACCATCCATAGAATCTACACTCAAATCTTCTCTAAAGATAAGTAACTCAAGTCATAGATATGTTGTTAGAAATGATAGTGAAAGTGACAATGAGGATCAAGGACTTGATGAAATTGAAGCACTTATGGCTAGAATATTATAGAGAGGCAAAGGCAGATACAAAGGTAAATTACCACTTGTATCTTTCAATTGTAAAGATGTTGGACACTTTGCTGCAAGATGTCCAAACCGACAAAAAGATGATAGAGGAAATGGCAGACCTTATGAGAAGAATTTTGACAAAGGTGAAAATAGAGATTACCGGAGCAACCGACAATCTGAAAAGAGAGATACCCGAGACTACAAGGACAAAGGGAAGAAATATTTTTACCTGGCTGAGAGCAGAGCTGATGACACTGACTCCGAATCAAAAGAAGACATCGAGATGGTATTTGTAGCCATGAAGGATGATTCAGATGAAGATAAAGAAAGGTATGTAGAAACTGCAATCATATCTAAAGTTAGTAAAAATGATGTCTAGATCATAGATAGTGGCTACACTCACCATATGACCGGTGATAACAAAATTTTGAGACTTTTGAATACTATAATGGTGGTTTAGTAAGAATGGGTAATGATACACCTTGTCTAGTTGAAGGTAAAGGAACCATAATGTTGAATAACCTGATAAAATGTGAAAATGCTTAATGGGTTAAAGGACTGAATTATAATTTGTTAAGTGTTTCTCAGTTGAACAATTTAGGTCATAGAGTAGCATTTGAAAATAAGAAGGCAAAGATCTTCAATGAATCGGAAAGGTTGATTGGTACCGGAGAGTAGACAAAAGGAAACCTTTTCTATCTTGAAGACACTAACACCACTTGTTTGATGGCTATAAATGAAGACTTATGGTTGTGGTACAAGAGATTTTGTCATGTGAACTTTTACAACATGATAAAGATAAGCAACAAAGGGAATGTCAGAGGCTTACCGACAATGACTAAGCCCGAGCATATCATGTGCAAGAATTGTCAAAAAGGTAAGATGGAAAAGTCTAGTTTCAAGAGAAAAACCCATACATCTACTGCAATTCTAGAATTAGCCCATACAGATCTATATGGACCAATGAGGAAAAATAGCTACTATGGAAATAGGTATTTTATTCTCTTTGTTGATGATTTCTCTAGAATGATGACAGTCATGTTTTTAAAAGATAAATCAGAAGCATTTAAGATGTTTAAATGGTACAAAGCAATGGTAGAAAAAGAAAGTGAAAATAAATTGAAATACTTAAGGTCAAATAGAGGAGGGGAATTTACTTCAGATGAATTCACTGGCTATTCCAATGAGCATGGAATTAAGAGACAAGTTTTTGCTACAAGGAAACCACGAAAAAATAGAATTGTTGAGAGGAGAAATAGATCAATTGTTGACTATGCAAGAACATTGATGATTGAGAAAAGAATTACTCAAACTTACTATTGTCTACACATTAAATAGAATACAATTGAAAAAAGACACAAAGAAGACACCCTCTGAGCTTTGGTATGGTCATACACCCAATGTAAGTTGCTTAAGAATCTTTGGTAGTCAATGTTATATATTGAAGGATGATAGAAATGGAAAACTTGACTGCAAAAGTGAAGAAGGTATCTTTCTAGGGTACTCAACCAAAAGCAAGGCTTATAAATTTCTTTACAAGTCATCTAACAAAATCATTGAAATTACAAATGTGAAAATAGATGAATTTGCAGAAAAGAATGATAAGGAAAGCAAAAAGGAACCGAAGGACTACAACAGGTTTGTTTATATAGAACCTGACACTCTACCTGAGCAACAGTGTGTCACTCCTAAGCATCAAAACATTGCACCTGAGCATTAGGATGCAATTATTGATGATCAAGATAATTCTCAAGATGATGTTCCAAAAAATGGAGATGAAAATGAAGGTGAAGAAAATAATCAAAAAGATGAACACATAGCTGAACCAAAACTTTCCAAGTATGTCAGAAGATATCATCTAGAGAATCAAATCATAGGAGACAAGAAGGATGGAACAAGAACAAGAAGTAATTCACTTAACACCAGATGTTTACTTTGTGATTTTGAGCCTAAATCTATTTACAATGCACTTGAGAATGAAGAATGGGTCAATGCTATGAATGAAGAGGTAGAACAGATTGAGAAGAACAATACATGGACACTAGTACTGAGACCAGATGAAAAGAATGTCATCGATGCCAAATGGATATTCAGAAACAAGTTGAATGAGAATGGAGAAGTCACTAGAAACAAAGCAAGATTAGTATGGAAGGGATATGCACAAGAAGAAGGTATTGATTATGGTGAAACCTTTGCACCCGTTGCTAGACTAGAAGGAGTTAGAATCTTAATTTCTTATGTTGCATTTAAATGATTCAAGGTATACCAGATGGATGTTAAATCTGCATTCCTAAATGGAATACTAGAAGAAGAGCTATACATTGAACAACCAGAAGGGTTTGTTAATCCAGACAAGAAAAACATGGTATGTAGACTACACAAAGCCATGTATGGATTAAAACAAGCACTGAGAGCCTGGTATGAAAGACTTCACTCATATCTCATTAGCATAAAATTTGTTAGAACAAGTGAAAATAGAAATCTGTACTTAAAAGAAGATATCAATGGTAATATTCTGATTGCTAAAATTTTTGTTGATGATATCATTTTTGGAGGGAATGAATTGTTATGCAAATCCTTTGCTAATGAAATGAGCAAGGAATTGTAAATGTCTATTTTTGGAGAGATCAAATTCTTTCTTGGTCTATAGATTCTTCAACAAGATGCAGGCATATACATCACTCAGTCCAAATACATCAAGGAAGTGCTAAAGATATTCAAGATGGAGGATTCCAAACCAGTTGGAACACCTATGGCTACTGGATGCAAGCTGACAAAAGAAGATAAGATAAATGAGGTAAATTAGACCTTATATAGATCAATGATTGGCAAACTGATGTATGTTGTTCACACTAGACCAGATTTAGCACATGCAGTGGGAATTGTTGCAAGATTCTATGTTAATCCCAAAGAATCACATATGACTTTTGTCAAAATAAATATGAGATATCTGAAGAACACTGAGGACTATGGCTTATGGTACAAAAGAGAAGGAAAATTTGAGCTACAAGTCTATACAGATGTTGATTGGGCTGAAAACATTGATGACTGGAAGAGCACAACTGGAGGAGCATTCTTCATGGGTGACAGACTTGTCACATGGATAAGCAAGAAGCAAGGATGCATCTCTCAGTCTACTACAGAAGTAGAGTATGTGGTTGCTACTGTAAATTTCTCTAATATTGCATGGATCAAGCAATTTCTAGAAGGTATGCATATGAAGATCCTTTAACCAGTAATTATCTACTATGATAATACTAGTGCAATAAACATTTCTAAGAATCCAGTCATGCATGCTAATACTAAGCATATTGCTATCAAGTATCACTATCTGAGAGAACAAGTGCAAGCAAAGGAAGTGACACTAGAATATGTTCAATCAAAGGAATAGTTAGCTGATATATTCACCAAACCATTACTGAAAGATACATTTGAGTACCTGAGACAGAGACTAGGGGCTCAACCCTTGTCTATCGGTCAGTAATCTAACTAGGAGGTGTAGACGTCCAAAATCGTCCTTATATTAATTTAATTAATATTCCCATAACATTATAGTTAATTTTAATTAATTATATTTGTTATATTCTTCTATCTATTTAATTAAATTTATTTAATTAAATATGATTCATTTCCCTTAGTATTTAAATTTAATTTAAATACTATCCCTTTTAATGTATTGAATCCTATTTAATACATTATCCCTCATTAATCCCCTTTAAATAAATT
>MU227475.1:1825407-1838741 GCA_018584345.1 Thuja plicata | reverse complement strand
AATCACTTAGATTGCATTCTAGTTTCATTTATCAAATCAAGTGGGATTAAATATATTGTGTTGGGAGAGCACACCCACAAACCTCTCTAAGAGCAAATCAACAAGGCTTGGGTGCACTTGTTTGGCTTATCCGAGGTTGTGATGAATCTCTTCTTATTTTTAGTAGTATGCTTTTAGACATGTATGATCTTGTTATTTGATGTTTATCTCTAACGTTTGCATGTCTGAGTGTGCTCCCAACAAGTTAGGTTTTATCACATACAGGAGGTTGCATCAGCCTATACCAAATATGAAGATCAGTCATGTTGATGCAAACACTAAAATGAATAGCAACAAATACATCTATACATTGCAAGGTACATATCTACACCAAAAATCAGAACATTGTATTGCTGATGGATAGGGAAATTCAAGGAATATATTATGCAAAGGGATAGAACATGATATAGATGATAAAATAAGGAGAAGTATTTTTGTTTGGAATTGTTGTCAAAGGGAGAGAAATATCTCATTATCATACAAAAGGGATAATCATCAGGGAGAGATTTGCTTTATCATACAAAGGGAGAGATGATCTCCATATTACATAAAGGAGAGATTATATCATTATCCATGAAGAGAAGTTCTTGAGAATCAGAAATGAAATGTTAATCAATATTCTAAGGGAGAGAAATTGATTACATGTGAGATATCCATCTAAGGGAAAGAAGTAACAAAGGGAGAGATTTCAAACAAAGATAAAGAATGTTGTCAAAAGGAAAAAGAGATTATCAAGAATAGGAACAGTCAAGGCAAAGCACATATCAGAACAGACATATAAAATGATACATCTATCCAGTGAAGGGATTAAAGATTGAAGACAACCACTCTGCAAGAAACAAATCAAAGTTATTTTTGAGCTTACCGAGAGCCAGACATTTGTAATAGTTACATTAGGAAAGCTTGATGAAACTATATATTTCATATTGTATTAGTAATAGTATAGTATGATAATGTAGTATGTTGCCATCAATGCCAAAGGGAGAGATTGATGACATGTAACTGATTAAATTTTTGAAGATGTTAAGTTGATCACCAAAATGCAGAAGGATAATGCAAGACATTAAATCAATTAATGGATTGTATTTTCATTGATGTCAACTTGATATAATCTAATCAGTTATATACAAAGTGTCAAAGACTTTAGAGAATTAGAGAGATAAAGATTATGCTTTTTGTAATGCATAAAAGATAAGTTCACAAAGTGACTTCAAACACCAACAGTTAGTGGAACCCGATGGATAGAGATCACCGACAGTAAAGTCACAGTGATACCTGAGCAAGAACACCGATGAGCATTACCGACAAGCAAAATCTCAAGCAAACCCAATGGCCAGAAACATAGTGTAAACCGATAGAGAAGCCTGAGGATAACTGGAGTGTTGACTGACGCCATTAAGGGGTTAAAACAAAAATTAACTAGAGTTCACAAATGACAAAATATCTAGCTGGCAGAGCTAAATATATACTTAATTGGTAGTTATCATTGTTTTCATCGATAAGATAAGCTAGAGATAAGTAATTGATTTAAAGCTTATTTGTCTAGTTGGCAAGAAGATCTCAGCGAGATAAAACAAGAGTTTTGCTTTAAATTTGATTGGCAAGAATTGTGGATCACGCCAAGATCAAGAAAATCAAGAACCTAACAACGGTGATATCATGTCTATTTAAGAGACAACTCAATTCATTATGAATTGGTGTGGGTGAAGGAATGAACTAGAGGATGGTAAAGAGAAACTGATGAAGAGAAACTTCACACAGTGTTGATCAACAAGCTAAGGAAATAGCTAAATAATTTTACAGACACTGAGCAACAGAGCATAGAATCACCGAGTAGAATCAAAGTGGAGCAAAGGTATAATAGAGATATATTGATCAGATTATTTTATGAGATTATAATAGATCTAAAAATCTGCAAGCATAAGTTGTATATGTGAACAGATCATACTGTTTCAGTTTAACCATTGATTCAGAAAGTCTCTTAACCGAGCAGGATTTAAAGATCCTTTCTATATTGAGATACATCCAATGGAGTATAGAAAAGTTCGATCATGAAGATAGCATGAGATGCCAAATACCTATTGAAAGGCCAAGTGAGTGTTTGATCAAGGATGGTAGCATAGAGATGCCAGATATCAAGTGACAGACTAAAATTTTAAATCCTCTAACAAGGACACACCTAACATTGTGTTTGTAACCTTTAACAGGGTTGGCTCTTCATCGAGATCACTTCAGAAGAGTGAAAATTTTGGGTTACCGGTCCCAAGTGGTATTTCCCTTAACAGGGTTTCCACGTTAAAAATCTATGTGTCAATGTGTCTATGATTCATTACTTTAGTGTTTTGCATTACACTTAACTTAATTGGATTGATCGGTATTCTCTAGATAATTTATTGTCTTTTAGTAAATTGACAGACTGTTAATCGGTAAATCTACAGTAGAAGGTTTTACAAAGAATTCATAGGAGTAGTAAATTGATATAAGTATTTGAAGTTATTCATCTTATAGGACTAAAGATAACTAGAGGTATAATTTTGTGGTACTAAGTTTTAAGGGTTGATTATTGGAATATTTTGAGGCCACTGATTCACCCCNATTCCCCCCCCCCCCCCCCCCTCAGTTATTTCTAACAATTTTATATATTTATTTTAAAGGACTTTATCATATATATCACTTGATCTTTTTTTGTATTATCAAAACCAGGGTTGGCTTATTCCGGCTTGATTTCTACGTTCCTGAATTTATTTATATATTTATTTGTTGAATATTTTATTTGTGCTAACGAGAGGAACTAGTTATATTTAGTTGTTTAATTAATGATAATGTATATTTCTAACTATATTTGTGTGTGTGTGTGTGTGTGTGTGTGTGTGTGTATTTTTTCAATGTACTTTTTTGGTTTCTTTGTGAGAAAGGAAGGAGAGGTTAAAATGTTATTATTGTTCCTTTACTGAGGAACATGACTTATTTGGAATGGAGGAGATAAACATATATGGCCACTATTCCTTTATGAGAATGCATATCTTAATGATAATTTGTAGATTCATCACCTGAAGCCACCACAGTATTGTTTCTTGTGTTGACTTCAAAATAAGAGATCCACAAACAGATTTCTGCTTCTTTACAGTAGCATTTTTTATTCCTATTAAATAATTGATATTTGCAAACAAGTTAGTAATAATATTGTTTAAATACATTATACGAAGGAGAGATAAAGTGCTGGTGTATGTATCCTATAAAGTATACTTTTATTTTCTTCTAATATTATAATTGTCGGAAAGTAAGCCTTGAGGAAATGTATTTGCATCGATTTAAACTAGATCTTTAACAAAGGGAAAGTAAATGTGCATTTTTTTATGAATTGAATATATTGAAGTTTAAAGATCGTTGCAAATGTAATAACACTCTCTAATTTTCTGTGTGTTTCAAATGCAACAATCTTTCTTGTATTTATATTGGGAAAGAGGTTAGGAGAGACATGTCCCTTCACGGGACATGTCTATTCATAATATTTGTTAATGTTTCATTAATCAATTATATATTAGAATAATATAAGTTTGCAAAATATATATTTAATAATAATATATATATATATAGTATTTTATCAATATTAAAGTATTATATGTATTCTAAATGATCATATGACTGGAGCTACAAACATTAACACTCCCTCTTAGCTAGGGGGGATGATCAAATAGAATGTGTAGTGGTCTCCCTTGTCAACACTTATGACCCTCATAATAGCTACACAAAACATCAACACTCCCTCTTAACTAGAGAAGATAAAATCCATCAAGGTAATAAATTCATTAATTTTGAAAGAGAGAAGATATCACCTTACTGTGATATCAGGAGATATGGTTTATGCAGGAATATCAAGTCACATGATGTTCACCATAGCTCATAAATATCCATGATATGTGTAATGAAATTATGTATCATGATGTTTGCCATATGAATACTAAGTTTACATAGAGATATGTCACTACGTGACATTTCTCATATGGTCAAGTCAATGTGTAATACTAAGTTCAAAAGGATCCTAATATGATCCATATGGATACAAAGAAATTATATAATTTGTGATATGAAGGATCACCTAACATGTGATACCAAGTTTTACATATCACCTGACATGTGATATGAGGAATCTCCTAACACGTGATACCAAGTTTTACATATCACCTGACATGTGATATG
Source organism: Thuja plicata (assembly GCA_018584345.1). NCBI lineage: Eukaryota > Viridiplantae > Streptophyta > Pinopsida > Cupressales > Cupressaceae > Thuja > Thuja plicata. The sequence goes on along the minus strand of MU227475.1, from coordinate 1,834,502 downwards.
AGGAATCACCGAACATGTGATACCTGATTTTATATATTACCTTAGATCAGAATATAAGGAATCACCTTAGATCGTGATACCTAGTTTTCACATCACCTTAGATCGTGATATGAGGAATCACCTTAGAATGTGATACCTGATTTTTATATCACCTCAGATCATGATACCAGGATATAGTAATTATAGAACATTACATTCCCCTTACATATAACCCTATTATGGTATGTGCACTGACATATCAAAATTTCTACCATAATGAATCTCCATATGAGGAATCACCTTAGATCATGATACCTGATTTTCATATCACCTTAGATCGTGATACCAGGATATAGTAATTAGAGAAAATTACATTCCCCTTACATATAACCCTATTATGGTATGTTCACTAACATATTAAAATGTCTACCATAACAAATCTCCATTACAAGATCGTCACCTTGTAACATCAAATACAAGTGTTCATTGTCTAAGAAGTCGTCACCTCTCAGAAACATACATAGGATGAGTGGGACCATAAAGTCATGGATTCATAACCATGAAATCCACCTTGACTCATCTCAGGCAGTGGATCCACCATGGCTCATCCCAGAGGGTGGAAACAAGGGCTTTCACCTTAGACTTCTCTCTCAAAGAGAAGAATGCAATAACCTACAAAATAATAGATCATAGATGTTGAAACTCCTTTTCATCTAAGGCTTCATTCTCCAACATACATCTTGAAAGTACACAACCTTCTCTCTAGCAAGAGACTTGGTGAGAATATTGGCCATCTGTTTTGTAGTGATAATGTGCCTTGAATAGCATACTTATGCACTATATCTCTTATATAGTTTTCATCACTCTTGGTGAACCCCAAGTTATCTAGGAATATCATGATTTAGGAGTTATCATAAAATCATTTCTTCCATATTCCTACCATAGTCCTTTTATTCATTAAAAAATATCTCTACTATTGACTCCCTCTCAACCAATATGACCAAATTCCTTGGAGATCAGAATGAACAAATTCCTTGGAGATCAGAATGAATCAGATCCTCTTGCAACAACCTCATGGCCTCCTCATCCAAGGTTTCTTTTAGATGAAATATCAAACTCCCTTTGAATATAATATCAACCTTCTGCCAACAAGTTGTGTATTTGTTCTTTAGTCTGCATCAAGCTCTTTTCTTGAATGCCCTTTGATCCAACAACTTATCCATCTATCTAGGAATATCATGACCTAGATATATGCATAAAATCCTTCTATCTCACCTACATGTAACTACATATTTTGAATTTCAATCCTTTGTCTTTTCATAGTTTCCTAGTCACTAGAGAAACCATGTTGATATGGCCTGCCCTTCTAAATGAGATCCTTGAAAATCACTTTTGGAAGATCCTCCAGTAGGTCCCTATGAAGCTCGTGTTATTGCATCAACCTCCTTACCTCTTGGTCCAAGGTTTCCTTTGATGAAATGTTAGACTCCCTATGAATCTGATATCAACCTTAAAATTAGTCCCATGACTACAAGCATCAAGTTCTTTCTCCCTTAAATGCAATCTCTTATGCTTCTTGATCCATCCTAAAAAAAATTCAGAGAGATTACAAATAGTTCATAAAACTAAGCTATACTGAAGGGAAATATCAATATTTACTATCCCAATGTTATAAAATTAATTAATGAACATAATTCAAGTGTAGGAATACTTATCTCTTATTGTCAAATATTGTAGCCCTTTTTGGCAACTTCTTCCACTAAATTCAGTCTCCCTTGTTTTCTCTGCAACGACTATTGATAAGAACACTTATGAGTTTTTCATACTCTTAGTATGTAATGTCTTTTTCAGGGATTGGATAGATTACAATGACATATATTTTCCATAGTTTTACCATGTTGAATATGTTCGTGAATGTAGTGTGCAATATTAGTCTACTAATTTGCTTTAGTTTTAACAAGTTCAGTATTAAAGCGATAGTAAAGTAGATGCTTCAAATCCTTGCACATCCTAATTTCCTCAAACAAGAAGTAACTCCATGTCTTGATAGGGTAGAGTCAGCTTTCAATGTCCCTCATGATCAATATTGTTCTGAATTGGATGCTCAAGGAATCTTCAAAATTTGCCTTTCAAGCCCTTAATTATATTTTCACAAGCACCAAACTTCTACCACTTGCATCAAAGAGAAGAGAAACAACATACAATGCTATTTATGCCCATAAATGCCCCTGCCAAGAATTTTCTTCAACAACACTGAAGTCCTTTGGCTTTTCCAATGAATTCATCTTTAACACCTCTAGATTTCATCTTCCAAGTGCACAAAATTTTGAATTACGCTCTAAGAGATCTCGTTGTGATGTCCAGTGAATATACCCATGTGTGGAAGTTTCACTTATGAGTATTCCAGGAAAGGTATAATATTTGCATTGGTATTTACCTCATGATCGTACACATCATGCCCTAGTTTATGGATACCAACAATGATCAAAGGTCTTTAATCCTGAAGGAGCCTTCATTCTCCCTTTTCACAAGAACCTAATTGTATCTCCCACAACTTTTTGCAATAGAAACAACGATACCTAATTCTCAAGCATCATCAAATCTCTCATATTTGTATTGACTGCCGCCATATTTTAAGTGTCAAATGCCAAGGAGGAGACTCCATCAAATTATTGCACATCTAATTAATTCCAATACTTGGATGAAATACTTAATCTGGAACCCTATTTACTCTACTGCCAGTGAAGGACACGATATGCGCTCCATGATGTATGCTTGTATTACTTTAAAATTGATTTGTCGAGGGTATAAATTCACAATTATTGTGAATATGCACAATCCACATGTCAGCCAATAGTAAAGCACAAATTATATCCTGGTCATGTTTCCTAAAATAAAACATAATGGTTGTTTTAAAACTCAGATGGGTTGAATGAGAAAAATGACATCTGATCAAAGTCAAAGTGTAAGCTTCCTTTTAATAACAATCTGCAATGAAAAGAAACACACAATGGGAAACAAATATATTATGTTTCTGGTCAATGAGATATATTATCTTCATTATGCCCCTTCACACTATATGGTTCGTAGGTTCAAAACAAGAACAATATCCAAACTAGATCTAATCAAATCCAACAAACCGATGTTGATAAAAAAAAATGTTGACAACATGGAAAGGAGCCCCTGAAGATGCAAACTTTCATGAGGGTGAGGAATCTGGTTGAAAACCACATTTTTTGCATGATGGATGCTCCATACCAATCACAAGACCGATGCAAATACCATGTATAAACTACAAAACACGGTGCCTTAAAATGTGGACTAGGTAAATAAAGACAACCTGATCCACAATAACACTTGTAGGTCAATAGGGAATGGTGTTCCGTAGACCACAGACCATTAAGCTTGATAAAAGGAGCATGGCCCGTCAATACAAATCACCACCAAAATCCCTTTGGAGCATTTATCAATGAAGTTAAAACCACTAATCAATGACCAGTCAGCCAATATGAACCTTCAAATATTGAAGTGCCACCTTCAAAAGCTTACGAGCATATGAAAAAATTTGGGTGCTAATAACTGTGAAAAACCTGCCAATCAACTATGATTGAGGCCACCACAGACAAATCTAATTCTGTAAATTATGGGCCCTACAAATGATTATAGAGGCCAAGTATTCATAAAATAAGGTCTACAAGAAAAATATGCCAGTCCATAATCAATTCTCGTCAATGTGTTCTGCCACACAGGGTGAAAGCATATTCAAATTTGCAAAATAATCAAATGCAATTGTATACTCAACAAATTGCCTCCCTTTTGTTTTAGGATCTCTTTTTCTTTCACTATCGATCAATGCTAAGGATGCTTAGTGTTTGGTGAGCACACAATACTCTCATGTCTACTAGTTGTATATCTATTTTCTACATTTGCAGTCTGGCTCTGATACCATATTGAAGTTTTAAGATCACTGCAAATGTAATAGCACTCTCTAATTTTTTGTGTGTTTCAATTGTAGCAATCTTTCTTGTATTTATATTGGGAAAGAGGCTAGGAGAGACATGTCCCTTCACGGGACATGTCTATTCATAATATTTGTTAATGTTTCATTAATCAATTATATATTAGAATAATATAAGTTTGCATAATATATATTTAATACTAATATACATAATATAACATATATATATATATATATCACACACACACACACACACACACACACATATATATACAATATTTAATCAATATTAAATTATTATATGTATTCTAAATGATCATATGACTGAAGCTACAAATATTAACAAAATAGAAAGGAACCTTTAGTATTAGAGTTGTTAGAACACCCATACCTATGAAAATTAAGGTAGTATACTACAGAATTGAGAGTTCTTGTCTAAAAGCCAACACAAATAGTACTGTGTTGACTTCAAGACATGGAGCCCTCAATTGGGATTATCTTTTTCCAATATTAATTAGAGGGGACTATTAATAGGTTACAATTGATAATTTGAATGCTTACATTTGTCCTAGTATTTCTATTTTTGATGAAACAGTAGGACACATAGCAAGAATATATGCCAATAGCTATTGAGTGACTATATTGGTATAAAAATAGAACAATAACCTTAATTTTTATTTGTTAGGAATAAAATAGAGCTTGTACCTAATGTATCCTTTCTATCTATTTCTGGCTATAAACAATGAATAATGCTATAGAAGGCAAATTTCAAGGAAAGAGTAATCATTTGATTTAATGAAAGAGTTCAACATGCAAATAAAACAAAACTGTATCTTAGGTAAGGTATCATTGTTTCTAGGGGATTTTGAACTAGTTTAGGATGTAGCATCCACATTATTTGGGGTCTTGGGTGAATCCTCTTTCCTCTTTCTCTTTCTGCCAGGTCCAGCAATGTTTGTCAAAATCCCTATGGTTTCTTCATCTTCTGATTCACTGAAACCATCTCTATCAGTGTTACCTACATCATCCTTGTGCCAGTATGTGTCAAACTAATCCTCTATTTCAGGTGTCCGTACATGAAGATAGCAATATAGAAAGTATATGTTCCTTCTTATGGTGGGATTTATGGATATTAGTATTGTTATGTCGTCAATGTCTAGTATGGCAGATGATGGGGTTGATTTACCATTTATCATTGGGGAATTGTAGTATCTAGGTCTTGTGATGGCCATATCACCCCTGATATTGTTGATTACCACATCCAAGCCACCTAGGAATTTCCTCTTGAACAGTCGGGTACATAGCCTTCTAATATCATATTTTACAAGATCTACTTGAATAGACGATGCTATGAACATGGATGGAATGTCATAATTAACTTGGTAGTGGTCATCATTAGTTATAAATTCCAAACCTAGAATCATGTAGTCATCCCTAAGGGTTAGAGCATGAGCTCTTAGCATAACAGACGTGAGTCTGTTTATATCTATTGTACCTTTGAAGGAAATTTGTGGCTTCGATCCTCTCAGCTTGATAGGGGTGGAAATTTTTGCAGAAGTGGGAGGCATTAAACATAGGGGATTGTTGGATTCATGAAGAGTTTCTTATGTATCAGATGAAGAGACTGTTCAGATTCTATCTTTACAAATTTCCAACTTTTGAGTTCCTCAGTCAAGCTAGGAAGGGATTTTAAATGATAGGAAGGGGTGTTAGCAATATCCAGTGTTAATTAATAACTCATATGTTCTTAGAGTGGTAGGTAAAATATTTTAATGACAAGGCAATATTTTCTTATTAAGGTAAAAGCAGGTTTTGAAAGGACCCCGAAACCTTTTACAAAAAGTTACAAAAGATAAGCATCATAAGCTCTTACAAACAAAGAATGCCTGCTACGAGAAAAAGGCAGGACCCAAAAAGAAACAAAAGACTTAGAAAAAGAAAGAATAAAAATAGCCAAAGAAAGGCAGAGATGCCAGCACAGATTCCAGCACAACTTCCCGAAAAACTTCCAGCAAAAAACCCATCCCAGAAGAAGGAAAATTACATCATTTTCTGATAGGCTACCTCAGCCTCCTTTTGCATTTCTTCCATTTTTTTGATGGATTCCTTCAGCTCCCGCATCTCTTTTGGAATCTTAGGGACTTTTCTTTTAACTCCGCTTCGGGTTCTAGGACCAGGGCCCGAGCTACTAGCCTTATCATCAATAGTTATTATAGTATTTTCCAACAAGCTTCTTTCCAGATAGGCGTAAATTAATTTTAGGTTCTAAACCAACACATGTAGCCCTTTGTTGTTGTGCTTTAGAATAATCTGTATCATGTGCCCATTGTGGCTTATTTGTTCTTTCATATCCTTTAAATTTTCTTCCACAATCTCATTAACTCTTGTTGTAAAATTCTCATCTCTGTTGTTGTCTTTACCCTTAATCATCAACTTACTTTCCATTTCCTCCACCTTAGCTTTGAATGACTCCATCACCTCCTACATCTCAATTAATTGACTCTCCATGAACATCATCTCCTCTTTCAACCAATCTTCCATTTTAGCCTCGTGGTATACTTTTCCTTTTAGGATTCTGTCATCTTTTTTAAACCCGACCACACTGGGCCCATTCTTCTTTTTTTACTGTTCCTCTTATCCGCCTTTAAAGTCAGCTGCATTTTATTACCCTCCTCACTATCTTCCTCATTCTTATTTTCCTCTCTTTCATTACCCTCTTTTTCATCTTCCTCCATTTCCTTTTCATCATAGTTCTCCTCAGCACCCATACCCTCATCATCATCGGGCATATTTTCCCCTTCCATCTGAGAATTGTCCTTTCTCAACTGATCCTCATTTCCTTTTTCCATACTCTCTTTTTCATTATCATCATCACCATTGAACTGGTCATCTTGATCATTACTTTTATTCTTGATTTAATGAGATATTTTATTAGGAGGGTTGCGGCTGATCAAAATTAATTATATAACTAGTATTGAGAAAAAATTATTTGTTGAGGGGTCTAATTTAGATAAGTTATCTACTACATTTGATTAGAGTGTCTATATTGGTTTCATAAATGTACAGGAAATATAATATATATCATTCTATATATGATAGGAAAAAATATAAATAAGATATATGTAAATATTTCTATATATATACATATACATTTATATATTTATTTATAAGTCTTTCTGTGTATACAAGTATATCTGTGTGTGTGTATATTCTTTGCAATTTAACCCTATAATCAAGTTGATATTAATATACCCGCATTACTGTTCTGCATAATAAGATATGGATTGTGAAGGTGGGTTCTAAACATGTACTAGAGAATGAATTAGCTAATTAAAAAACTATCTCGAATGAATCATTTCTTAATAATCTTAATATATATATTTAACCATATGTTCATTGAGTTTCGAAGTATAAAAAGCACTGTAATGTAGAAGGATTACTTTTTTAATGCAAAATTCCAGAATCTAACTCTATTTAGAATATGAAAACTACTGATGTAAATATTACTAACTATACTAACCTATACTTCTGACTTAGCTTCATTGCTGATGGTCTATTATTTCATTTTCTTGAATACTATCAACACTTCATCCTCCTCACTATTCCCCTTTAAGCTTCGGGTATTGTGTTTGACATTTGGCAAGATGAAGCATACATTTTGGGCATCCTCATAGTATTCCTAAGCCAACTTGAGGTGGAACATTTTTCCAATTCCAATTTTTTCGAGTTGGAATTATCCCAATTCTTGGATAGATTTTTGTTTTTTATTATTACATATAGATGGCTTCTTCATTTCTTCCATCTACACCTTTGTTAGCTAAAGAGTTATCAATTTGATTTCCTTGCCTAAATATATGATTAATCGTATAGTGGTTAAAAAAGGATAACAAATTCGTCTATCTTTTCACTAATCCATTCAGTCTCCTATTCTGAGTGTTTCCAGTTCTGGATGCATTAATAATTAAAGCTAAATCTTGATTTTATACCATCCATGAGAGGGTGGTCTCCATACACAATTACTCCTAAAGTTTTTTTGTATATTCCTTGCTGGCCCACAAAGGGAGGGATTTTTATCCCAAACAAGATTTTCCTTAAACTTTCATCATCTTGAGTAAATTGCATATCTCTTCTTCCAATCAAATTTTGATTATTAACAACTTCCACTATGCAAGCTTCTACTTTGTTTAAAAATTGGTTTTGAGCAAGTTTCTTTTCTTTGAAAATTCTTCTATTTCTTTCCTTCCACAGTTCTTGGATTAAAATGGAAGGAGAAATAATCAAAATCTTACCAAACATACCAAAGTCCTTCTTTCAAGGCCAATATTAAAGAAAATCATTCAAATTATTAGAAAAGGCAATTTTCCAATTTAATTTTTGAGCTAGCCATGTCCAATAGTAGTACATAAACTAACAATCTGTAAAAAGATGATCAATAGGTTCACATTCTTTTTCACATAGCACACACCTCGAAGGTCCATGATAACCAATTTTTTGGAACCACTCTGCAGTCAAAAGTCTATGTTGGGCAGAAGCCCATGTAAACATGCCGAATTTTGGAAGAAAAAATTTATTCCAACATAGATCAATTGGAAGCATTATTCTATTGGGTGCAAAATATGATAGGTTTTCGTACCCATCTTTGGTATTGTACTCACCATTTTAAGATGTGACCTAGATAATTCTATCTGCATCAGTAGATGGATTAATTTTTCTATACTTTAATTTTTCTTCTAGATTTGTTCTTAATGTGCTAGGCAGTCCCAAATTGTCCAAGGATTTCCAATTCCATCCTAAGGCCAGGTTATTGTCTATAATCTCTATATAATCTTTAACATATATGCCCCTATTGTTTTTAATGCGGCTTATAGATGGGTCATTATTAAGAATAGAATTAAGAGGTGGGAGAGCACTATTAGAATGAATTTAGAACAACTGAGAGGGGAGGGGTGAATCAGTTATCATCAGGTCTAGATATAGCAAATAAAACTTTCTGTATTTTAGATCTACTCGGCAGCAATAGCATATGTCAACAACTTAATCATGTAGTTTACTGTATAATGTAATTAGCTTGTAGAAACATAACAGTAAAACAAACCATAAGCATTCACACAAGTTGACACAAGTATTTAACATGGAAACCCAATATGGGAAAAACCAC
>MU227475.1:1755977-1804392 GCA_018584345.1 Thuja plicata | reverse complement strand
GAAGATGGGGATGAAGATTGGATGAATTCAACGGATGAGGGGACTTCAATGGTGCTAGGAGATGGAAGAGGATCAAAAAGTATGAGATTGGGAAGGGAAATAAGAGGTATGGGAGATGGAAGAGGATAAAAAAGTATGAGATCTGGAAGGTAAATAATTGGAGTGGGAAATGGAAGAGGAATGATGGGTGTGGGAGATGGAAGGACTTCATCACTAGTGTTTTCCCATTGGGAGTGATATAACATGACTCTGGAAGAGATGGATTTTCTATTGGCTTCCTTGTGAAACTCCTTGGAGACTTACGTATCAAAGATGGAGAATTTGCAGGCGTAGAGTGTGGGAAGTTAGGATAGTCCATAAATGAATATGTGGCAATGTCTTGTGAATTTGTATGGTTGAATGATGGTGTAGAGATGGATGTAGGAGATGGTATGGATAGATAGTTCACATAGGTGGGTGTGGCAATGGTTTATAAAATTTATTGACTAACTGATGGAAGAGGAGAGATGGATTGGGGTATGGAATATGTGTTAATGTAGGTAGGAATTGGAGATGGTAGATTGGGATAAGATGGGGGAGGTGGATAGGATAGAATGGATGATGGAGGAGCAATATTATGAGGATTTTGGTGATGGATTGGAGGAAATGGAGGACTAGGATTAGGGATTTGAACATGGGTTGGAGGATAATGAGATGGTGGATTGGGATTAGGGATGTAGCTAGTAGTGTTGTTGTGAAAGGATGGAGGTTGGGATATGACCATAGGATAAGATGGAGGCATGTATGTATAAGAAGGAGATGTGGATGGAGGATAAGAAGGATTTCCCTTGTCAAAGGTATGATAAGGAGTGCTAGTGGATATGGATGGTGGCTTGATGGGATAGTGTGGAGTAATGACTAGAGCTTGGAGGATGCTTGGAGAAAGTTTGTTAAGGATTTCCATGTACGCATCATGATCAACAAGACCTTCATCATCAACATAAGATGCAAGGGAGAGATTTTTAAGGTTTTCAAAGTATGCATCATGATCAACAAGACCTTTATCATCATTGGAATAGGATAAAGTCAAAGAAGAGATATGACAACCAAACTCATTATAATATATTTTTGACATGATGCTTTGCTGATGAGTTAATTAGGGAGGAATGATAGTGATGGATGGAAGACTCAAGCTCAGATTATGAAGAAGGACTAACTTTGAAGAAGATGGAAAGTGGATGGGAAATGGAAAAGATAGCCCTGTTGGTCTACGACATGGGGAGAAATAGAAGACTGGATGACACTAGAAGAAACTGACACTGGATGAGAGTAAGGACATGATTATGAACCTAGGATGAAAATATTTGGAGGCTTGGGTGAAAAACTTGGTGATATGGATGATTGGCATCACTTTCTTATGTTTGATGGAATAGGACATCATCTCAATCTGATACTGCTTAGGATTAAGCAGTGACTACGATAAGTGTGCCTTGGATTGTTTTGTAGAATAAATGATGATCTTGAGAATTTTGAGAAAACAGTCTTGCAAGAGGCAAAGCAACCTTGCAAGAAGCATAAAATGTCAAGCTCCTTGGCAAAAGGACTTTCAAAACTTTCAGATTTGTGTATGTTTGATAATTTTTTTGCACAAGGATTGTAACACTGAAAACACGTACAAGCACTTTCTACCTTAAGGATGCAGTGAGCTTGAAAACCTTTGTTCACATATGTAGGCACACACACAAGAGCTAATCAGAATACGACCACCATCAAGCACCCAATGGCTCCATGATGTCATATTAGCTGACTCCAAACGCTCAGGGTGGCACGAATGTGCAAATTTCTCAGGGAAGTTACTATCTTCCTTGTCTAGTCGATTATCAAGCTTTCGGGGATGGATCAGGTAGGTTGCTAGATTTATGAGTTGCTAGTATTTTCGTAGTGTCCTTGCAATCGGTTTGTACAGCATGACTCACTTAAGAGCCTAGTTAAACCATGCCAGTATGCTAAGGATATTCACTTAGTATGGACTACCATTGAACATGACCTGCCCGAACTTGAAGGGATATAGACAAACCTTTAAGTACACCTTATTTCTATACTGGCTGAAGGATTTACCAGTTTGGGGTCATTCTCCAGAAGGACTCATGCTTCTTCTGGACAGGCCCCTCTAAGAAAATTTAGAAAAAGATTGAATGTTTACAATCACCTTTCTCTTGCACCAACGACCATGAAAGCCAATGGGAGAGGATAGTGCGTGAAGTGAGGTTGCGCTCTACAAAAGTTTGTGCAAGTGCACTAAACACATGAGACACGTGATTGATTTCTGATAAGTTAAGCAATGTGTGTTTGATCTAAAATTGAAATGAACTCGCAAGCTTGTTCTTTTTATGAGCACCAAAGTGAGATATTATTTTCCTTGTTCAATTTGTCTTTATGCATTCGAGATTGAGTTCATTTGATTGTTCAGTTTTAAACCCAAGAGGAAATGTGTGATTGCTTTGTCAAATTTTAAAACCCAAACACAATACGAACAAATCATCAAAACTCAAAATAAATAATGAATCATAAAATATCACACATAACAATGTGACTAGTGTTAGCAACATTTAAGGGAGTAACTGCTTCACGACACTAAGAATACAACATCTTAGATGTGTTAGAGAATGTACCCAAACATAATAGATAGTGGCTAAGATAAGATGAATCACATACAATGGTAACTAAACAACTTTCAAATTGTTATCAATGGATTATAAGTTACAATGGTCAACAACTAAACACCTTGTGGGTGTACAAAATCCCAAATTTCCCAGTGTAGAAACTCAAGCTCTGATAATAGATGTAATGCCCCACTAGGGAACCCAAGAGAAGTTAACATAAAACATGTTACTAAGTTTATAGAATGATTTTTTTAAAGAGTTTATAATTGATAAAGAATTAACAATGCAGAAGCAATATAATATAAGACATACATACTCATAAATGCAACTCATTTAGATATTACAAATCCTGAGGGTTCCATGATGTATAATTACATAAGTTAACTAATCTACTAAAAGAAATTAAACAATATAACATCTTAATATAATGAAAATTAATAACAATAATATCATCTCATAAATGAAACCTAGATACAAATAATACCATAAGGTATACATAAAAAATCAACAACTACTACACAAGTCACAGTGTATGTAATAATAACCCAACATAAAGTACAATGCATTAATCCAAGAATATCACAACTGATACAATGATACAAGAATAAAAGATTAGAAAGATAAGAGAAATTCTTCCAACAATGAAGAACAAGAAGGCACAACAACATCAAGGATCATCCAAGCATAAAGTCACAAATGTCAGATCTCAATGGTAATAAGAATCACTACCACCCAATCGGGTGGAACCAAAGGTCCACTCCCACCATCCTAAGGAGATGACAACAGACCCCACTCGGATAACAAAACCAAAGAAAGAAGTGAAAACTAAGCAAGGGGATCTTGATATCTCTCTAACTCAAAGGAAACATATTAGAATAACTGAGAGGGAGGGGGTGAATCAGTGGCCTCAAAAATTAATCCAATAATCTGACCAAAACTTTATATCAGAAATATTATACCTTCAGTTATCTTTTAGTCCTACAAGATGTATGCCTTTAAGTAATCTTATCAAATATATACTGCTCGGTGAATGTTTTGATTATCTTTTTCTAGCCTTTACAGAATAGCAGTTTATCTTTTCCTAGCCTTTACCGAATAGCAGCAAATAAACTTAGTGTTTAGCGACCAATCCTATTTTAGCAATGTGTAAAGAAAAATATCAAAGAAATGAACCATATACACATTTGACACATGGATTTTTAATGTGGAAACCCTGTTAAGGGAAAAACCCACTTGGGACCGGTAACCCAAAATTTTCACTCTTCTGAAGTGAGCTCGGAGAGCCAACCCTATTAAAGGTTACAAACACACTCTTAAGTGAGACCTTGTTAGAGGATTTAAAACTATAGTATATCATTTGACCTATCATTCACTATGTTTTCAGCATGAAAAACCTTTTGATACTCTTGAGTATCTCTATACAATAAGGATGGTTAAATCTCACTCGGTTAAGAGATTTTCTGAATCAATGGTTAAACTAAAACAGTAAATGATTTGTTCAACAATACAACTTTAACTTGCAGATTTTCAGATCTATTGTAAATCCATAATACCTCTCTGATCAATTTTCTCTTTAATTCCTTTTCTCCCCTTCTTTCTTCTTTCTTCTTGGTGAATGTTGTTGCTTCTCTGTTGCTCGGTGTCTGTAGAATTCTTGGCTCTGTTCTTCAGCCTGTATGATCAGATCTGCATGAAAACTTCTATCTTCACCAAAATTATATTCAGCATTCCTCTTCTTCATAATGAAATACTTGTCTCTTTATATAGACATGATTTCATCATTTACATTCCTTTTCTTTCTTTCTCTTGACATAGATTGCTTCCTGATCCGCAAATCTCACCATACATTGCTTTAATCTTTAAATATTTGCTTTAGTTTTATCCTATAGATTTCTCCTTGAAAACTGTGAATAAAAATAGCTTTAAATCTTTAGTTTAACTGGTCTATAGAAATAAAACAATCAATCAATTAACTCTAATTATAGCTCCTACCAGCTAAGTGTTTTGTCATTTTCTAACTCCAGTTGATTTTGGTCATCAACGCTTAGTTTTCTCAGTCATTGACTCCAATTTTTCTCGGGCATCAACTTCAATTTTTCTCAGTGACCACTTCAGTTATTCTTGGTGTTGAGGTGCTTGGTATACACTATGACTGCTCAGGTTCTCATACCATCGGTGTGCACTGTCTGTTGGTGTTTACTGTCACTCGGTGTACACTGGCTTTTTATGTTTACCAATAACATAAAATTTATCTTTTTGGTTTCTTAAAGTCTATGACAATATGTATATGACCAATCAGATTATATCAAGTTGACATTAATGATAATAAAATACATTAACTGATTTAATGTCTTTCATTTACTTTCTGCAGCTCGGTGATTATCAACTTTATCATCTTCAAACATTCAATCAGCTATAGCTCATAAATCTCTCCCTTTGGCATTGATGGAAACATACTTATCAAAACAATATGAAATATGCCATATCATACCAAACTTTTTGTTCTATAACCAATTCAAATATCTAACTGTCAGTAAGCTCTTCTAGCTTAGATTTGATTCTTTTAGAGTGCTCTCTTCATTCCCTTCAATGGATAGGTGTAGCAATTCTATCTCTCCCTCTGTTGTAAAATTTCTTCTCTCTTTTTTGGATAGATATGTAGTGTTAGCTTTTCTCCAATTCTCTCCCTTAGATGGATTGTATCTTTAAATATTTCTTGGATCTTTTCTCTCCCTTTGTAGAAACTTCTTTTTCTGATCTTTGCTCTCCTTTTGACTGATGTTCTTCTCCCTGGTAGATATTTTATTATTGGATATCTCTCTCCCTCGAGATGCAATTTTCCTTGATGGATATTTTATATGGATATCACTCTCCCTTCGACAGCAATGCCAAACATAAATATATCATGAATATCTCTTTCCATCAGCAATACAGCTTTGTAGTAGCCACAATATCTCTAGTGTTCGGTTCTGATAAGTACCTTTTTGTACTGATATGTCATTGTTGTCCATATCTCAGCTTGCATCAACATGAATGATTTTCTGATAATGTGTAGGTTGATGCAACCTCCAAGTCAGCTTACTGACTAGTAGACAAGGGTTGGACCCCTAGTCTCTTCCTCAGGTACTCAAATGTATCTTTTGGCAATGGCTTTGTGAGTATGTCTGCTAATTGTTCTTTGGATTGTACATATTCCAGTATCACTTCTTTCTCTTGCACTTATTCCCTCAAGTAATGATACTTGATAGCACTGTGCTTTGTCTTTGCATGCATCACATGGCTCTTTGAAATGTTGATAGCACTTGTATTATCACAATAGGTAATTACTGGTTCAATAATTTCCATGTTCATACCTTTCAGCAATTGCTTGATCCATGCAATGTTAGAGCAATTTACAGCAACAGCCACATGTTCTTCTTCTGCAGTTGATTGAGATATACATCCTTACTTTTTACTTATCCATGTGACAAGTTTGTCACCTATAAAGAATGATCCTCATGTTGTTCTCTTTCTATCATCTATGTTTCCAGCCCAATCTCAGATGGTCTTCGGTATTCTTTAGATATCTTAGAATTATTTTAACTACAGTCATGTGTGATTCCTTGGGATTAGTAGAGAATCTTGCAACTATACCAACTACATGTGATATATCTGGTCTAGTATGGAAAACATGCATTAGTTTTCCAATCATAGATCTATATAAGGTTTGATTTACCTCAGTTGTCTTGTCTTCCTTTGTTAGTTTGCATGTGTTTTCCCTAGGTGTTCCAACTAGTTTGGATTCCTCCATTTTTAATATCTTCAGAACTTATTTTATGTATTTGGATTGTGTGATGTCAATGCCTGCATCTTGTTGTAGACTTTATAGACCAAGAAAAAATTTGATCTCTCCAAACATTGACATCTCAAATTTTTTGCTCATTTCATCAGCAAATGATTTTCATAGCATATCATCATTACCTCCAAATATGATATCATCAACAAATATCTTAGCAATCAGACTTTTATCATCAGTATCTCCTTTCAAATATAGATTACTGTTATCACTTGTTCTTACAAATCCAATACTAATTAGATAAGAGTGAAGTCTTTCATACCATGCTCTCGGTGCTTGTTTCAATCCATACAAGTATTTGTGTATTCTACAAACCATGTTCCTCTTGTTAGGACCAACAAACCCTTCATGTTGTTCAATGTATACTCCTCTTCCAGTATTCGATTCAGAAATGCAGATTTGACATCCATTTGGTATACTTTGAATCCTTTGAAATCAGCACAAGCAAGTAGAATTCTTACTCCTTCTAGTATAGAAATGGGTGCAAAGGTTTCTCCATAGTCAATACCTTCTTCTTTTTCATACCCTTTGCATACTAGTCTTTCTTTTTTCCTTGAGATTGATCAGATTGAAAAGAACAAAACATTGTGAGCAATTTTTTGATTCTCGCTATGTGGAACCTGTTGCTCGGTTGCATTGTTTTTTCGCTTGAAAGTGATACATTATTGCTCAGGTAGAGTGTTAGCTTCTTCACTATAGAAAAATTTGTTATAGTCTTATGGTTCCTTTATGCTTTCCTCATCATTTTTCTCAGCAAAATCATCCACTTTAACATTTGCACTTTCAATGATTTTGTTATAGGATTTGTTAAGACATTTATAGGCCTTTCTTTTGGTAGAATATCCTAGAAATATTCCTTCATCACTTTTGGAGTCAAGATTTCCATTTCTATCATCTTTCAATATATAACATTGAATTCCAAAAATTCTAAAATAAATTCATCAGAAATAAACTCTCCTCCTCTATCTGACCTTAGACATTTTAATTCCTTTCCACCTTATTTTTCAACTATAGTTTGATACCATTTGAACATCTTAAATGCTTTTGATTTCTATTTTAAGAACATAACAGTCATCATTCTAGAATAATCATCAACAAATAGAATGAATTATCTATCACCATAATAGCTCTTTGTTCTCATTGGTCCACATAAGTCATTATGGACTAATTCTAGTATAGCATTAGATGTGTAGGTTTTTCTCTTGAAACTAGAATTTTTCATTTTACCTTTTTGACAATTCTTACACATGACATGGTCGGGTTTTGACATGCTCGGTAAGCCTCTTACCTTTCTTTTCTTTCTTATCCTAACCATTTTGTCAAAGTTTACATGACATAACCTTTTATGCCACAACCAAATGTCTTCATTTCTAGCCAATAAACAAGTGGTCTTAATATCATCAAGATAGAATAGGTTACCTTTTGTTTTTTCACCAGTACTGATCAACCTTCATGTTTCATTATAGATATTTTCCTTTTTGTTCACAAATGCAACTCGGTGTCTTGTGATATTCAGTTGTGAAACACTCAATAGATTATAGTTAAGTCCTTTCACCCAATATGCATTTTCACATCTGATCAGATTATTCAACATGATGGTTCCTTTACCTTCAACTGGACAAGGTGAGTTATTACCCATCCTAACTGATCCACCATTACAATATTCAAAAGTTTCAAAATTTTCCTTATCTCTGGTCATGTGGTGACTACAGCCACTATTAATAATCCAGACATCATTTTTGCTAACCTTAGACATGAGTGCAATTTCAACATACCTTTCTTCTTCATCTGAATAATCCTTCATAGAAAAAAATACCACCTCAATATCTTCAACAAATTTGGTGTCAGTATTTTTAGCTTTGTTCTCAACCAAGTAACAATCCTTCTTGCCTGTGTCTTTGTAGTCTTGGTTATTTCTTCTATCAGAGTGTCGGTTGCTTCTGTAATCTCGGTCATCACTTCTGTCAAAATTATTTTCATAAGATCTATCATTGTTTCTTTCATCTTTTCTCTTGTTAGGGCATCTAGTAGAAAACTGTCCAATTTCTTTGCAATTAAAATAGACCAATGGTAATTTACCTTTGTATCTACCTTTGCCTCTTTGTAATCTTCTAGCCATTGGTGCTTCAATTTCATCAAGTTCTTGTTCATCACTATCACTTTCACTATCATTTCTCATAGTGTGTTTATGACTTGATTTACTTATTTTCAGAGAAGATTTGAATGCAGACTCAATAGTTGGTAAGACACTTTTGTCATAGTTATTCATCTCAAATGAAATATTTCTACCAATCAAACTATCTAGAGTAACATTGTTATTTTGTACTGCTCTCATTTCTTGAATTGTAGATACTCTAATAGCATAAACATGCAATAAGGTTCTCAAAATTTTACTTACCACTATTTCTTCTTCAAGTACACCTCCTACTCCTCGGATAGCATTAACAACCTCTTTGATCCTGCTACTGTACTGAGTGATATTTTCTCCTTCTTTCATTCTTAGATCATCAAACTTTCCTCTTAGGATTTCAACTTTAGCTCTCAACACATTTGTGTCTCCTCCATGTACTAGCTTGATTTTTTCACACATTTTCTTTGCAGTGGTTCATGATTTGACATCTTCAAATTCAACATCAGATAGTGAGGAATCAATTTCTATCATCATAGAGTTGTATTCATGTTTGTCTCTCAATCGATCAACAGTTAGAGGTCCTGTCAGTACAACATATTCAGTATCCAAGTACTGTGACATCATTTCCAATACCTGATAGGTGGAGTCTTATCCTACTTTTCCATGATGCAAAGTTGTCTTTTTTCAACTTAGGCACATCCCTTTTACTCATCTTGTGATCTTTAGCTTGAGTCTTTAAACTCTCTTCCAAGCACACTAGCTCTGATACCAATTGATAGAATAATTGAGAGGGGGGGTGAATCAGTGGCCTCAAAGATTAATCCAATAATCCAACCAAAAATTTATATCAGAAATATAATACCTTCAGTTATCTTTCAATCCTACAAGATGTATTCCTTTAAGTAATGATATCAAATATATATTGCTCGATGAATGTTCTGATTATCTTTTTCTAGCCTTTACCGAATAGCAATTTATCTTTTCCTAGCCTTTACCAAATAGTAGTAAATAAACTTAGTGTTTACCGACCAATCATATTTTAGTAATGTGTAAAGAAAAACATCAAAGCAATGAACCATATACACATTTTACACATGGATTTTTAATGTGGAAGCCTTGTTAAGGGAAAACCCACTTGCGACTGGTAACCCAAAATTTTCACTCTTTTGAAGTGAGATCAGTGAAGAGCCAACCCTGTTAAAGGTTACAAACACACTGTTAAGTGTGACCTTGTTAGAGGATTTAAAAATAACGTTTTATCATTTGACCTAGCATTCACTATTTTGTCAACATGAAAAAAAATTTGATACTCTTAAGTATCTCAATACAAAAAGGATGGTTAAATCCCACTCGGTTAATAGATTTTCTAAATCAATGGTTAAACTAAAAAAGTAAATGATTTGTTCAACAATACAACTTTAACTTGCAGATTTTTTAGATCTATTGTAAGTCCATAATACATCTTTGATCAATGTTCTCTTCAATTCATTTTCTCCCCTTCTTTCTTCTTTCTGCTCATTGAATGTTGTTGCTCAGTGTCTGTAGAATTCTTGGCTCTGTTCTTCAGCCTGTATGATCAGATCTGCATGAAGACTTCAATCTTCACCAGAATTATATTCATCATTCCTCTTCTTAATAATGAATTACTTGTCTCTTTATATAGACATGATTTCACCATTTACATTCCTTTACTTTCTTTTTCTTGACGTAGATTGCTTCTTGATCCGCAAATCTCACCATGCATTGCTTTAATCTTTAAAGCTTTGTTTTAGTTTTCTCTCATAGATTTCTCATTGACAACTGTGAATAAAACTAGCTTTAAATCTTTAGTTTAACTGGTTTATGGAAATAAAATAATTAATCAGTTAACTTTAATTATAGCTCCTGCCAGCTAAGTGTTTTGTCATTTTCTAACTCTAGTTGATTTCGGTCATCAACTCTTAGTTTGCTCAGTCATTGACTCCAGTTTTCCTTGGGCATCAACTTTAGTTTTGCTTGGTGACCACTTCAGTTATGCTCAGTGTTGCGATGCTTGGTATACACTATGACTGCTCAAGGTTTTCTGTCCATCGGTGTGCACTGTCCGTCGGTGTTTACTGTCACTCGGTGTACATTGGCTTTTTATGTTTACCGATAACATAAAATTTATCTTTTTGGTTTCTTGAAGTCTATGAAAATATGCATATGACCAATCAAATTATATCAAATTGACATCAATGACAATACAATACATTAACTGATTTAATGTCTTGCATTTACTTTCTGTAGCTCGGTGATCATCAACTTTATCATCTTCAAACATTCAATCAGTTATAGTTCATCAACTGACATATGTAGGAAACCTAGACCGTGTATAGGAAGGTTTCATAATATACATCTAATGCTTAAGTCTCATCTTGGTAGTCTCTTTGGACCCTAGCACTTAAGTGACCATATACGGTATCACTGACTCCTCAACCAGATGAAGCCATTAACTATGCCAGAACCATACCACTCAGGGTGGAAAGCATCATCTCATCCTCCATCTTAGTCTATATAGGTGCTCAAGCATGGGTGAGGTACCATATCTTATTAATTCATTTTAAACCCCCCAATTATGTATCATGTTATCACTTGATTAAGAAAACTTACAATAAGCAATACTAGCTGCCACTAGTGGGCCCTGAAACTTATTGCAAGCCACCCCCTACTATGCAGCTAGATAACCTTGTTGGATATGAGTTGAGTAACTAAGAGGGGAGGGATGAATCAGTTACCACAAAAAAAATCCAACTCCCTTAGATGTCTTAAACAAATTAGTCATTGTTGCTCGGTTAACATAGATATTTCACTGTCACTCGATTAACATAGAAAATCTTAAGATATTAACTGTGATTATCTTTAGTAATTAATTATAGAAACATAAAACATAAATAAAATTAAATGTACATAGATAACACCAAGATTTAACATGGAAACCCAATATGAGAAAAACCACCAATAGCAACTAGTCACTATTTTTCACTCTTCTGAAGTGAGCCTTGTTAGAAGCCAACCCTGTTAAAGGTTACAATAACACACTGTTAGGTGTGACCTGGTTAGATGATTTAATCACCCTGTAAGGAGTGGCCTTGTGAAAGGTCTTCAAACACTTCAATGTAGAAATGTCACCTTGTTAGAGGATTTACAAAAGATTGTTAAGTCTACTTTGTTAAGAGATTTTATCGCTACTACAATTGTTAGAGAGTAACAATGAATTGACATGTTTTGATAAGCAACTATCTTTGATGATTCATATCTCTATTCTATATTAATTACTTGATCCTCACTAATCAAATATTCTATTGCAGTCCTCTGTATTCTGTCTTTAATCAGAATCTCATCTGATTTCACCTTTACTCTTCATATCACACTTCACTATTATCTCACACAATCTTACTTTTTCAATCCAAACTTGACCTTACATATATATGTTAAGCCTTGTTAAGTTGGCCTTGATATCCTTCCAAATAAATAATAAAACTCATTTTTTTTGGCTACATATAACTAATTATCCATAAAATATAATCCACTGTTAGTCGGCTGACACTAACTGTTTTGCTCGGTCAATATTGAAATCCTTCAACGCCCGAACAACACTGTAATGCCTGAGTGAACTTGGTTAGAACTAAAAAACACTTTGGTCATCTTCAATTCCTGAGAGATCTTGGAAGACACTGACTGTGCTCAGATAGGATTAGACATTTGTGTAAACATCACTATACTTTTGTAAACATCAATGACAATACACAATTGAATAATTGTCATCAACAATCTCCCTCTTGGGCATTGATGGCAATGCAACATGTCATAATACAAAGAATTATAGAGCAGCAGACATAAGAATGAAATATTGTTAATATCCTTAGCTTCATTCTGATTCACATCCAAAACTCCCTCAAACACTAAAATATAGATTTCTCCCTCTTAAATTAATCTTTGTCTCTGATAAATTTCTCCCTATGTCATTAATCTCTCCATCAGTAATCTCTCCCTCTTTCATGAATTATTATGACATACAGTAATCTCTCCCTCTTTGACAACCAATGCCAGAGACACCAACTGATAGATCAATGAAATTGTAATGTACCTATCTGTATTGATTCATATGCAATAAGCTCTAAATATCTGCATCAACATGTTAAGTCTGTTCTATAGCTCAGTTGATGCATCACTAAACTATGTTTTAGTGAGCCTCAGTTAGGGGAATTACCACTAGCTTTCCTCTAAGATACAAAAATTCATCCTTAGGTAGCGGTTTTGTGAATATGTCTGCAATTTGTTCTTTAGTATTCACATATTCCAATCTTAGTTCTTTGTTCTGAACCAATTCCCTCAAGAAATGATATTTTATTGCAATGTGTTTAGTCTTGGTATGCATCATAGGGTTCTTTGAAATGTAAATAGCACTGGTGTTGTCATAGCAGATAATGATAGGTTTTGTGATTTCCACCTTCATACTTGACAATAATTGCTTGAACAATATGATGTTTGAACAATTCACTGTTGCAACAACATATTGTGCTTCTGTTGTAGATTGAGAAATGTAGTTCTATTTCTTTCTTATCTAGGAGACTAACCTCTTTCCAAGAAATAGTTCTCCACCACTTGTGCTCTTTCTGTCATCAACACTTCCTACCCAATCAGCATCAGTAAAAGTCTTCAAATCAAATTTTCCTCCTTTCTTATACCATAATCCATAATCTTCAGTACCCTTAAGATATCTTAGAATCCTTTTGATAGCCATCAAATGATTCTCTCTAGGATTAGCTGGAAACCTTGCAACAATACCGAATGCTAATGCAATATCAGGTCTAGTGTGAACAACATATTGAATTTTTCCAATCATGGATCTATATGTAGTCTGATTTACCTCCTTTGAATCATCATCCTTAGATAGCTTATGTCCTATAGGCATAGGTGTTCCAACTAGTATAGAGTCTTCCATCCAAAATTTCTTTAGTATCTCTTTTATGTACTTAGACTGAGTAATGTAGATACCATCCTTCATCTAATAAACTTGTAAGCCAACAAAGAATTTGATTTCACCAAAAATAGACATCTCAAATTCCTTACTCATAGCTTCTGAGAATGCTCTGCATAAGTCATCATATCCAATGAACAATATGTCATCAAAAAATATTTATGCTAATAGTATCTTGTTCCAAAGTCCTTCTTTGATGTACAAGCTACTATTGTCATTAGTTCTCTGAAATCTGATACTTATCAAGTAACCATGCATTCTTTCATACCAGGCTCTCAAAGCTTTCTTTAGCCAATGCAATTCTCTATGTAGTTTTCAAATCATATTCCTTTTGTTATGTTTTACAAAACCTTCAAGTTTATCAATGTAGACTTCCTCTTCAAGAATTCCATTTAAGAATTCATATTTTACATCCATTTGATATACCTTGAATCCTTTATGTGCAACATATGCCAGAAGAGTTTTGACTCCTTCAAGTCTTACAACAGGAGCAAAATTTTTTCCATAGTCAATACCCTCTTCTTGAGCATATCCTTTACATACTAGTCTGGCTTTGTTTCTAGAAACTTCACCTTTCTCATTCATCTTATTTCTGAAAACCCACTTAGTACCAATCACATTCTTTCCTTTTGGTCTAGGTACAAGAGTCCAAGTTTTGTTCTTTTCTATCTACTCAATTTCTTCATTCATTACTTCAATCCATTTTTCATCATTCAATGCATCTTCAATAGTTCTAGGTTCAATTTCACTTAGTAAACATGTACCTTTTATCTTTCTCCTTTTCAATACACCTTCTGTCTTATCTCCAATTATTTGTTCAGGTGCATGATTCCTTCTAACATATTTAGAAAGTACAAGATCCTTTCTCTTTGATTATGGGCTTGCTCCACTATGTTCACCATGCCCAAATATTTTGTCTTATTCTTTTGTTTGATACTCGGGTTCCACTGTCTGAGACTTGGGTGTATATGTATGTGACTCAGGTACCTCTGTCTGTGACTCGGGTGCCTCTATCTGTGACTCAATTTCTTTAGTTTGAGACTTATTTCCCTCTGTTTGTGACTCAATTTCTTCAGTTAGCATCACTGGTTGCAACAAGGTTTGTGCAGATGAATTCAGTGGTTGACATGATTTTTGTCCAAGCACCATTCCCTGTGTCTTAGGTATTGTATCAGGTTCATAATACACAAATTTTATGTAGTCTTCAGGCTCTTTACTGCTCTGTTCTTCATTTTTCTCTGCAAACTCATCGACCTTTACATGCACACTTTCTATGAATTTATGAGTAGTAATATTTAAACATTTATATGCTTTGCTTTTCTGGAGTAGCCTAGGAATATACCTTCATCACTTTTTACATCAAATTTTCCATTTCTTGATTCCTTCAAGATGTAGCATCTACCTCCAAATACTTTGAAATAATGAACATTAGGTTTATAGCCGTAGCATAATTCAAAGGTGTCTTCTCAGTACCTTTCTTTAGTTGAACTCAATTCAAGGTGTGAATTGCACTACTAATGGCTTCCTTCCAGTATTTGGTAGCAACATCCTTCTCAATCATCAAGGTTCTTGCATAATCCATAATGTATTTGTTCCTTCTTTCTACTATACCATTATGTTGTGGTGTACCTGGGGTAGATACCTGTCTTTTGATTCCTCTTTCATTGCAGAACTCATTGAATTCATTAGAAATTAACTCTCCTCCTCTGTCAGATCTTAAGCATTTAAGTTTCTTTCCTATTTCTTTTTCAACTCTGGCTAGGTACCATTTGAACTTCTAAAAGGCTTTTGATTTGTCTCTGAGAAATATAACAGTCATCATTATGGAATGATCATCAAAAAATAGTATGAAGTATTTCTCACCTGTGTAACTTTTTGTTCCAATTGGTCCACATAAGTCAGTATGCACCAATTCCAAGACTTCTTTTGTAATGTAGTTCTTTCTCTTGCAGCTAATTTTGCCCATTTTCCCAATTTGACATTGTTTGCATATTTCTAGTTCAGGTTTCTTCAAAATAGGAATACCTCTTACTCTTATGTTCTTACTTATGTTGATTAGGTTGTCAAAGTTCACATGACACAACCTTTTATGTCATAACCATCTTTCTTCTACTTGTGCAATAAAACATGAACTTTCATTGAGATCAAGATAAAATAGATTACCTTTTTTTCCCTGCCAGTTCCAACTAGGTTTCCTCTACCATCTAGGAGCTTGGCCTTACCATTCATGAATTCTACCTTGAAACCAATGTTGTTCAACTCTACCACACTTAGTATATTACACCTTAGTCCTTCAACCTAATAAGCATTATCACATTTGATTCCTTCTGTAAGAGCAATACAACCTTTACCTTTTACATAGCAGGGTTCATCATTCCCAAAACTAACACTCCCACCATCATAGTGTTCAAGATGTTAAAATTTGGTTTTATCACCAGTCATGTGGTGAGAACAACCACTATCAATTATCCAGGTGTCATTCTTGCTAATATGAGAATATAGTGTTGTCTTTTCATTGTCTTCACTATCCGACTCATCCTTAATAGCAATGTAAACCATTTCATCTTGATCTTCATCACTATTAGAATCTTTAGCAATATAACAAGATTTCTTACCTGTGTCCTTGTAAATTTTGTAGCTTTTGTAATCTTTCTTGCTTTTATACTTGTTTAACTTTTTCTCACCTTTGTCTTCCTTGTTCAAACATTTAGCAGCAATGTGACCAATCTCATCACATGAAAAGAAAATCAATGGTATTCTTCCTTTATATTGTCATTTTCCTTTTGCAGCTCTCCTTGTAATTAATGCTTCAATGATTTCCAGATCCTCATCATCACTATCACTGTCAATCTATTTTCCTTTCATCTTTCCAAGGTTTAATTTAGATTTGAATGCTGACTCACGATTACTAGGATTCGGAGAATAATTGTCAAAGTTATCCAACTCAAAAGCTAATAATCTTCCAATCACTCCATCTAGACTTATACCATTACTGCATCTCATCTCTTGAATAGATGAAACTCTAATTGCATAGATAGGAAGTAAAGTTATTAATACCTTGCTAACCACTATTATGTCTTCAATTACTCCACCGGCAGCTCTGATGGCACTAAAACTTTTCTTGATTCTTTCACTATATTTTGTAATGTCCTCTCCTTATTTCATTTTCATCATATCAAATTGACCTCTGAGACTTTATACTTTGGCTCTCTTTACATTTTCATCTCCTCCATAGATATCATGCAATTTGTTCCACATATCAAAGGCAGTAGGGCAGTCCTTGACTTCATCAAATTTAGAATAGCTGAGTGCAGAGGTTATATCAATCATCATTATGTTATGATACTTCATTTCCACCATCTGATCCACAAACATAGGTCTTAGTGGTTCCACATACTTGTGATCCAGGAATTGCAAACCAGTATATCCAATAGTAGATAGATGTAACCTCATCAAATCTTTCCATGCATCGAAGTTGTCCTTGTTGAGCTT
Organism: Thuja plicata; assembly: GCA_018584345.1. Classification (NCBI taxonomy): domain Eukaryota; kingdom Viridiplantae; phylum Streptophyta; class Pinopsida; order Cupressales; family Cupressaceae; genus Thuja; species Thuja plicata. The sequence continues at coordinate 1,787,290 of MU227475.1, read as the reverse complement.
AGGGATCTCCCTTCTGTAAGATATCTCTGATATTTAGCTTAGGCCTTTAAACCTTCCCTGTAAGCACTTGTAGCTTTGATACCAATTTTTGGAAATGAGTTGAGTAACTGAGAGGGGAGGGGTGAATCAGTTACCACAAAAACAAATCCAGGTCGCTTAGATTTCTTAAACAAATCAGTCACTATTGCTCGATTAACATAGATATTTCACTATCACTCAGTTAACATAGAAAATTTTAAGATATTAACTGTGATTATCTTTAGTAATTAATTGTATAAATATAAACCATAAATCAAATGAAATGTACACAGATAGCACCAAGATTTAATGGGGAACCCAATATGGGAAAAACCACCAATAGCAACTAGTCACTATTTTTCACTCTTCTGAAGTGAGCCCTGTTAGGACCCAACCCTGTTAAAGGTTACAATAAAACATTGTTAGGTGTGACCTGGTTAGAGGATTTAATCACCCTATAAGGAGTGGCCTTATGAAATGTCTTCAAACACTTCAATGTAGAAATGTCACCTTGTTAGAGGATTTACAAAATATTGTTAAGTCTACTTTGTTAAGAGATTTTATCACTGCTACAATTGTTAGAGAGTAACAATGAATTGACCTATTTTGATAAGCAACTATCTTTGTCGATTTAGATCTTTGTTCTAGATTAAGTACTTGATCCTCACTGATCGGATATTCTGTTGCAGTCCTCTGTATTATGTCTTCAATCATAATCTCATCTAATTTTGCCTTCACTCTTCATATCACACTTCACTATTATCTCACACAATCTTACTTTTTCAATCCAAACTTGACCTTACATATATATGTTAAGCCTTGTCAGTTCGGCCTTGATATCCTTCCAAATAAATAATAAAATTCATGTTTGTCAGCTACATATAACTAATTATCCATAAAATATAATCCACTATTAGTTGGCTGACACTAACTATTTTGCTCGGTCAATACTGAAATCCTTCAACGCCCGACCAACACTGTAATGCCTGAGTGAACTCAATTAGAACTTAAAAACACTTTGGTCATTTTCAATGCCTGAGAGAGCTTGGAAGATACTGACTGTGCTCGGATAGGATTATACATTTGTGTAAACATCACTATACTTGTGTAAACATCAATGACAATACACAATTGAATAATTGTCATCAACAAACCTATCCTGATGCTCCAACCAAAAGAACCAAAAGAAAGAAAAAACCAAAAACATGAGAACTTTTCATAAATTATTTTAATTTAGATAATCACCAAGGAAAATGTTGGAGCATAACTTGAATAAAATATCATCCTATACAAGGATCCAAATTGTCCATCTTATACTAGACATCTCAACAAAATAATACAAATTCTCGTATCACATCATAAAATCAATGATCATCAAAACATCACAAGAACCCATCTCTAAACATGGAGTAAAATAATCCACAAGATAATCATTCAGAACAATGAACCACCATAACAGTAGAAATAAGGTGACCAAGTTAATTAGGACTCAACACAAAAGTGATCGTCACCTTATTGTGGTTAAATAACATAATGATCGGAGACTCGGAGAACACACAACATAAGCAACAGATGTATACAAAATAATACAAGAACCAATCGAGATATAAAAATGGTTATAGATTTTCCACAATATAAACCCAAGAAGAAAATAGATAAAATCATAAAATAATTCAAGTCCTTGAAGACAAAATTTCTCCTAAGGCATCACTCTACCCATAACGACAATTAACCACAACAAAAACAAAATAAAACTCCAATTGAAATAACATATTCATATATAAACTATCTTCTGATCAAATAATATAATTAATATTACGTAGTACCCCAAATCAATTATGAGTTAATTAAATTATTCATAATCCCCAATCCATTATTATTAACTTAGGATCTTATAAATATATTCCAAATCCCTTTCTCATAATCAAACTCTTAAATTTAAATATAAATTTAATTTAAAAGTAATATATAATCCAAAATATAAGTCATTAATGATTTATGTTATAACCTAAAGATTATACTTAATTAAATTAAATATAATTTAAAAATAGAACATTTAACAAAATTAGTATATAAATCAAATAATATAAATTAATCTACATTAACAATCAATAAATATTAACTATAAATATTTATAAATAAACTAATATAAAAATAAATATTAAACTAATTAATCTAATCAATTTTTATAAAAATAATAAATAAGATAGACAAAACTCATTTTCAACTTAACCTTTATTTAAAATAAATAATAAAAGTAAATATTAGTAATGGAGTTACGTGGCTCCCACTCTGGTTTTCTATTTGTTTTTTTTCTTCTTTTTTTTTTCTTTTTCTTTCTTTAAAATAAATAAAGATAATTATTTTATTTGTTTTTTTAATAAATAATATAAACACAACCCTTCTTTTTTAATATATCTTTAAAAGATGTCAATTATCATATATTCGAAAAAAAATTGTTTTCTTTTTAATTCAATAAAGAGGTCATTTCTATATATAAATATATAACAGATAATTATTTGTTGTATTGATTTATTATTATTAATTTTTTTAACAGAAGGAACATTCCAGCAAGACGAAAAATATAATTGTTTTAATTTTAATTTTAAGAAACAAATTCGTTTATTTCCTAAAACATATATTTTAACTAAATATTCTAAAACGATTTCTATCAAAATTGTATGGTTTAATACCAAGGGTTTTAACAAACTTTTTTAATCAAACCCTAATTGAATCAATTTCATGTCTTCTAATGTTTTTCTAAATTTCCTCAAAGAGAGCCTAGGGCTTTAATAGATTCTCCTAAACATAGTTTCCTCTAAATTGAACATTGAGGTTTACAGATTTGACATACAGACATGAAGCATAACCACCATAACAGTAGAAATAAGGTGACCAAGTTAATTAGGACTAAACACAAAAGTGATTGTCACCTTATCGTGGTTAAATAACATAATGATCAGAGACTCAGAGAACACACAACATAAGCAACAGATGTATACAAAACAATACAAGAACCAATCGAGATATGAAAATGGTTATAGATTTTCCACAATATAAACCCAAGAAGAAAATAGATAAAATCATAAAATAATTCAAGTCCTTGAAGAAAAAATCTCTCCTAAGGCATCACTCTACCCATAACGACAATTAACCACAACAAAGGCAAAATAAAACTCTAATTGAAATAACATATTCATATATAAACTATCTTTTGATCAAATAATATAATTAATATTACATCGTACCCCAAATCAATTATGAGTTAATTAAATTATTCATAATCCCCAATCCATTATTATTAACTTGGGATCTTATAAATCCAATAGCCTTATTCTAAGATTTGACAAACACCAATAGCCTTATTCTAAGATTTGACAAACACAAAGCAGATAAGAAATTTTACACAAGGAGATTTCAATATTTTAGACGCATAGAAGACGGGGATCTGAGTACTGAAATAGAGGATTCAAACCCTACCTCAAACCACCAATTGACAGAAGCCACAAAGAACAATCCAAACCCTGGAAATCCTAAGATTTCAACAATTTCTTTCAATCCAATCCACAGCCAAAAACCTGTAATAATCTGTGCAACCTATGTGTGCAAAAATGGCCAAAAGAAAACCTACTCAACTTAGGATTTCCAAAGTTCATGCAACCCTAATAGCAAACTCAACTAAAAACTCAAATCAGAAAAATAGAAATCAACTTAAATTGAGTAAAAAGAATTAATTTATTTAATAATTGATAATTACATGCACTTTTCCAATTTAGCCAATTAATTCAGCTTTTTACTTTAAATTTATATTTTAATTTTAATAAAAGAATGTGCAACTTTAATTGCATAATAATATTTAATTAATAAATAATATTTTTAGCATATTAATAACATGCAAATTGACAATAAAATATCCGTTCATTAATTATGCTTTTAAATCTCAATTTTAGATTTAATAATTAATTAAAACCTCTATTCCCAAAATTAGACTTTTTAATTAAGTCTTTTTAATTAACACATGTATTTAATTAATTTTCATTAATTAAATAACATCATATTTAATATTTTCAAATTTAATAAGATTCAATTATTAATTACATAATTAATTTAATAAATCACTCAACCAACTAACACAAAAATCACATCAATCACATGACTAGACAACATGACAACAAAACTGACTAACCCAAAATACCACAAACAAGCACAAAGGAAGGGTTCACGAATGACGTCACCTTGACGAATTTGGAAGGTAGAAAATAAGATAATTGTCCACTGTTGGACAATAATGGTTTAAGTTGGGATTTGGACATGTATCTTATCTTTCCTCTCTTACCATTGAGATATTGCGATAAGGCACGCTTATCCTAACAATTTAGGGAAGTTGATGCCTGGTACCTGCAAACCTGCATCACAAAGTCGAGCATGTACACAATGTATATATAACAAACAATGATAGGGATCAATCGAATGTGTGGATCTCGCAATGCAAGTAACTACGTCTCCATCCTCTACCATATCAGACACATCATACAGAAATGTAAGATAAACATGCCACACAGTAATGTAAAAGATATATGCCAACCATACACATGCAAGTATGGGGTGAGTAAAATCATCCTAACATGAATAATCATCATGAAAATAACCAAATATTCTGGCATCATTATTGAAAGTAAATTTATGGGTGGGTACTACAAGCTTCATATGCTCGTACTAGAGATGAGGAGCCACATTGGGGCCCATAGATACGTTATGAGACTGTCATTCAGGAGCATCAATGAGTAGTGGGTGTTCAGTTGGATTATGCTCCAAAGGTTATTGATGCAGGGATGACTACTGATTATTCTCAGTACTTTGCACAGCATCCATTTCCACATTTGACAACACATGATGAGGTAGCTCCAGTTATGGTTGACCCTAAGGATGATGATGGTGGCAGTGATGGAGGTGGTGGTGCAATGAGAGTATCTTATGTAGGGAGACAAGCCAGGAGTGGTGGGGATGTCAAAGGGAGAGTGGCCAGGGATCAGGGTAGAGGTAGAGGTAGATACCATGACAGAGATCAGGGCATAGATTAGGGAAGTGATATAATTGGAGAGGAGAGGTGGGTGAGAGTGAGGGTTATAGGTCCTTCTCAGCCTAGTTCTTCTCAGATTCCTTCTTCTTCATAGATGTCATCTTCTTTGCAGATGCCTTCCTCTTCACATATGCCTTCCTCTTCACGTATTCCTTCTTCGTCTCAAATTCCTATCGCCCCACAGACATGCATGTTGACAGGTGTACAATTTTTTATAGAGAGGTGTACATATTGATCCCATTGGTACACAGGTTCCGCCTCTATAGTGGGGTGTGAAAATAGGATTCCCATAGTGAGGTCCTTCTCCTTAGAGAGGTGTGCCAAAGACGGGTACACCACAACAAAGAGCCACTGTTAAGGTAGTTATTATTGATAGATTGAGATGGGAGAGGGCTCAAATAGGGATAGAGGTGGTTGTGCGACAGGAAAATTTAGGAGATAGAGATAGACCCCTAGATGTTGCACAGAGAGATGTCGCTTTATAGCGCAGTCGGGCATCCTATTATCAGGCATCATACTTTGTGGCAATGCCCGATCAGATTGCTAGAGTACCTCCATTTTTAGAGGTAGTTGTACAGTCACGGGGTGGAGCTCCTACACCTAATAGATCAGATGTACCTCCACTAGCTCCACCGAGACATGATGCAGGTAGTCAGTCTTGATGTATCGATGATTCTCTTTTGTTGATGGGCTCTAAGAAACATTATTGTATCATATTATTATAGCTCCAGTTTGAAAGACATATGATGGGCTTCATTGATTTTTGATGACATATATATATATATATATATATATATATATATATATATATATATATATATATGATGATATTCTCTCATTTTGATCTCATCATACCTTTATCATTGACTTTTATATGATTATGAGTATGAGATATAGTTTGACATGGATGTTGCTATGATATGTATGAGATTATTTTATTATGCTTATGTACATTTTTATTGTTTTATGATATGGATGCATTTATTGGTTATACATATGTATGAGATAATTTGAACTTATGATATGAATACATATGTATGGACGCACATGTATGACTTTGATACACCTGATTTTAATGCTATGGATGCATGATGCCAATGGATGAAATTTTGTTTCTTTCTTTTTCTTTTTGATTATATATGTTTATGATGATATTTAGATGGATATGCAATGAATGTGTTATGCAGGTGTTGTTTTTGGGTCAGTGATTAAAGTACTCGACCATAATAAGAGAAGGTATCTTGTCATGCTTGATTGGTGTATATCAGATTTTTCCTCCTTGGAATGATGTGATATCATCTCTTCTTAATGAAACTCCCAAAATGATATGTAACTTCCTAGAATGAAATGCAACCTCCTAAAATGAAATTAAACTTCCATCCTTGTCATTAGTTTGTGCTTATTTTCATCATCGAGCTTTATTGGAACACATTTGATAGAACCAACACTAGTACATCATCAACCATGTTAGAATGAATATCCTGATTATCAGATGCACAAGTATGTACAATTATCATTGATACACAGTCAGACATGATAATATGAATACTACTTGTGATAGATGTGTTAATTAGTACAACCATCACTGATCTTTGTTTGATCATGATGATATGAATACCAATATTTTCAAATTTGATATTGCATTGTGATACAAGCATCAGGATATGACAGATGATGATGTCCTAAGTACCAATTGCGCAAACAAACAAGGAATTATGTATCCCACTTCTATCTAGGGTTCAAATAATCAAATTCAAGGTATGTGATGGTTTTCCACCTTTTTGTGGAGGCTCTTATCACAAACACCTAGATTATTTGTCCTTCTATTTCCTTGGAAAAAAATCCCACAAACAATAAACAAAGAAAATATCATACTCCCTCTTTGATCTTCTAGTATAACGACTCATGGAATTTATCAGGAGATATGATAATCATCAGTTGATCATCTAAAATAGACAAGATAAACATTCCCCCTTACATAGATATTTGTTGAGGTCTCAGAGTCAAAGCCTTCCATGTAGCTATAGTCTTGTCATCATATACTACCTCAAATATCTATATAGATCACAAGCAGAAACCAAAGAAAATATCATGCCCCCTATCCTTGCGGTTCTAGTACTGGTGCATCTTTGAATCACTCAGGAGACATTATAGTGTTTGCATTATGATAAGTTTTGAAGGAGATATGCAGAGTAGTCATGAGTGGATTCATAATTGGTTGTCCATAATGAAGATATAATCAGATAGCATGCTTAGATTGATCGGTAATAACTATACATAATTGGTAAAGGAAAGATTAACTATGTATGTTGACTGGTGTTTAGGAAGAACAATATTAGTTAGATTGTGGTAGCGGTTGAGTTAAGGAAAGAGTCAAATTTTGTGCTCAGAGATACATTATTTATATGGTATAAGGAATCTATGATTATAACCATAACTTATTTGGTTAAGCAACGATAGAGTTTTCGTTGTCACAGATACTAAGATAGGTAGAACTACTACGTTCTTGATCAACCAGTCAGTAGATCACAGATCGGTGAGTGGTAAAGTATATGTGATAATTTATAATGATTTGATGGTGTGGAATAAAGGTTATACATCCATTTTATTTATATTTAAAAGATCGATGCAATCATTTAAAATAGATTTAAGGTGTTTCATTAGATATGTCAAAGTATGTTTTATCGTCCTAGAAATATAAACTTGCAGATCTTATCTTGACCTAATGTGGTCATGATAAATTGTTTCTTTCATCAATATTATCAATTTGACAAATGGTACTATCTCAAGAAAGCAATTTGAAGATCATTATTAATTGGTGCAAGTTGTTTATATGTGTTATGTGTGTTAAATTTTTGGATTCTTAAAATTGTTTGTTGTTATTTATTTATTTCATTCATATTATTTGAAGTAAAGAAGTTGCTAGTGCAGTTAATAAGATTGGTGGCTGAATTAGGTCAATACCTATTTGTACTGATTCACCCCCCTCTCAGTCACAAGTTATCCTACAATTGGTATCAGAGCATAGGTCATTTTGGTTATAAGTCTTAAATCTTGATGAAAAGATCCAACATGGATAGATTCAAGTATGAAAAGAAACTTGAGGATGCAAGCCAAGTTATTAATGAACTGAAGGAAAATATGAGGCATTCCCTTGCTAAGAGAAAAGAGCTTGCTGAGAAGTTGAGTGAATGTCAAGACTACATTGAAATATTGTCTAAAGGTACTTTATCTGAAGAATCAGAAGAAGCACTTGCAGATCTAATGGATAAAAATAGTGGACTCAAAAGTGAAGTGACAAATTTGAAAAGAGAGCTTGAAAGTTAATCTGTCAGGATAGTTGAAGAACTTGAAAGAAGAAGGGATGTTGATGATGCCAGGAAAATTGTTGAAGAATCCCTAAAGTTTAAAGATGAAACCCTTACAAAGAAGTTGGAGAAACTATTCAGATTAGAGCAAGAGGTTTCTACATTAAAGGAACACTTACATGATACAGATGAAGATAAAGGTGATATTGAAAGAGATAATGAAGGGATAAGGAAAGATAATGAAAAGCTAAAAGAAGAATTGAAACCTACAAATTATTTACTAGAAAAATTTAGAAAGAGTTATGTTAAACTTGATGAACAACTTGGAAGATATAGGATGAATGGAGAAAAAAAGGCTTAGGTTTTATAAACTTTGAAGCTGGTAAATCTTCTGGCACCAAGGACATTAAAGAAGAAATAAAATCAACACCCAAGGTGAAAAAAATAATGGAAAGAGAAGATATAAACTAGTATGTTTTAATTGTCATAAGGAAGGTCATACTGCTAATATATGTTGGTTTAAGCTAATTTTTCCAAATGTCAGACCTAGAGGTTCTACTGCTAGATTAGAAAACTCCTATACTAGAACTAATAACTACAATGCTAAACCTAATACATTTCATAGATTTTTTTTTTCTATTGCAACAAGTTTGGACATAAAGCTAATGAGTGCAGGACAATAATCAACAACCAATGGTCATATGAATACAACAGTCAAAAACCTATCAATCAAGGTAACTAGTTAGATGTTACCAGTTCTAAATGTTACAACTATGGGCACATGGTTGTGAACTATAGACTAAGGTCATACAAAGACAATTCTGGTCCTTGGAATCCAATAAGTAGGGTTTTTTATGTCTATAACAAGGTTGGTCATCTTGCTAGGTCATGTAGAGAAAGAAAATATACTAGAGGTCAACCGGTCAACAATGATGAAACTACCAAAGGTAAAGGAATTGCTAATGCTGATGAATTAAGAAATGATATAAAGAAAACATGGGCGAGGAAAGAAGAATTGAATTCATCAAAATTAACTGAGAACTCCACAAGTCTAGGAAATGTGGAGAATCCATCAGTGAACTAAGCACATTATTTTCTTAGGGGGGAGCACTTAAAGTCAAATCATTTACCAGTCCCCTAACTTCATGAGCAGTAAGATTCATATGTATTTTTAGATACCCAATTGAAAGTTAATGATGGCTAATGAAGATAAAGTATTTGTGTGCATATAATGAGTGTTATGTTTTAATCATTGTGGTCAGTGGAAAGTACTATTTGATTGTTATGTCTAACAACTATATTTGCAAAAGTTATAAATATGAGAAAGTAAACTCTTTTATCAATTTACATCCTAACAAAGTTAATTGAAGAAATTTTGGTTACATTCCATAGAGAGAACTATTTTTGTTTGTGGACTAATATTTCACATGGAAGACTCATATTGGTGAAGTCATGATTTTAGATTGAACTGCAAATATCCTTATAGGAAACATTGTTTTTGTTGATTGATTGTTAACATTATGGATACTCCATTTTTGGTCGACATCATTGATGAGCCAAGACCCATATTCAAGTTACACCTGATGAAGGAAAATGAAAATTATCCAATGGGTGCCCTATCCTTGATACCCTATAGTTTATTTTTAACTGAAGACATTTGTTCACTATAAATTGGAAGAGCTTGGAACTTATGAAATCTATGATGAATTTCTTAAGATGAGCGATGGTGTGAAGGTAAAAAACAAACATATGCATTTGGTTCAAAAAGGTTTCACTTATTTTACTGAGATACCTGATGAGTTTCATCTAGAATGGATAAGATATGTTTTGAGAATAATACATGATTAATTTATTTGGTTTGATAAGCCACTCAAGATTTCAAAAGAGTTAATCCACAGACTTAATGGATTTTGTGTGACCAGTGAAGCACCTACTCTACAATCTATTTCTAAAAACTTGGTTACTCATTGAACCAAATCCAAATAGGATCACAGAGCCATGACTATCAAGGATATAACTAACAAAGAAGTGTGATTTGCTTCAATGGTGATAGGATATAAAGTATATTAGTCAAGTCGATTGAACAATGTACCTGGTGGAGCTATTCATGTTGCATACAAAATGGTGAAGGAAGACACAAAATATGATCATTGTGAGATGTTGAGTAGTAAATTCTTTGTGAACATGGAGAAGATTAAGAAAGATAAGAAGCAGTCATTCAAATATAGATCACTCCTAGTATGTATATTCTTTTACTTATAGAATTATTTTCCTGGAATAGGTTCTATTACATAGTCAAATGATAGACTAGTATTAATGAAGATTAATCAATATATAAGGACTTTAGGAAACAACTTTGGTTTGGTTATGTGGGATTACTTTAAATAATTTCAAAGAAAAATACACCTAAGATAAATAATCCCAACCGTTATTGTTGAGAAGTATAAAGATGATATCCATTTTCTAGTAGACAACGATACCTGCATGTTGCAAGTAGTGCAATCTAGAACATGTTGGATACCTACCATGGGTTATGAAGTTGATAGTGATCTAGTCACTATTCATGTTGATGTTCTATTATCTAAACCAATTGATACTTTAGTACCTATGAAGAGTCATCATTGAAAATATTCAATGAGTTAAGAGCACCTGTAGTCCAAAGAAATATCATAAAACAAGTTGACAACCTAGCCAAATTGAGTGGCATGAAACCTGAAATGATGAAAAAACTTAGAAAGAAAATAGAAAGTGAGGAAGTAGGCACATCTTTTGTAGAAGCCAAGGATACTAAAATTAAAGTAGAAGAGGTTAAACCTCAAAGAGTTACAAGGAGTTCAGTACTGAAACAATCAACATCTACTTCCACTACTTCTAATAAGACTAAGTTAGAGAAGGAGACAAATGAGACTATTCAGAGAACTTACAAAAGAAAGAAAGAAATGCCATCAAGCTACAAAGAGTCAACATATAAGAAGAGAGGTAAAGAAAAGGTTGAAACTAAGCCTGAGAAAAAGTATACTACTATAGAAACTAATAAAACTGACAATACTATCATTCTTGAAAAAATTGTTAAAGACATTAAGGAACATGGATATATGATAGAAGTATGGAATCACTTTGAAAAATTTGATAGTGAAGATAAAAGGAAGATTGAAGATGTAGTTGTAAAAATTTTACAAACTTTTTGAAATTCACCTAGTAAAATTTACAAAGTTGTACCTAAAGAACTATTTAATGTGTTACTCAATATGAGTTTGCAAGTTGTCATTAGTATTCAAGTATTCAAAGTGCCAGTCGGTAACAGAGTCAAAGATAGACTAGATGGTAATGATCACCGAGAAGCGGAGCTAACCAAGTGTAGAGCTAACCAAGTGTAGTGATCACCGAGAAAAAGACTTACCAAGAAGCAATTTACACTGAGCACCAAGGTACACTGAGAGATAATATTTACCGAGTAAATGAGTGGTTAAATAAAAAATTTTATCTACACATCAATGTGGGTAATACATTTTTTTTGATCTAGATAATGGTTTACAATGATCGAGGAGGACATTAATTACGCATGCACTTATTAATTGTTTATATCTCCTATGTATAAATGATCAAGGTAAATTTTGTACACTGTTGATCTTAGGTTCTAAGATATTGTAAAACCCAAATTAGGTCAAGAGGTCTGATATATATAAGGATTGATAATCCTTAAATGATCATAATTTGTCATTAGTATACAAGGAAATATTTTTTGGACCTTCGATTACATGATCACCCATTGACAACATTCAGTCAAGCGTAGAGGTCACCAAAAATGTCTTAGCACAGTGATCACCAAAATCAGTGAACACCGATAGCACTATCACTGATAGATAGTTCAAAGAGTAAACTGAGAGCACAATTCATAGAGTATCCTGAGGGCATAGTCTACAGAGTAACCTGAGCACCAGTCTACCCAGAGATAGTTTTATTCCTGAGAAAAGCGGATCTCAAACTACACGTCAGCTAAAGCACTTTAGTCTTTAAAATAGATTTATGCTTAGTTGGTAAACTATTTTTATGGATCAAGAACATCGTAATATGTGGATTTAATTAGTTTAACTAATTATATTCATGCAAACTAGGAGATCACGGTCAAGTTGTAAACCTTTGATCATAGATTTTTTCTTGTAAAGTGTGAAACCTAATTAGGTCAAAACTGTTGTATATATAGATGTATAATCAATCAAGAACATGGTAATTGTAGCTAGAGAAGAAATCTATTGATCAAAAGGAGAGTTTCATGTAGAAGGACACAAAATTAAGAATTCAATTATGAAGAACTAGATTCAAGGCTACTGAGAAGAACAAAGGTATTATTCATCATAATTAGGTGATACATAATTTTGTGAACTTAAAGGATCTATATTCAATAATTCAAGATTGCAAGTTATCAGGTCATAAGTATTTTTTTATACTCTCTAACAATTGTAGAAAATACAATAAATCCTTTAAGAAGGTGGAATTAACAATATTATTGTAAATAGGCAAAATATATCTAGGTCAAGATGAACGGGAGTAGGATTGGTAGCGGGAGAGGATATGCAAGGGTGGGAAATTAGATTTCAAATTTTCCAGTAGGAGATGCCAATGCTGGAGTTGTAGGGACTTCTACCACAAAAGGAATCTCTACGGATTCAGGGGGAGATGATAATGAGAATAAAAAACAAGATGTTCCAACAAGAGATGATAGCAGGGACCCAAGTGGGGGTCCCACTACGGGAAAAGAGACAGCAAAATGGTCCTCTCTCTTTAGAATCAAACCCTTAGGTTGTTGGACATGAGATAAGTAACTGAGAGGGGAGGGGTGAATCAGTTACTCCAAAACAAATCCCTTGTCCCTTAGATGTCTTAAACAATATAACATTGTCACTCGGTTAATTAATATATTCTTTTGCAACTCGGGTGTTAAAGCAATCTTTATAATATCCAATGAAATTATACTTTAGTGATTAAGTGTTGAAACATAAAGCATGAAACAAATAACATATAGATAGGTGACACCAATATTTAACGTGGAAACCCAATATGGGAAAAAACACCAATGTAACTAGGTACTGTTTTTCACTCTTCTGAAGTGAGCCATGTTAAGAGCCAACCATGTTAAAGGTTATAAAACACACTGTTAGGTGTGACCCTATTAGAGGATTTAAATCACCCTGTGAGGAGTGGCCTTGTTAGAGGTCTTCAACACTTAAACATAGAAATGCTACCTTATGACAGGATTTACAAAAAGACTGTTAAGTCTACTTTGTTAAGAGATTTGAGATCACTGCTACAATTGTTAGAAAGTAACAATGAATTGACCTGTATATGTAAGAAAATGTCTTTGCTTATTCAGATCTCTATTTTGATTATAAATAGATCCTTATTGATCAAATAGTCTATTGTAGCTCTGAGTCTTCTATTCTCAATCAAAATCCCATCTGATTTTGCCTTCACTCTTCATATCACAGAATTCCACACTTATGCTTCTCTTCTACTTTTTCACACTTACTCTCTCACATTCAATCCAAACTTGACCTTTCATAAATATGATAAGCCCTATCAAGTTAGATTGAATATACTTCTAAATAAATAATAAATCATAATCCAGTCGGCCTCATATAACCAATTAATTATAGAATATAAACCATTGTTAGTCGACTGAAACTAAATAATCAACTCAGTTAACACTGAGTTCCTTTGATGCCCGACCATGACTTAAATTCCCAAGTGACTCAGTCAATAGTAAACATCTTCAATACCCAACTGATCTCGATCAACGCTAAAAACTCTTTCCATTCACCAATTGTGCTTGGTTTGAATGTAGACATTTGTGTAACATCACTACATAAGTGTAAATACATGTGTAACATCAATGACAATACACAATTGAATAATTGTCTTCAACATAGGTAAGTCTATTTATTTGCCTCTGAGAAATATCTCAAATCTTTCTGAAGGGAAATATAAAATAGCTATTCCTGATCAAGTCATTGACCATAATATTAAAAAAATGGAGAACTCTCTAGTTGGTTGATTCATTGGGGTTAGACCTAATATTGAATTCATTAGAGCCTTTATTGAAAAAATATGTAAACTTAAAGGATAAGTGGACGTTGTTGCTATGAACAAAGGCTATCACTCATTCTTTTTCTCTTGTGAAGAAGATAGGAAACAAACCATTAGCGGTGGACCGTGGAGTATAGGAAAAAGCACTATGGTGTTACAAAAATGGTATCCTAATAAGGCCCATAGCGAGGATTTCATAGTTTAAATCCTTGTATGGGTAAAACTCTCTGGGGTAACTCTTGAGTATTAGAATGAAGATGTTTTTTGTGGGCATATCCAGTTCATTTGGTGAACTATTATCCATAGACCCTATTATAGTGTCAAGAAGAAGATTAATGCATGCTAGAATGTGTGTTGGAATATTCCATGAGGCTGATATGTCAGATTAGATAGAAATGGAATCAAAACTTGGGAAATGTACTCAAAAACTTGAATATGAATCAATCCCATTTGCCTACTTTTGATGTAAAAAGGCGGGGCACTGGGCAAAAAAAAGCCCAAGTAATACTATGAAGAAAACCTAGCAGAAAAAGATGTGGAAACCTGTAGGTAAGAATAGAGAACTCTCATAAGGGGTTTTAAGCTCTGATCACAAGAGAAAAGAGGATAAACTTGAGGAAAATGAATGATCTATAAAAGAAAATGAGGATAAGAAGAAAATAAATTTGGAAAAGAACAATCATCACACAAAGACAAAAATCCATGTCAATCCAGATCCTAATGTATAGAATATTAATGAGATAAAGCAGATAAGAGACATTGTTCAGGACTCCTTTGATAATGGGCACAAAGAATTTATCAGTCAAATGATTCTGGAGGATAATCAGTCAACCATTCAATAGGATGGAGAATCTAATAGACAGTAGGGGGGTCAAAATTTAAAAAAGGTGATAATGAATTTATTGATGCCCAGAAGGATATTGTACTGGGACTAGGCCTTTCTGAAATGACCCAAAATATCTCCCCCAATGTGAAGGAAATTGAAGAAAATAAGACTAATTGGGGGGATCAGGAAGAAATAGATAGGGTTCTAGAAAGACTAGATAAAGAAAACCCTTTCACTATGCTTGATAAAATTAAAGGCAAAAGTGGTATGGCATCTAAATCTCAAAAAAAAAATAGAAGTAATCAACCTGATGTTGGAGGAAGTCATATTTCTCCACCAGGGAGGCCACCAAGCTCAAGGAAAAGAAATTAGGAGGCAGACAAAAATATAGCGGATGGTACTCAAAAGACCATCACTCAGGTGGGAATTATGAAAAAGAAATGAAAGTCATCTCTTGGAATATCTGAGGGTTAAATAACCCCCATAAGAAAGATTTAATTAGAAATATGATTAGAGACAATAGACCTGATATTGTCTAGATTTATGAGACTAAATGTTAGTAATAACTGAGAGGGGGGGGTGAATCAGTGGCCTCAAAAATTTATGCTTTAAAATTTAATCCACCAATCAATACACCTTAGATTATTAAGTCCCTACAAGATGTATGCCTTGAAATACTTTGAAATAATTAACTATTTGTCAGTTTACCTTGTCTGTCCTTATTCTCCTTGATTACCGATAAGCAGTAAAACTTATTTATCGATGCTCCGTAAATATGCTGAGTATACCAATCAATCTAGAAATGCATAAGTGAAATGTAAAACAATAAAGTAATCAACCATACACACATAACACATGGATTTTAACGTGGAAACCCTGTTAAGGGAAAAAACCACTAGGACCGGTACCCCAAATTTTTACTCTTTTGAAGTGATCCCTGTTAGGAGCCAACCTTGTTAAAGGCTACAAACACATGGTTAAGTGTGACCTTGTTAGAGGATTTTTATACATAGGTTCTCACTTAGTATCTGGCATCTATGCTACCATGCTTGAATCAGCCTTTAGACTATCAATAGGCTTTATGCTAATCTTACTACCATCCTTGAATCAGCCTCCTTCTTAGACTGTCAATAGGCTTTAGGTAAGACCAATGCTACTATCATGAATCAACCTTTTTGGTAATCTGTAGGATATACCTCAATTATAGAAGATGGTTAAGTCATGCTCTATTAAGAGACTTAATGCTCCAATGGTTAAACTGAAACACAATGACCTATTTCTAATGCAACTTTGAATTACAGATTTTCAGATCTATTTATGTACAATACCTCTCTGATCAATGTATCAATTCAATTCCTTTGTGTGCTCCACATTTTCTGCCTTGTGATGTTGTGCTTCATTGTTTGTCGGTGTCTACAGAATTCTTTAGCTCCCCTGTAGCTTGATTGATCAAGACTGTATGAAGTTTATCCTTCACTAGTTTCTCTTCAGCATCTTCTTTCTATTCACTCCCTCATGTATCTGATTGCTTGTGGAAATGAATTATTCTTGTCTCTTTCATAGACACGATATTCCTTAATTCTTGATTCTTGATTCTTGGCGTGAAAAACAATCCAGCCAATTTGATTTACAGCTTTAACTCCTAATTTATCTCATAGTTATCTTCTTGCCAACTGTATAAATCAATTGCTTAAATGTGGTTGAATAAAATAAATAAAACAATCAGTTAAGTCTATCCTTAAGCTCTGCCAGCTAGATATTTTGTTGTTTTCTTATTTCTCTATTCTGTCGATCAATTCTGTAGTTTGTCGTCAGTGACAACTGCCAGTTCCATCAATGCAACTTCAGTTAGCTTTGGGATCTCCATCCATTGGGCATCATTGGATCTTGCTTGTTAGGAAACACTATCTTCTTTCTCGTCGGGCATCACTGTGACTTTATCTATGTCTTTACCGATGGTGTGCACTCCATCGGTGTTGTCTGTCACTTAGTGAATACTTGAATTTTATGCATTGTTGAAAGCATAACCTCTGTTCCATTGATTCTCTGAAGTCTTTGGGATTATGTACATGATCATACAGATGATATCAAGTTGACATCAATGACAATACAAACCATTAACTGGTTTAATGTCTTGCATCATCTTCAACTTAACATTATCAAACATTCAATCAGTTACATGTCATCACTAAAATGTCTAAAGAAAAGGTTGAAACTCTTAAGTTTTTCAAAAATGGTATTATCTATGGAGGCAGTTTAGATGGATCCTCGGGAGGTATATCTACTATATCGAATAGTGTTGTCATTAAAGGTGATGTTATCTATCAAGAAAACAATATGGCTACCTTTATATTTCATCACTTAGGATAGAACTACTTGGATCCTTACTAATATTTGTGCTCCTAACACTAAGAATGGGAGAAGATATTTTTGGAATAGAATTGACCAGGTTAGGAACTCTTTTGCTAATGAAAGTTGGATTTTTATGGGAGATTTTAATACTCCTCTCAAAGAATCTGAGAAAGTTGGAGGTAGTCAACCCAACTTGGAAATAAAAATTGACTTGACGAATTTTATTACTAGATAAACCCTTGTTGATGTTGATTTACAAGGTGTCAATTACACTTGGACCAAGTGGAGAGATGGTGAGGGCCTTATCCAGGTAAGACTTGATCGAGCCCTCATTTCTGATAATTGGTACCGAAACTATAACTGCTCCTTAACTACTTTTATTAGAGATGGTTCTAACCACTACCCTCTTTATTTCATTGCTAATCTGTTATCTAAGAAAAGGAATTTTCCCTTTTGATTTGAGAAAATGTGGACTATACATCTAGATATAAACCATAAAATTAGAGAGTGGTGGCAGCCCAAGATTGAAGGGACTGCTATGTATAGATTAACTTATAAGCTGAAAAATGTTAAAGACAATATTAAAAGTTGGAATAAGGAAACTTTTGGTAATATCTTATCTTCCAAGGCTGACATTTTGATGGAACTTAAGGAAGTTCAGGATTCTATTCAACTGGATGGTTATACTAATATCACTAAAGAATCAGAGAAATTTTTTTTGATCAAATACCATGATGTAGTGCACAAGGAAGAAATATTTTGGAAGCAAAGATCTCGTAACACTTGTCTAAAAGAAGGGGACAAAAAATTCAAATTCTATCATATGACAGTGCTCAAGCATAAAGCTTCCAATAGAATATCAAAGCTCAATGTGTCTGGTAGAGTTTTGGATGAGGAGGAGGAAATCTCTAAGGAAGCTAAGAACTACTTCTCTACTTTGTTGACCGAGAATGATCAACTAAAATAGGATCTTTAGCAGGATATTTTGGCTAGTATTCCTAAAATTATTACTGACAATGACAACCTAAATCTTTGTGTCATTCCTTCTAATAAAGAAATTAGGAGGGTTGTCTTTTCCTTTGAAGGTTCTAAATCCCCAGGCCCTAATGGCTTCCCTATGTTTTTCTTCCATCTTTTCTCGACTATTATTCAAAAGGATGTTACTGATGTTGTCAAAGAGTTTTTTTTATCCAGAAGAATCCTCAAAGAAATTAACAGCACATTTATTGCTCTTATTCCCAAAAAAGTTGGAGCTAATTCTATGGATCATTTCTAAGGTGATTACTTCTAGAATTTTGAATCTTCTTCCTAGAATCATCTCTCATTAACAAACTGGCTTTGTCCCTAGTAGACATATATTAGACTCTAGCATCACTATTCATGAAAATATTCATTCCCTGACCATGGAAAGGAAAGAAGGGTTTATCCTCAAAAATTGGTCTCTCTAAATCCTATGATAGAGTTGATTGGGCTCTACTTTAGAAAAATCTTCTGGCTTTTGGGTTTAGCACCAACATCATTAAGATTCTTTTACATCTTATCACTTCTCCTTCCTACTCTATTTTGGTCAATGGCTCCCCTTCTCCTTTCTTTAAATCCTCAAGGGGTCTTAGATAGGGAGATCCCCTCTCTCCTGTGTTATTTTTTATTTTGGCTGAATGTTTGGGGAGATATATTGATGACTCCACTCAAAAAGGGGATCTAAAAGGTCTTATATTGTCCTCTTCCAATTATGTGTGTTCCCATCAGCAATTTATGGATATTCTATCTTTATGGGAGAAGCTACTATATCTGAAGCCAAGAATCTCAATAAGATCCTTAAAAATTATAGCAAGGCTATTGGTCAATCTATTAATTGGGATAAAAGCTACATCTACCTTAACAATACTCCAGAGTATAGACAAGGAAAAATTAGCAGAATCACAGGATGTCAAATTGGTCAGCTACCTGCTACCTATCTAGGTCTCCCTCTTGGTCTTAACCCCCCTGAGGCTTTCTAGAGCACCATAGTGGATAAATTTCATAAGAATCTTGTTGGATGGAAAGGGGCTCTTCTTAGTCAGGAAGGTAAAGTGCAACTTTTGAAATCTTCTCTCCAGAGCATCCCTATTTATGCTCTCAGTCTTTTCATAATTCCTAACAAATATGATGATGCTATTGAAAAATTCAAAAGAATTTTATGTGGACTGGGGTTGAAAAGTTTAAGAGATTTGCTCTGATATCTTGAGAAAAATTTTGTACTCCTAAAAATAAAGGAGGGCTTGGCATTAGAAGGATAAAAAGTATGAATGACTCCCTTCTTTCTAAACTTGGATGGAGAGGGTACTCTTCAAAAGAGGAATGGAGCATTATTTGGCATAATAAATATAAAAGGGACACTCCTCTTAATATCTTTTTGGATTTTGAAGATACTCTGGTTGGATCTTGTATATGGAAGAATTTCATTAAAGCTAAAAACACTCTTAGAAAAGGAGTCAAGTGGAAATTGGAGAAAGGTGATAAAATTGACTTCTGGGGTGATATTTGGGTTGGTGATTCTACTCTTGGTGAGAATCCTCTTTGGGGTCCTTTAGCAGATATTTGAAAATTCAGATTTGGATCAAAAGTTAAAGACTATTGGGTTAATGAGCAGTGGAGAGACTTGTCTACTATTGACCCTTCTCTCAGTTCTTTAAATAAATATCTTAATGTCATTACTTTATACAAGGAGGGGGATTCTATGATATGGAAATGGACTCCACGTGGTAATTTCACTCTGGGGTTAGCCTACTATTATAGCATGGACACTCCTATTTGGGCCAAATCTTGGATCAAAGGCCTAACTCCAAAAATTAATATATTCTTCTGGATGATGCTCCAAAAAAAATCCTAGCTATTGATAACCTCAAGACTAGAGGAATGTATTTGTCTAATATGTGTTTATTTTGCAGGAAAGAGGAAAAGTCTGTCAACAATATGTTTATTCATTTCTCCTATTCCACTGAGATTTGGGCTCTCCTTTTGAATACTTTCAATATTGATTGGGTCCTCCCTTCTGAAATGTTGAGTATGTTCAATTCTTGGGATATCAATATCAAGAATAAACAAATCAAAAAGATATGGCAAATTGCTTTACCTCATATCACTTGGGCTATCTGGAAAGAAATGAATGACAGAATTTTCAGAGATAAGTCAAACAGTCCAAAGATTTTATACAGAAAGATCAAAAGCATGATAATTGAAAATTATAAAATCATGGACATCAAAGACAATTCTAAAATGGCAAAGGATATTATTATTCTAAATAATTGGTCTATTCAAATAAATTGTAAAGATCAAACTAATCCAAGGGATGAGGTGAATTGGGAGTGCTCCCCTACGGGATGGATGAATATCAACTTTGATGGAGCTTCTAAAGGTAACCCCAGAACTGGTGGCTGTGGATTTGTGATCCGTGATGATAAGGGTATATGAAAAGCTATAAGAATGATACCCATAGGAATTCAAAATAACCATGTGGCTGAAGTTGTGGCTGCCTTACATGG
The DNA here is from genome assembly GCA_018584345.1 of Thuja plicata. Lineage (NCBI taxonomy): Eukaryota > Viridiplantae > Streptophyta > Pinopsida > Cupressales > Cupressaceae > Thuja > Thuja plicata. The sequence goes on along the minus strand of MU227475.1, from coordinate 1,766,098 downwards.
TCTTCTCTTAGCTAAAGATCTCAATTGCATAAAAATTTGGTTAGAAGGGGATTCTTTGAATATTATAAATTGTCTTAATGATATTTCAACAACTTCTTGGTTGATTAATAATATTATAAAAAATGCAAAGGACATCATAAGATCTATAAAAAATACCAGAGAAAAAATAGTAAAATGGAAGGCAAGAAAAAAAGAGATGAACCCTCTAGTTGTAATGAATGGAAGCAGAATGGGGCCATGTGGGATATTCTCCAAAAGGATGGTTTTGCTGGCCACATGGAGAAGCTCCAAGGTCGGGACCCTGCGGTTACGAATTTCTTTATGAAAAACTAGAAGAATGGTAAAATTCACTTCCATATTTTCTGGGTGAATATCAATGAAGAGTTTATTGTTGAGGCTACGAATTTACCCCAGAAGGGTATGAAGTTCTATTGGGACCAAATTTACTCAGATAGAGCTCGTGCAATATTCCCTGAGGATGAAATTGAGGCTGCAAGATTGGTTAAGAAGGTAGGTGGTTTCATAAGCCCTAACAACATAATTTTCCCTTGGAGATTCATATTGTATGCTACAATCAGCTATTTAACTCTTGATGGAATATTTTCTAGGGCCTACAGGCTCCATTTTGTTATTTTAAATCACTTTAGGTACGATGAGGAGATAAGCATTCCTTTTTACCTAATGAACTCCCTAGATCATACTATGAAAAAGCTTTAGATTGACCCTTTTGGTGATCACCTATCACATCAGGGTTTAATGGTTCTTATTTACAAAATGCTTAAGACCAAAAAAGTTGAAAGGTCGATTCTTAAGGACAACTCTCCAAGAAATGAAGATACTGAGGAGTATGATTCAAGGGATAAATTTAATGTAGATATAGAGGATGAGATGAAGAACACCCCAAGTGTTAAAGGGAAAGGGAATTTCAAATGGAGCTCTTCCAGCAAGCTCCCAAAAACTAAGCAGAGGTGGGATCGTTCTGATGAATAATTTGAATTGGAAGACACCAAGACAGAGGATGGGGATAATAACCCAAAGTGAGGTAACATAAAAAAATAAGGGCATTTTGGTGTCCTCTGATGAGGAGGAGGCTTTAATTGAAAGCCTGGTGAAAACTAAGAAGAAGAAAATGAAATATGATGATAAAAAAGGGGGGACTATAGGTGACATTGGTATGGATGAGGGTGCAAATTTTGAAAGGGGGGATTCTCAAAGAAAGAAGATTGAAGCGGCCGACACTACTGAAGCCAATGTTAAAGTTACCAACAAGAAGGAGGGTTTGAACATTGAACAAGAACATAAATATTGCATCCTTTCCTTTGGCCGATTTATGGCTACCATAGCCTAGGACAATATTTTCATGAAAGTAGACCTTAAAGATCAAGGAAAAATGGTGAATATGAAAAAGGGGGCCAACTTTGGTGAAAAACCTATGGCCGCGTGCCTGGAAGATTGGATGGAAGCAGTTCAAAAAGGGGAGGCTTTCGGGGAACTGGGAGGCACTATGTTGGCTATGAAAGAAAAATTGAACAACATGAGTAAAGAGGTTGAGAGAAGCCACTATGAAACAAGAATTTCCACTCTGGAAGACAAAGTTGAGAAGTTAGAGAATACTCTGAAGAAGATAAGTGATCAAAGCTTTCATATTTTGAAAGCCTTTGCTAATCATAGAAAGAACATTGTTGAGAAGATGGAGATTAACATAGGGGAAGAAAGAAAAGACACCAAAGAGGGAACAGGAATAGTTGTCACAACTCATGCCAGTGCAAAGAAAAAAGATGCAGATTTGGAAGAACTCAAGATTTGAGTCAGCAACATGGAGCTTCTTGCGGAGCAAAATAAAGATCTGAGGGACAATTACTAGTTGTTGCCTCTTTCTTTTTTGTTGTCTTTCCTGCTGTCCTTTTTTGTTGTGTTGTCTTTTTCTATGAACCGTCGATAGTGTTTCTAGTTGTAAGGCCTTAGGCCTCTGTTACTTTTTGTCTTGAACTTCTTTGAGGATTGATCAGCAATGTTTATCTTCTGATATTTTGTACAAGGTTTTGGGACCTTTCAAATCCTACTTTTACTTAATCAGAATGGTCTTATTGTAAATCTCTTAACCAAGTGCACACATACATTGTGTTTTTAAAATCCCTTAACCAAGTAGACTTAAAAATTCTAAGATGTTACTCCTAACAGGGTAAGATCATCATAAGTGATCACAACTTGTAGCCTTAACTGGCACCTTCCATTCTGCAGATAGTGAAGCTTTGTGGGTTTCATCCCCATCGTAGTTTTTACCTTCTAACATGGTTTTTCTGCATTACCAATTCTTGTTTCATGTGTAACTAAGTTTCATGAATGTTTCTATGATTGTGTACATGCACTTACATTTATGTTATTATATTACATGCATAAGGTAGAAAAGTAATATGGTCGGTAATGCAAGAAAAGATTACTAAGGTTAATTGATAAAAAATTTAAGGGTGTTGATTCACCCCTACCCTCTTAGTATACACCCTTCCATTATTCCAACAATTGGTATCAGAGCTAGATCTCTTATTTGGAAAAGTTTAATCAATTGAGAGAAAATATCATACAATGGAAAGGTATAAGCTTGACAAAAATATTGAGAATCAGAAGTTGGAGATATTGATTTTATTTGAGCAATACAAAGAAGCAAGAAATAAGATGAAATAATTATTGGCTAAAAGAAAATTTATGGCGTCTCACTATAATGAAACTGACTATCATGAAGAAGAGATACCTAATTTATTTGATTCATGCATCTAGTAATACATCTGACACATATGAAGGAAGCATTACAAGTCTGAATGAAATCAATCAACATCTGACTGAACAAGTGAAGGTACTGCAGATCGTTCAAGAGACACAAATGGTAGGAATGATTGATGTTATGAATAATGCAAGACAAGTTGAACAAGAAAGAATATTAAATATTGATGACAGAAGAAAGATTACTGAGAAATTGCAAGAGAAAGAATCTGAGATACAGAGACTTACTGAACATCACATTGAGATCACCAATCAAATAGTTTTTATGAGTCATGAGGCCAACCGAGTGAACATAGAACTTAATGGAAAATTAGAATTTATTGGTGAACTAAAAGAAGAAAATGAGAGGCAGAAGCATGAAGAAAAGATTCGGCAACAACATAATGATATGATCAAGAAATTTGAAGACAGTACAAAAAGAATGGATGAATTTCTTAATGGACAAAGAAGACTCAACAACAATACCAATTTAGGGTAATGTCGAACATGGAGAATCATCAAACCAATCTGATCAAAGGAATATCTACACAAATCCAAGAGAAAATAAGTAGTCATGCAATCACTGTGGAAAACTAGGCCACACATCAAATGTTTGCAAGAGCAAAGCTAAATGTAATCCTAAATCTACTTCTACATTCATAGGTAATTGTTATAACTGTAACAAGAAAGGACACAAAGAAAATGAATGCATATCTAAGGTAAAAAAAAAACAAAGAAGGAATCCTACATGAAAAAATATTGTCCTACTTGCAAAATGCATGGCCACACATCTCATTAATGCAGGAAAAAGAAAAAACAAGTATGGAAACCTAAAGAGAAACAAAATGCTTATAAACTAAGAAGAGTCGGTAATTCATATGTTTGGGATTACAACACATGGATAAATTGTACAACATGTGGTAGATATGGACACATAGCTGCAAACTACATGATAAAATAGATACGAAGATCGAGGAACTAGATTAACTCCAGAATGGCATGCTTACATTGTCATAGGGTTGGTCACCTAAGCAAGGACTACAGAGACTGAGTGATGGAGTCAAGCACTTTTTCAAATGGAAATAATATTGAAGACATTAAGAAGATAAGAAATCAAATGTGGAGGAAAGCTTCAATCAATGATAACGCTGGACCAAGCACTACAGTTGGTGACACCTCATCCAATGGATCTAGTGATTCCACCACCCCCACCTAATCAATACAAGTAAGTATGGAACTACATTGTAAAAATCTATATTTTACATCAGTTCCAATATTCATTGATAATATGCCAAATTATCATAAAGGGAGATGCACTATGGTATTACTCGTTATGATTTTGTAAATCTAGTCTCATCAGTCAATACATACCGAGCATCGTCGGTGTACATATGAAAAACAACCAAGTTGTCAATATAAACCGAGCATTGTCAGTAAACATGTGAAATACAATCAAGTCTTTGCTAAATATCGAGCACCATCGGTGAACATGTGAAAAGTATAACTAAGTTGTCACTTACCTCAAGCATTGTATACTCACCAAGGATGAATACTTTGGTATGATACCCAAGCATCTTTGTTTCATTGATCGAGTGGTAGCTGAAGCATTCAATGCACCACTTAGGTTATTTTCTATAAATAAGGCAACAAAGAGCTCATTCATTCACCAAGAAATAAAGTGAAAATAGTAGAGTGAAGAAGAGCGACTAAGAGAGACAAGATTGCATAATGATTCACAACAAACTCAAAGACTACTCTAACAGATTTTCACCATCCACAACAAAGATCAAGTGAGTATGTAGACTCACTGAGCTAACAGTTTATTTACAAGAAGCCCTAAATATTTCATGAACAATGGAAACTACCTCACGAGTCTCAAAGATCAAGAACACAAAGGATAAGAAGATCAACCTAATCAAGAACACAACCTGTGAGGAGCCTAACTATAAGTTTTTCCCTGAGGTTGTTTCTCAATCCGAGGACAAGGGAGCATTTTCAAGTATCCCTCCTAGGGTTTTACTAGTTGAAGATATTTTCACATACATCCATTGAAAGGTTGTAGAGATCAGAGATCTAGAGATTGAAGAAGCTTACCAGAAGCTATGCAAGGATGGAAACCTGAAAGACGAACACAAGCACATTGAGGTGAAAGGGTTAACCAATGCCCTACTATTCCTGAGAGAGTTCAAGACTGAATGGATACACATTGTACTTAGTCAGATACATGATAGAAAAATGTGGTTGGATGAACCAAAACTGATCACAAAGGATGTGATTCATGCTAAAACTGGTTATCCAATAACTGAAAAGGATAAAGCCCTAAAACACCCTCCATGCACCAAGATCAAAAAACTAAGTCAAAATGGGACGAAAGAGGATTGAAATTTAATACAATCAATGACCCTAAAAAAAATTTTGGTGCATGTGTGATTAGGTACAAGATATTCCAAGCTAGCAGAATGAACAACATAGCATGTGGAGCAGTTGACACTGCTTATAAGATTGTGAAGAAGGAACTTCAATCGGACTTATCTGAGGTGCTACTAAAGTAACTGGAAGAAAACAAGAGGACAATTAGATAAGCCAGATCTAATACATGTAAGTTTGGTTCCCTCCTTATGTGCACATTCTTTTATTTTCATAATTTCTTCCCTTCTATCGGTAATGTCACTTGGGACACAACCCGACCAATAACTGCACACATTAGTGAATTCATTAAGTCACTAGGGGATAACTTCACATCTATAATGGATGCATACTTAACCACATTCAAGGATAGAATGCAGAAGAGAATGAGAATATTTGCACAACTAGTTGAACAATACAAAGATGACATATGTTTCATAGCGAACACCGATACAACACTTATAAAACTAGTTGTACCAAGAACAACATGATTACCACCATTGGAATATGAGATCAACATTGATCAGGCTACAAAGGCTATTGAATCCTTACTGAATGAACCAGTGGACAAATCATTGAGCAGATTTGGCACATATGAGGAGGCCAAGTCTAGAATCAAGACTGGCTTAGTAGTGAATAAGATAGACTGAAAGAAGACAAAAATAATAAATACTCTTCAAAAGAACCTTTCGGTAAATGATGAAGAGTTGGAACACAATGTCACCAAGGGATAGTCACCCATCAGTGAAGGTAAAGAGTTAAGTAACTCCGAGTCTACTAAATGAGATGCACCACCAGCCAATAAAACAAGAACTATTGAAGTGATGGAGGCATCAAGAACCAGGAGTGAGACTACAAAAGAGGTAGAATCACCACCCTTGAAGAAAGGAACGGTGAGAACATATCAAAAAAGGAAGAATATATCCTCTACTAGGAAATCAACATTGAAACAGAGAAGGAAATATATAGGAGGAAAAGAAGACGAGGATTATACAGAAAATGATGAAAGAGAACAAAGACTCCTAGAAGAAAAGGCTAAAATACCTAAAACAATTGATGAAGTTGCAGAGTCAATCATCAACACATAAGCATATCACATCACAAGATTAGAAAATGGCTAACCTTGTCTCCCAAGAATCAGAATAAGATAGAAGAGGCCATAATTAAGGCAATGTTTTCTTACAAGTGTGTACCTATACAATTCAACAAGAATATTCTTCAAGAGAAACATAACAAAATATCAGCAAGATGGACATATGCCTTGCACATAGAGAAATAAATGAGGGAAAGGTCCCTAGCTACTTTCATGCCTAAGTCCACAATTGAAGAAATTGATTCAAAAATAAAGGAGCATGCAAAGAAATTTTTTGCAAATATGAGAGCATACAAAGTACTACATGGCATATTAGAACACATTGACAAACAAAGCAATGAGATTTGGAATGAAATCTTCAATCCACCCGAGCAAGAACAAGATACAAGCAAAAATTCTCACCCTGAGGATAAAGAGGCCGCAGTGAGCCCCAAGCACATACTGATCAATGATACTAAGGATTTCGATCCAATTGACTTAACCACAAAGGCAAGTAAGGCCGTGGATGACATTCAAGAAATATTGCAATCATTAGGGGAAAGAGCTGACATAACAATACAATATGTCACTGAAGGTGATCTTGCTAATGAAGTAAAGCCAGATGAAGATGTCACTGTCACCACCAAGCCCACAAATGAAAAGGACACAACTAATGTTGCAGATGAAAATATACCAGGTAAACTACCCTACTTGATTCAAGCAATCAATGTGATGACTGAATCACAACAGACACCACTGGAGCCTCATGCAAACATACCAGAGGACAAAGGTGATGAACATGAGGAGAAGAAAAAAGATACAAATGAGGAGAAGTAAGATGCAAGTGGAGAGGATAAGCCAAGTGATACACCTGCCAAGGAAAATGAAGAGGTAGATAAGGCTGCAAAACAAGAAAATTTTCAAGTAGAGACATCTAAAACCAAATAACAGGTTCACACCGAGCAACATACTAAAGGCACAACACCTCCCAAACAATCACCGAGGAAAACAGAGCAAGAAAATGAACTTGGTATGGTAATTCATTATCATGCTTCTAATACCATTTTGCAGAAGAAGAAGAGTAAAGAACCAATCACACTTGATGAAATAATAGATATACCCGACTGTGATCCAAGAACACTAGATCCTGAGTCACTGACCAAGTATGGAGAATTATGCAAAAGGAAGGCAATAGAGGACAAGCTCAAGAAGGAGCACAAAAATTCACAAGTCCTAGATACTACAAAGGAAATCCTATTGTAGATAGTTTGTGACACAGAGATTGATCAAAATGCACCCATCCTTGATCAACTAGTAGTTCTAAATGACGCCATAACATCATAGAATGGAGAAGCCAACAAGGTCATTGAGGAACATGCAGAAGAGAAGTGTCACTACAAGCTCATAGAGAAGATCAGCCAAGAAGTGGCATAAAACAAGGTAAAAAAATTTGAGCTAGTAACTACATTGGAACTAATAATATAAAAAGTAGTTAACTTAGTTCAAAATTTGTGCACACTAGAGCATTTCACTACCGAGCATAGTGAAAAGATAACTAAAATAGATGAAGATCTTAAAGCTAGTGCACAAAGTCTCACAACCAAGGAAAATGTATTCCAATTTCATTATGAAAATATTGTAGAATCAAAATGGTTGAGACTTGAGATACAAAAGGCTGAAAGAAAAATCAAAGATGAGGTAACCGAGCTCCAAGCTATGTTACTATCGAATCTCACATTGTTGTTGAAACACATGACTTCGGCAAAGACATTAATTGCCACCCTAGAGATGTCAGTCACTGAGAGTATTTATGACATGCACGCCAGAATCACTTTGGAGCACATGACCCTCAAGCACCTCAAGGAGAAATGGGAGAAGTAGATGGCAGACATTCAAAAATCCCATGCCCACATATTTGACAAGTTGTAAGTACTACACCTTTGTCTTAATTTTAAAAAAAGGGGGAAAATATATGTATACATTAAAAAGGGGGAAAATGTATATACCTTACAAAGGGGAAATCATGTCAAAGGGGAAAATGTACCAAAGAGGGAAATGCACAAAGGAGGAAACATGTACATACACTATACCAATGCATGCATATAGGGGGAGTCATTGACAAGGTAAACACTTGGTGTATATACTGAATATATCAGTTTGCACATATCAGTTTTTGATACTAATGCCAAAGGGTGAGATTGATAATCCTTAATGGGTCATAAGTTGTCATTAGTATACAAGGAAATATTTTTTGGACCATCGGTTACATGATCACCGAGTGACAACATTTAGTCAAGCGCAGAGGTCACCGAAACAGTCAAGCATAGAAATCACCAAAAATGTCTTGGCACAGTGATCACCAAAATCAGAGAACACCGATAGAAAGTTCAAAGAGTAAACTAAGAGAACAATTCATAGAGTAACCTAAGAGAAAATTCTATAGAGTAACCTGAGCACCAGTCTATCGAGAGACATTTTTATTCCCAAGAAAAGCAGATCTCAAACTACACATCAGCTAAAGCACTTTAGTCTTCAAAATAGATTTATGCTTAGCTGGACAATTGTTTTTGTGGATCAAGAAAACCATAATATGTGGATTTAATTAGTTAAACTAATTATATTCATCCAAACTAGAAGATCAAGGTTAAGTTGTAAACCTTTGATCATAGATTTTGTCTTGTAAAGCGTGAAATTTAATTAGGTCAAAACCTTTGTGTATATAGATGTATAATCAATCAAGAACATGATGATTATAGCTGGAGAAGACATTTATTGATCAGACAAAGAGTTTCATGCAGAAGGACACAAAAGGAAGAATTCAGTTATGAAGAACTAGATTCAAGGCTACCGAGAAGAATAGAGGTATTATTCATCACAATTAGGTGCTACATAATTTTGTGAACTTAAAGGATCTGTATTCAACAATTCAAGATTGCAAGTTATCAAGTCATAAGTATTTTTGTCTACTCTATAACAATTGTAGTAAATAGAAGAAATCCTTCAAGAAGGTGGACTTAACAGTCTTATTGTAAATCTTTTAACCGAATGCACCCATACATTATGTTGTTAAAATATATTAACTAAGTAGACTTAACAAGTCTAACATGTTACTTCTAACAGGGTAAGATCATCAGAAGTGATCACAACTTGCAGCCTTAACCGACACCTTCCATTCTATAGATAGTGAATCTTTGTGGGTTTCATCCCCACCATAGTTTTACCTTCTAACAGGGGTTTTCTACATTACCAATTCTTGTGTCATGTGTAAATAAGTTTCATGAATGTTTCTATGATTGTTTACATGCAGTTACATTTATGTTATGATATTACATGCATAAGGTAGAAAAGCAATATGGTTGGTAATGCAAGAAAATATTACTAAGGTTAATTGATAAAAGTTTTAAGGGTACTGATTCACACCTCCCCTCTTAGTACACACCCTTCCATTATTCCAACAAAGGATAAGATGTTATTTTTTAATGTATGATGATCATGTTGTCAATCAGGATTGCGCCAATAGCTTGATATGGAATCTAGCTATCCTGTTGAAACATGGAAACGTTCTCTTTGATGGGGTTGAGGACGAATCTCCGGATTCTAGGCCGGTTCCTCTTAGGTTTGGAATATCACTAGTACAAATGGTATAAGGTAAAGGGAAGAGGAAAAGAAATGCTTTAATGAATCCTAAAACTATGAAGGTGATACACCAGATCTGATTTATAACCTAAATTGATTCAGCATGGTTTCAAGAAATGGTTAATGATTCTCAATATCCAGACAGTCACGTAACTACAAAAATGCTTCTATGTAAGGATTTGATATTTTTCCAAAGGTAGGGAAACGTAGCTTCACCAAAACAATGCAAAAATTAAAACACATACAATAG
>MU227475.1:1725040-1755877 GCA_018584345.1 Thuja plicata | reverse complement strand
CGTCTTTTATTTTCTGCATTAGATTCTTCGTTCAATTCTTAGAAGTTGACAATGCTTGCATGCATTAGCACTTAAAACCATGGGGTGTGTGGTTTATCATTTCGTAACTTTGAAATGTACTTTTCTTCATTTTTATAGTAGACACTGCTTTTGTGGCAAATCTGAATCTGTACTTTCATTTACTGAAATGCAAGTAATTTCTTTCATTTACTGTTAAGCTTAAAGAATCTGAATATTATATCATAGCATGCTGTTTGATATCCATAATTATGCAAATATAAACAAACTTTCCCCTTTCTGTTTGAGTTCTGAAATTTTAACGTGCTGTTCAGATATTCTCAATTGCAAAATTGAACTTGTACTTTTACTTCTTTGAACTCTTTACCATTTTGAAATTCTAAACAGCAACTTTGAAACTCAAATTCCAATGCAAAAACTTAGTCAAATTATCAATTTAGTGTAAACAAAAATGATAACAGATCAAATTATGATCAAGTAGCCGCTGCACTAAGGACATCAGAAGAATAGACAAGGGTTTTAGCACAAGGATTTTCATTGAAGCATTCAGTTTTTAGAATAGAGACAAGGCTACTGAGAAGTACAGAAGGTATTATCAGCCACAGCAAGGTGAAAATTTTATTGTACTTAAAGTATCTATTATCCAAAATATTATGATTGAATTTTTTCAGATCACAAATTTTGTTACTCTCTAACAATTGTAATAGACCCCAAAATCTCTTAACAGAGTAGACTTAACTGTCTTTTCCTAAATCTCCTAACAGAGTGCACACATACATTATGTTGCAAAATCCTCACATGAGGTAGATCTAATCAATCTTATTGTTACTCCTAACAGGGTAAGGTCACCAGAAGTAATCAATCTTTGTAAGCTCTAACATGATACTTTATCACTGCAGTAGTGAAGCTTTGTGGGTCTCATCCCCACCACATTTTTTACCTTCTAACAGGGGTTTTCTGTGATACCAAAATACATATGTTATTTGAATGTTTTATTATTTTGATTACATGCATTTACATTTCAGCAATAACATTACATGTATGAAAGCAATCTACACAGTCGGTTATTACAATTTATGTCTACAAAGATTTGTTTGAAAATTTTTTAAGGGTACTAATTCACCCCTACCCTCTTAGTACACACCTTTGTGTTATTCCAACAATTGGTATCAGAGCTAGTTCTCTTCTATAGAAGGTTTAATCAGTGAAGAGAAAATATCTTACAATAGAAAGGTATACGCTTGATAAAACTATTGAGAATCAGAAGTTGCAATTGCAGATCTACATTGAACAATACAAAGAAGACAAGGAGAAACTTAAGGAGATGTTGGTTAAGAGAAAATACATGGCATATCATTGTAATGAGACTGATTATCAGAAAGAAGAGATTCATGACACATTTGATACATCTGGATATGAATCTGGTAGCATATTTGATGCATCTGAAGGAATCACATCAAAGCTATCTGAAAGCAATCAACAACTTACTAAACAAGTGAAGGCACTGCAGATCGTTCAAGATATATAAATGGTTAAAATGGTTGAAGTCTTGAACGATGCAAAGAAAGATGAACAAGATAGAAATGTTGTTGTTGATAACAAAATAAAAATGATTGAAAAGTTACAAGAGAAAGAATCTGATATAATGAGACTTACTGAACATTACTTTGAGATCACCAATCATATGGTTTCCATAAGTCATGAAGCAAACTAAGTGAATATTGACCTTGCCAATAAATTGGAAGATAAGGGTGAATTGAAAGAAGAGAATTAAAAACTAAGAAATGAAGTGAATATTCTACAACACCATAATGAGGTGATTAGGATATTTGAATAAAGTACCAAGACGATGGATGAATTTCTAAACAATCAAAGGATACTGAACAACAATACCGGTTTAGAGTATAACGAGCAAGGAGAATCATCAAATCAAGCTAGATAGAGGAATGCCTACACAAATACGAAGCCTAACAAACCCTCATGCCATCATTATGGAAAACCAGGCCAGACATCAAACATTCACAAAAGAAAAGAAAAAGTTATTTCTAGAAACTCTACTAAATTCAATGGTAATTGCTATAACTGTAACAAGCATGGACATCAAGCACATGAATTTAGATCTAAGATGAAAAATCCATAGAAGAAACCCTACATGGAAAAATATTTTTGCACTTGAAACATTCATGGTCATACTTCACAAGCAAGCAGGACTAACACAAAGCAAATCTGGAAACTAAAAGGACAAGAAAAGGCATATCAATTGAGAAGATAAGGTAATGAATATGCTTGGGATTATAACACTTGGGATAGTTGCACAACATGTGGTAGGTATGGATATATTGTAGCTAACTGTATGAGACAATGGAAAACTAAATCTAGAAATTGGTCAAACTCTGGAATGAAATGCTCACACTGAAACATAGGATATTGCATCTACAGTCGATACCGAGGGACATCGACTGAGCACTGAAACAACAAATGTTGAAGATGAAATTATTGAAAATATCTTGGACGATATTCCTGATCTTTTGACTAATCTTGGACATGCAGAGATCACAATAGATGACATAACTGAAGGTGATATTGATGACAAAGCAAAGGAAGATGAAGTGATAACTGGAGCTACCGAGATCGAGACCCTAGAAGAAAAATATGAAATCAAGGTCGCCCAAGCAATGGTACTAGGTAATCTTCCCATACTGGTCCAAGCTATTGATATTGAAACTGAAGCATCAAAGTTTACACCCAAGTAGGTAATAGATACACATGAAGACAAGGGTGATGAAACTGGTAAGGACACCAAGCATAGTGAAGCAACTACACAAGGTGATGCACCCAAAGAAACCACTAATGCGGTAGATAAGGGTGAAGGTAATATAGAGACAACAATAGATACTTCTACCACTGACACCAGGTCAATTACCGAGCCCCCTACACAAGTCACCACATCTACCAAGCCACCAAAGCCAGATACCAAGCACATGGCTCAATTGTCTCTAATATTATCTCCTACCTCAAGTGTACAAGGGAAGAAGAAGAAAAATAAGAAAGGGAGAAAGGATCCAGTCACACTAGATGAAATCATTGACATCCCTAAATGTGATTCGAGAACACTTGATCCAAAAACACTTAGAAAATATGGTGAACTATCCACCCAAAAAGTAGCTCAAGATAAGCTGAGGTTAGAACACAAGAATGCATAGGTTCTAGAAGCAGTAAAGGAGATCTTACAACAATTTTTTCCCAGTGTGAACATAAATGAATCTACCCCAATCATTGATCAACTTGTACTTCTCACCGAGGCCAAAATGGATCAGATATTGATGTCGAGCAGAAGATAGAAGAAAGAGAAGAAAAGAAGATTTAGTACAAGATTACTAGAAAGATCAGCCAAGTAGTGGTAGTTAATAAGGTAACTCTCTCATAATTTGTAACAACATTAGAAATTTTTATTACTCAAGCACTTACAATTCTGTAGAATTTATGCACACTAGATCACTTCACTGCCGAGCTTAGTGAAAAGATGAAGAAATAAGATGATGATCTAACCGATAATGAAAATAGTCTTACAATCAAGCAACATGAATTTTGAATGAATTATTCCAAGGTTATACAAACATAGTGGTTGAGACTTGACTAGAAGAAGGAAGAGAACAAGATAAGAGATCAGGTAACCGAGCTACATGCTATTTTACTACTGCATTTAGCATTGATGCAGAAACATGTGACAATAAAAAAATATTTGATTGCCACCCTAAAAATATCAGTAATAGAGAGAATATATGATATGCATGCTCAACTAAATTTAGAACAGTTGACCCTCGAGCACTTAAAAGATGAATGGGAGAAACTCATGAAAAATCTCCAAAAGACCCATACCAACATTTTTGATAAGTTGTAAGTTATTTTTGCCATTAATTTCAAAAAAGGGGGAAATATATGTATAATATATCTATGCATACCAAGAGCATGCATAAAGGGGGAGTCACTGTGTATACTACATATACAATTTTTTGATACTAATGCCAAAGGGGGAGAATGTTACTCAATATGAGTTTGCAAGTTGTCATTAGTATTCAAGTATTCAAAGTGCTAGTTGGTAACATAATAAAAGATAGACTAGTCGGTAATGATCACTGAGAAATAGATTTAACCGAGTGTAGAGCTAACCAAGTGCAGTGATCACTGAGAAAGAGACTTACCAAGCAGCAATATACACTGAGCACCAAGGTACACCAAGAGATAGTATTTACTGAGTAAACCATCGGTTACATAAAAGTTTGTATTGGCACATCAATCAAGGTAACAACTTTTTGCTAAGATGGATAACAGTTTACAATGATCGAGGAGGACATTAATTATGCATGCACTTATTAATTTTTTATATCTCCCATGTATAGATGATCAAGATAAATTTTGTACACTGTTGATCTTAGGTTTTCTAAGATATTGTAAAACCCAAATTAGGTCAAGAGGTCTAATATATGTAAGGATAAGATGTCATTTTGTAATGTATGATGATCAAATTATGATCAAGTAGCCGCCACACTAAGGAAATCAGAAGATTAGACAAGGGTTTTAGTATAAGGATTTTTATTGAAGCATTCTATTTTTAGAACAGAGACAAGGCTACCGAGTAGTATAGAAGGTATTATTAGTCACAAGGTGATACTTTTATTGTACTTAAAGGATCTATTATCTACAATATTCAGATTGTATTTGTTCAGATCACAAATTATGTTACTCTAACAATTGTAATAGACCCCAAAATCTCTTAATGAAGTAGAATTAACCATCTTTTCCTAAATCTCCTAACAGAGTGAACACATAAGTTGTGTTGCAAAATCCTCACACGAGGTATATCTAATCGATCTTATTGTTACTCCTAATAGGATAAGGTCACCAGAAGTGATCAATCTTTGTAATCTCTAAAAGGCTACTTTACTAATGCAGTAGTGAAGCTTTGTGGGTCTCATCCCCACCGCAGTTTTTACCTTCTAACAGGGGTTTTCTGTGATACCAAAATACATGTTTCATTTGAATGTTTTATTGTTTTGATTACATGCATTTACATTTCAGCAATAACTTTAAATGTATGAAATCAATCTAAACATACGGTTATTACAATTTATGTTACAAAGATTTGTTTGAAAAGTTTTTAAGGGTATTAATTCACCCCTCCCCTCTCAGTACACACTTGTCTATTATTCCAACATAATGTAGTTAATAAAATATGGAGAGAAGCTTTGAAGATTGACAGAGTAATGATGGAACATGAACTTACACTTTTGCACCCTGAATTGCCTATAGAACAAATAGAGTTGATAGTTGAAGCAATGCAAGAATAATCTAGGGAAAAGAACAGAGTTACGAGAATCCTCATTGGTGATACTTAGTTGGTAAGGAATGAGACAGTGGCTTTGTTGACAAAGTTTGTAAAGTCTGAGATTGTTGTTGAAGTCAAATCGGTTAAAGAGGAAAGGAAAGAACAAGAGAGAGAAACTGAAGAGATTAATGATGTCATAGATAATTGTATCTCTGATATCCTAGAATAGATTGTTGAGAAAGAAATTAGTCATAAGGATGATTAAGACGTACTTTTAGTAAAGAGGAAACTAGATCTAACCGGTGAAGGTAGCACAGTAAAGAAGAGAAAAACAAAGGATTCAACCAGTTCAAAAGAAGATGAAGGAGAATTTGAAGATAAAGGAATACAAAAAAAAATTGATATTACTAAGATGAGTCACAAAGAGCTATTGAAAATATTCTCTACACTCAGGGAGAAAGCTGAAAGGAACAAGTTGAAGGAAAAGGAAAAGAAGGTCATAATATTAAAAGGTGTCAGAAACATAATTAAGAATTTAGTACCTAATGTGAGGTATGGAAAAAAAAAAGATAATTCTATTGATCAATTGGGTATGTTGGTCAAGGCTATTGTTGATCAAGTACCTAGCTTGGAGATTGCACCTGTGGAGTTAGCAATGAAAGAATTGTTAACCAACTCATGGTAATGGTGATGAAGACCGAGTTCAGAAGAATACAAGCAAGTCAAATGGTTAGATCAGTTGTTAGTTTGTCATTGATGTCAAGCAATTGATTTATGGCTTATATTAAGTTTCCATATCAATTGGAGAGGAACTTAATTAGGAAGATAATAAAGATTAAACAATGATAAGGAACTATTGGTATAATTTTTTTTACTTAACATTTGATGTTTTTAAGTCCGTAAATCAAAAAGGTCAAGTCACTAAAGGGAACAACCTAGTTACTGAGTAGTGAAATGTTAGTCGGTCATGCAAAGAAAAGACATTCACCAAGCGAAGTTGACAACCGAGCAAGTTCAGTTACCAAAAAAATTTGGTAATCGAGCGAATTCATACATCGAGTGAAGATACTCACCAAAGTTACTGAGCATGGAATAGATCATGAATAGAGATTGGATTCAAGGAATAGAACAAATTTAATGCAAAGGCACAAAGATCAAGAAGATGTTGAGGATAATTCAAAGTTTGTTAGAAGATCTATGGTCATGAAAAGTCAAGTTCAAAATCAATGATGTAGATTAAGCGGAAACATAAAGTTGTAAGTTCCAAGAAAAAGTCAAGTCATGAGGCAAGGTTAACCGCCTAACAAAGTTGCAAATACATTGTATCAGTTCATTTGAGGTGATCTAACGGCTGAGCGCAATTGAAGGAAAACCTAATCAATAGGATTAAGAGGAAAAAACAAAGGCCTATATATTGATGAGTCTGTATGTTTATACAAAGTTGCTGGCAAAGTGAATAGTTGAAGAGCTACCGAGCAGAGTAGTGAAAGAATTGGATAACCAGTCTAGACAAGAAACTGATGAGTTGTTAGTGCTAGTAATTTTTAGAGAACAAAAAAAGGATCTGATCAAGAAAATAATAGTTGTAGAATCACAAGTCAAATTAGTACACTATTCCTTACTAACATTTGTAATATAAAATCTCTTAACCGAGTGGACCTAACAAGTCCTTTTGTAAATCCTTGAGAAAGGTAAAATTCTAGGATGAATGTTTAAGCCCTCTAACGAGGTCACTCCTAATGGGGTGAAGATATTAATAGGTATAAGGTAAATCCCCTAACAGGGGCATATCTAACAAATGTCCATTTTAATCTTTAATCGGATTGGATCTTAACTAGGCATACTTTAGAAGAGTATTTCTTTTTGTGGGTGACAATTCCCATGAAGGTTTTTCCCAAAGTTTCCTCGTTAAAAATTGTGTTACATGTGATGCTTGATAACTCTGATTGTTATTTTCTTATGTTATACTCTTGTTATCAAGTTTGTGAAGAGTTTACAAGTTTTGGTTGTTGTTATTTGAATCACTGAGTTGAATTAGAGGTTTAGATTTAAAGTATTTATGTTCAATATTTTCTAATTCACCCCCCCTCTCATTAAACCATCTTTAGTAGGTTAAACCAACAATTGGTATGAGAGCTAGTGTTCTAAGAAGATAATTTTAAAGGTACTTGAGTTAAATATCCAAAGATATATTACAGGGAAGCACCGAAATTGAATAGGAACAAATTTTCTACATGATAGAACAGAATGAGGCTTCACATATCTGGTATTGGAGATGCACTGAATCATCTTGACAATGAGTACTCACCTCCATTGTTTGGTCCTCTAACACTTGAGCAGATAAGAGAAAGAAAAGAACAGACACAAGTGATGATAGAGATAGCTTCTACTCTCACTGACCTAGCGTTCAATGATTTAGAAGGTTGTGATGTTGCTAAGCAGATGTGGGATAGGCTTACACTAGTTTTTGGCAGAGATCAACATGTTCAAAAAGATAAGGCTAAAATATTAAGAGGAATTTTTGAATTAATGAAAATGAAAGAAGGAGAAAACATTATTGCATACAACACAAGACTAAAGGAGATTACTATTGCAATGAGAGGTGTTGGTGGAACCATTAATGAAGAATATGTTACAAGAAAGATGCTTATAACACTGCTACCTATCTATATCATCTGAGTGTCTATTCAAGAGCTGAGATCCATTCCATAGATGGTTGTTACTTTGGATGCTACAATCGGTAAGCTAACTAGTTTTGAGCTAAATGATTTTGATAATAGTTTTCCTGCTACCTCTAAGATTGAATCTACATTCAAATCATCCGTGAATATTGGGAAGTTTAGAGATTTTAGATCTAGTGACTGATATGCAAGTAGTGATAGTGAAAGGTTTCATAGTTCTAAGAATGAGCTTGAAGATATATATGTTGAAGATGACAAGAATGAAGTTGAATTTGAAGCATTATTTTCTAGGAGGCTACCGAGAGGTAAAGGAAAGTACATAGGTAAGCTTCCTTTGAAAAAAAATTCATGCAACAAGATTGGTCACATAGCTTCTAATTGCCCTGAAAATAATGATAAAAAATATAACAGAGACAAAAACAAGACCGAGAATAGTTTTAGAAGATTCAAACATTTTAAGAACAAAGGAAAGAAAGCATGCTAAATTGCTGAAGGAGGATCATCTGATGATGATGATGATGATGATGATGATGATGATGATGATGATGATGATGATGATGAAGTTGTTTATGTTGCTATTAAAGATGAGTCTGATGAAGAAAGGTGCGTTGAAGAAAAGTCCCTAATATCACAATTAAGTAAAAATGATACATGTATTATAGATAGAAGTTTCTCACACCACATGACTGGTGATACTGACAAGTTTATTACTTTGAAAGAGAATAATGGTGATAAAATTATATTTGCAAATGATGCCCCATATCCTATGAAGGAAAAAGGTTCTATAATTCTACTGAACAATACTAAGTGTGATGATGTTTATTGGGTTGAAGGCTTGAAATACAATTTGTTGAGTGTGGTACAGTTAAACAATATAGGTCACCAACTAAAATTTCAAAACCAGAAGGTAAAAGTATTTGATCAGAAGGGAAGTCTGATTGCTACTAGAGGTCAATATAAAGATAACTTATTCTACCTTGACATATCGATAAAGATTTGTCTATTTTCTAAGATTGAAGATGTATGGCTGTGGCTATGGCACAAAAGGCTATGTCATGTTAATTTTGACAACTTAATCAAAGTGAGTAAGAAGAACAGAGTAAGAGATCTACCGAGTCTAGACAAACCTGAGAATGTATTGTGTAAGGGATGTCAAGTAGGTAAGATGACTAAATAAAGCTTTACAAGAAAAACCTATACTACACAAGGTATATTGGAATTGGTACACATCGACCTATGTGGTCCCATGAGAACAAAAAGATACTATGGAGATAGATACTTCATATTGTTTGTTGATGATTATTCTAGAATGACGTGTGTTATTTTTTTAAAAGAAAAATATGATGCATTTCAAATTTTTAATTGGTACAAGGCTAGAGTTGAAAAATAAACAAGGAGACAGATGAAATGTCTGAGATTTGATAGAGGCGGAGAGTTTACATATGATGAATTTACACTCTTCTGCAATGAACATGGTATAAAGAGCCATCTGTCTACACTGAGAACACGACAATAGAATGATATAGCTAAAAGGAGAAATAGATCCATTGTGGATTGTGCTAGATTAGTGATGATTGAGAATGGGATTTCTCAAACCTTCTGGAGAGAAGAAATCAACACTGTTGCTTATACACTTAACGAGGTCCAACTAAAGAAGGGAACTAACAAAACACCTTATGAGATCTGGTATGGACACAAACCAAATTTAAGTTACTTCAAAGTATTTGGAATTAGGTGGTAAATTCTTAAAGATGCAAGAGATGGTAAATTTGACTCTAAAGGAGATGAAGGAATATTTTTGGGATATTCTACTAATAGAAAGGCCTACAAATGTTTGAATAAGAATACTAACAAAATTGTAGAAAGTGCAAATGTGGAGAGAGAGAGAGAGAGAGAGAGAGAGAGATCAAATTCAAAAGAATATTACATGGACTTTGGTACCAAGACAAAAAGATAAGAATGTACTCATTACTAGGTGGATTTTCATAAATAAGTTGAATGAGCATGGTAATATAATCAGAAATAAAGAAAGATTAGTTTGCAAGGGGTATACACAAGAAGAAGGAATTGACTGTGGTGAAACTTTTGCACCTATTGCTAGATTAGAAGGAGTAAGGATCCTAATAGCATATGTGGATTATAAGGGATTCAAAGTTTATCAAATGGATGTTACGTCTACATTTCTCAACAATATTCTTGAAGAGGAAGCATATATTGAGCAAGCTAACAGATTTTCTGAGAATACTAACCGAGACATGGTATGGAAATTGCACAAAGAACTGTATGGCTTGTAACAAGAACCCTTTGAATGGTATGAAAGATTTCATTCATATCTAATCAAAATAGGATTTCAAAGAACTAGTGACAACAAAAATGTGTATCTAAAATGTGATAGTAGTAAAAAAATTTTAATTGCTAAGATATTTGTTAATGATATTATCTTTGGAGGCAATGACACATTGTGCAGATCTTTTTCTGAGGAGATGAGAAAGGAATTTGAAATGTCTATGATTGGAGAGATTAAGTTCTTTCTTGTACTTCAAATTCAACAGGTAAATGATGGGATCTATATTACGCAATCAAAATATATTAAGGAGATCTTAAAGACCTTTGGTATGGATGACTCAAAACCTCTTGGAACACCGATGGTCACTAGCTGCAAGTTATCTAAAGAGAATGAATCACAAGAAGTCAATGAGACACTCTGTCGATCCATGATTGGTAAGTTGCAATATGTAGTGCACATCATACCCAATATTGCTCATGTAGTAGGAATTGTTGCAAGGTTTTCTTCCAATCTGAAGGAAACTCATATGTTTGTAGTTAAGAGAACTTTTAGATATCAGAAAGGCACTGAAGATTTTGACCTACTATATAATAAAGGAGTAAAATTTGACTTGAAAGTATATACTGATGCTGATTGGGCTGAAACATTAATGACATAAATAGTAGAAGTGGAGGAACTTTCTTTTTAAGAGAAAGACTAGTTACATGGCTAAGCAAGACACAAAGTTGTATATCACAGTCTACTGCTGAGGCTGAGTATGTTGCTGCAACTATGAATTGTGCAAATATTGTGTTGATCAAACAGCTACTAGAAGGTATGAAAGAAGAGATCACCAATCTAGTCACTATCTATTGTGACAACACAAGTGCTATAAACATATCAAATAATCCATTAATGCACTCAAAGACCAAGAACATATCTATAAAGTATCACTACTTGAGAGATCAAATACAAGACAAGCTTGTAATGTTGGAATATGTGAATTCAAAAGAGAAACTTGCTGACATATTCACCAAGCCACTACTGAAGGATGATTTTGAGTATCTTAGAGGTAAATTAGGGGTCCTAACCCTATCCAACATTCATTAAATGAAAGAGGCATGTTGCATCAATTATAGAACACATTAGAATATCTGAATTTTGAGTTGATGTCGAGTGATCACACTTTAGGTGATGCCTGGAGTTGTGAAAGGAATTATGTATGCAAAGAGAAATCAGTACATGCAAGGTATGATTCACTACCTAAACAATATTTCAGGAGTATGGATCTTTGGCATTGTTGTTAAAGAGGGAGAAATATGTAATTGATGACTCCACAAGGGAGAAGTAAGTACAAGGGTGAAGTAAGTGATGAATACAAGTAAAGGAGGCTACATGTAAGAGAAAGGATGTAATAGAAAGAAAAGAGGAAGAACAAGCTAAGAGGGAGATAAGATAGTATAGAGAGATCAGAGTAAACCATAATCAATTGATAGTGTTTCCATCAATGCCAAAGAGGGAGATTGTTAACCAACTGATGGTAATGGTGATGAAGACCAAGTTCAGAAGAATACAAGAAAGTAGAATGGTTAGATCATTTGTTAGTTTTTTATTGATGTCAAGAAATTGATTTCTAGTTTATATTAAGTTGCCATATCAATTGGAGAGGAACTTTATTGGGAAGATAATAAAGATCAGACAATGATAAATAACTATTGGTATAAATGTTTTTAGTTAACATTTGATGTTGTTAAGTCGGTAAAGCAAAAAGGTCAAGTCGGTAAAGGGAAAAACCTAGTTACCGAGCAGTGAAGTGTTAGTTGGTCGTGCAAAGCAAAGACACTCACCAAGAGAAGTTGACAACTAAGAAAGGTCAGTTACTGAGAAAAGTTGGTAACCGAGTGAAGTTAGACACCGAGTGAAGATATTCACCAAAGTTACCGAGCATGGAACAAAGCATGAACAGAGATTGGATCCAAGGAATAGAACAAATTTAATGCGAAGGCACAGAGATCAAGAAGACACTAAGGATGAAGGAAATTTTTTTTACAATATCTACGGTCATGAAAAGTCAATTTCAAAATCAATGATGTAGATTAAGCGGAAAAAGAAAGTTGTGAGTTCCAAGAAAAAGTGCAAGTCATGAGGCAAGGTTAACCGCCTAACCGAGTTGAAAATACATTGTATCAGTTCATTTAAGATGATCTGATGGTTGAGAACAATTGAAGGAAAACCTAATCAATAGGATTAAGAGGAAAAAACAAAGGCCTATATATTGATGCATTTTTATGTTTATACAAAGTTGTTGGCGAAGTGAATAGTTGAAGAGCTACTGAGTAGAGTAGTGAAATAATTGTATAACCATTCCAGAGAAGAGACTGATGAGTTGTTGGTGCAAGTAAGTTTCAGAGAGAGAACAAAGGATCTGATTAAGAAAAGTATAGTTGCAGAATCACAAGTCACTAACTAGCCCTCTAAATAGGCCACTCCTAATAGGGTGAAGATCTTAACAATTCTAAGGTAAATCCCCTAACAGGGTCACATCTAACAAATGTGCATTGTAATCTTTAACTGGATTGGCTCTTAAACGAGAGTACTTTAAAAGAGTATTTATTTTTTTGGGTAAAAATTTCCACAAAGGTTTTTCACAAATTGGGTTTCCTCATTAAAACTGGTGTTACATGTGATGCTTGAAAATTGTTAATGTTATTTGCTTATGTTATATGCTTGTTATCAATTTTGTGAAGAGTTTACAAGTTTTAGTTGCTGATGTTATTTGAATCACCAATTTGAATCAAAGGTTTAGATTTAAAGTAGTTATGCTCAATATTTTATGATTCACCCCCCCTCTCAGTAAACCATCTTTAGTAGGGTAAACCAATAAGAATATGACAGACAATGAGTTGAAAAGTTGAAAGAAACCATTATAGTAGAAAAAGAGTCACTTGCAGTCTTAGTGAATGAAATGAAGGAAAATCTATAGGAGAAAGGAAATATTCTTGTAAATATTTCCAAGGTTATATCCTTTACACAAGATCTAGAGAAGAAGAGAGAGGAATCCCAATAGGAACTTGATGATTTGATTACAAATTTTGATCCTCTAACTAGTTCAGTTTCAACATACATTGCTAAGGTAAATATGATTTCAAACAACATGAAGGTGTTGCAAGTTGAGAAAGATAACAAAATATTATCACTTATGGAGTTGCAGACCTATCTAGATTCCACTACAAATCTCATGCTTGACAACATGTGAGAAATGCAGAAATAATACTAAGTCAACAAGAGGTGAACACTTTGAATGATATGGAAGGAACAACATTGGTTATACATGGATAGATTCTATCTATGGTTCACTTACAAAATTCATGGATTACATCCCTGAATTCAACGAAGACAAATTTCAAGGAAATGTTTGACTGAATATAATTCTGGTAAGTACTTATAATCCTTTTTCATTGTTGATAAAAATGAGGAGAATAATGTGTAATGTATTGTATGGAAGGATGATGTAATGATGTGTGTGATAACATGCATAATTTAAGGGAGAGTATGATTTAAGGATGATGTTATAGTATGTATGTAATGTAATATTTTTTTTGAGATTATTAGAAGCTTTTGCCATCAATTCCAAAGGGGGAGATTGATGGCATTTTGATAATTTTTGAAGGAGATATGCAGAGTGGTCATGATTGGATCCATAATTGTTTTTAATTGAAGGAAATATATTCAAATATCATGCTTACAGTGATCATTAAGAACTGTACATAATCGGTAAAGGAAAGATCAACTATGTATGTTGACTGGTGTTTAGGAAGAACAATATTAGTTAGATTGTGGTAGTGGTCGAGTTAAGGAAAGATTCAGATGTTTTTCTTAGAGATGCAATATTTATATGGTATGAGGAATCTATGATTCTAACCATACCTTATTTGGTTAAGCGATGATAGAGTTTTCACTGTCACAGACACTAAGACAGGTAGAACTTCTATGTCCTTGATCAACCGGTTAGTAGATCATAGATCGATGAGTAGTAAAGTATATGTGATCATTTTTAATGATTTGATGATGTGGAATAAAGGTTATACATCCAATGTATTGATATTTAAAAGATCAATGCAAGAATTTAAAATAGATTTAAGGTGTTGTATTGGAGATGCAAAAGAATGTTTTATTGTCTGTGAGATATAAACTTACAGATCCTATCTTGACCTAATGTGGTCATGATAAATCATTTATTTCATCCAGATTATCAATTTGACACATGCTACTTTCTCAGGAAAGCAATTTGAAGATCATTCTTAAGGTAGTGCAAGTTGTTTATATGTACGAACTACTCACATTGAAAATAGTTGTTGAGAAGAAAAAAATGATTTATTGTTGAAGAATTTTTGAGTGATTAGGGTTTTTATGATTTCAATTTGAAGTTGTGATCAGAGAGCAGAGAGAAAGTTACAGAGTACAGAGAACTGAAAAGGATCTGATAGGAAATAAATTCCATTCTACATATCAATAATCTTGTTGTTCCCTAACATTTGCAGTAGGTTAAATCCTCTAACAAGGTGAACTTTAACATGTTCTTATTTTTAAATCCTTTAATAGGGTATCTTCTTTATTAAGGTTTTAAATCCTCTAGTTGGGTAGATCGTAGATAACCTTTTTGTACTCCTAATAATGTACTAATCACTTTTAATAGGGTGAACCCTCAGAAAGGGTATTTGTAGCTCCTAATAGGGAAAAATCATTTACTGCGGTATTGGGCTTGTGGGTGTTATCCCCATCGTAGTTTTTTCTCTTTGATAAGGGTTTCCATGATAAAATAATTTTGTTATGTGAGTTAAAGTTGTGGATTATTGAAATTCTTTGTTGTTATTTGTTTATTTCATTCATATGCTTTGAAGTAAAGAAGTTGCTAGTATAGTTATTAAGCTTGGTGGTTGAATTAGGTCAATACCTATTTATACTGATTCACCCCACCCCCCTCTCAGTCACAAGTTATCCTACAGATAGGATAAAAATAAAGATGAACAAGCAGTCATTCAAAGATAAAATATCCTAACTTCCTCCTTTCTTCTCTAGTACTCGTACATCACAAAGTTACTCAAAATAGATATAAGATTTGATTTAAAGCCATGGTGACCAGTAATGGACCTAGCCAAAAATAAGGTTTGATTTGCGAGCCAAGAGAATATCAATGTGTGTTGAAGGATTAACAGAGCATTGATAGACAAAGCAGCTAGCTGACAAATGATGCCTATTTACCACAATTTCACCACATGTGAAATTGCTATTTTTTCTACCAAGGTGCTTGTTTACTAGGTTTTCACCAAGGCACGTTTTTTTGTTTTTTGATTTTTTTTTGTATTTTTGTATTCTTCTCTTTTTTGTATTTTGATATATTTTGATTTTTTTAATGTTTCACTGGCGCCTATTTGCTAGGTTTTCACCGAGAAAACAATTTTTCATTGCTTTTTCTACGTTTTAGGATTTTTTCAGGCTCAATTTCTGTTGTTTTTGCTATTTTGTTCAGGACTTTTTCTATTGTTTGTGAATTTCTTAAGGATTTTTCCCATTTTTTTTGAATTTCTTTAGGACTTTTCCACTGTACAACTATTACTTACAACGATCTAGGCATAAAATCTTTTCAAATGATTGGTATAGATTGGATCAAGAAGTGCATCCCCTTTTGTAGTGGTCAACTGATAAGCCCCATATTTCAATACTTCTATAATGATAAAAGGCACTAACCAATTTAGTTTGAACTTGCCTTTCTATTCCCTGTGGTGTTGATTTTTTGGATTTTTACGTAGCACCATATTGCCTACCTAAAACTCACAAGGTTTGACTTTCTTGTTGTATCCTTTTTCCATTCTCTTTTGATAGCCTTGTAGATCTTCAAAATCATCTTGATGCCTTTCAGCCAGCAATTATAGGTTTTGTAACCTGGAAATTCTATAGTCATCATCTATGATTACCCTCGTAGTGATACTTGTAAAGAGGATATTTATACTTCAATAGGTAGGACAGCTTCTGCGCCATAAACCAGAGAATAAGAAGTGGCTCATGTTTTTGTTCTAATACTTGTATGATAGGACCACAAAGACAGATTGATTTGAACATGCTATTCTCTGCGAAAATCATTGACTATGCATATTAGAATTTTCAAAAATGTTTTGTTTCTTGCCTCAGCCTATCCATTTCCTTGAGGGTAATAGATAGATGAGAAACGTTGAGTAATGTGAAACTTGTCACACAGTTCGGTTACATCTTTGTTCTTGAACTCTTTCCCATTATCTATCACTATTGATGAGGGAATACCATATTGAAAGATAATACAGTTAAGGATAAATAGTGATATTTGTTTTCCTGTTGCATTTATCAGTGGTATAGCCTCAACCCACTTCGTAAAGTATTATGTTGCTGTAATAATGAACTTATGTCCATTGGAAGAGGATGGGTAAATCTGACCAATCAAATCAAAGGCCCACTGATGAAAAGGCCAGTGTGTAATGAAGGATAACAATTCTCTCACTGGGGCATGTATAAGATTAACATGAATTTGGAATTTCTTACATGATTTTGTGAACTTGACGACATCTTTCTCCATTGTGGGCCAATAGTATCTGATCTGTAAAAGTTTCTTAGCTAGAGTAAGACTATTTTAATGTGATCCACAAATACCTTCATGGACTTCGTGTAAAGAGTTGTTCGATTCTTCAAGTTCTAAGCATCTTAGGAGAGTGTCGTCAAAACGTCTTCGATACAAATTGTCAATTGTGATCACATGTTTGGAAGCTTTATGAATAAGGTTTTATTTTTGGTTTTTGGATATACCCTCGGGTAAAGTATTAGTTTTAAGGTAACCAAGGATTTTTCCATAACAAATAGATTCATGAATCACAATTTGGCACACTAGTTTATGTGCGTGTGAAAAGGGGTTGATACCTGCAAGCTACAAACACACACTTCAATGAATCATTATGTGGTTAGCTTATCAAAATATGAAATAAAAACACAACATCAACTAAACTAACCAAAACTGACGCATTGCCTTCTAGTAGGTAGGAGTATGAGTTTTCTCTCAGGTCATCACAAAACTCAGTGACTGCACCTATTCTAAACAAATGATTTAAAGATCTATATGATTGATATAAATGACATGCAAGTTGTTGTAAATCCAAAGCTAATTAAGAGTATGTTTTAGAGCACCAAATGAAGTATGGTTGTTTATTTTAAATTCCAAAGCAAAGTGTGCTCTAAGTTATGAAGTTTGCATGCTTTGAAACAAACTAAACAATTGAAAGCTAAGAATGCAAGAATTGCTTGAATGCAAAACTGTATAATAATGATAATAAAAATTCTAGGTCCTTTGTGAAGGAAAATAGGTTCTCTTTTATAGAGATCTCTCTCAAATCGATGGTCGAGATTGAAAACCAAAGAGTGGACATGATTTGATTTGAAGAAGCACAATCCACGTACAAAGAAGATGATTGGTCGAGAGAGTCAGTTGACTAAATTGACTAATCAGTTATTTTGGAAACTTCCAAAATTAGTTCATAGTTAAGTTAATTGTTTCCAAAATGAGAAAAAATACAAGAATGAGTTAACTGAATAAAATAAATTTTTTTCCAATTTGAGAACTAGTTAACTAAAATTGATGACATAATATGCATTTTTAAATATTTAAATGATTTTAAATGCATTTTAACTCAAATTTATTAATTTAATTCATTTTTTGGATTTTATTGATAATTTAGTAATTTATTTAATCAATATATTAAAATATCAATTAAATAAATAGTTTAAGGTTTATTTACCAATGTAATATATTTTTAGGAATTAATTAATTAATCAAATACGATGATTAATTAGGACCTAGGGTTCAGGTCAGATCATCTTGAAATTGATGAATTGCCTACTTGGTTTAGGACTTAGAATAATCAATATTAGGGCTTCTTGATAAGCCTTTGAGATAAAGGGTCTAGGTTTTAGATGACCATTTTTGGGTAATTACATTTTCCCCTCTTTGAATTGATGTGCGCTCATCGCATTGATTCAAAGAAATGTTAGTGATAAGACCCAGAATAGTTTGATTTGAAGCGATGAAACCATTCTTGTTGAAGAAGACCGACTTTGAGCTTGATTGGACAAAGATCGATCAAAATATATAAACAAAATACTCAATTTGATTTGAAGCGATGAAACTGGGCGTCTGTCAAGAACTCTTAAACCTTTTGATTGGTTTGAATAAATAACCAGTTTGATTTGAAGTGATGAAACTGATTCCATTAAGATATTTTGATTAGCAAGAAAATTGACTTGATTTGAAGCCATGAATCCAATTTGATCAATGTATTTGTTTCAATAATGAATAGCTCGTATAAGACCCATCTTGTGTGGCTTTCAGTGTATTCACCACTCTATAAGACCATCTATTAGGTTGCCTTTGATTTAAGATAATCTCAGCTAGATTTGATGCGATGAAGTTTAGATGCCTAAGCGATGGGGTATCGATTGAGGATATGATCACTAGACTATTGATGTCTTGATCCTACTCCCTTGGGAGAAAAATCAAAATATGGCTAGGCTCCCTAGTGAGCACAAGCAATTCAATTGATAACATGATGCAGGAATAAGCATATTTGATTAGAAAGAGGTCCCAAGTTGTTAGGAAAAAAACTACACTTCATGGGAGGTCTTGTTGACCAAATTTGACTAAAATTGATGACAGGAGGATTGGGTAGAAGAAATTATGAGATATTTCCATTGTTTTGGAGTCTAGATAGACTGATTGTGAAAGCGGTTAGCTCCAGTTGACTAAAAAAGTCAAACATCAAAAATGAAAAGTAAAACAATCTCATATTTTGATTTCAATCCTAAAAATGGAATCAAGAGATTTGAATTAGCCAGGGGTGTCATTTTCACATCAATAAACGCACAACTGACCACTTGGGAAAAGGAAGATTGGTCAATTGGAGCCTCAGATCCTTCACATTGGAGAGAGATAAATATATTATGTAAATTTTAACACCATGCAGATGCAATAAAAAACTACCATGAATGCAACCTAAGGTGTAATCACTGGTCTTTATCCTTGAAATTTTTCATCCTTGAGCATTTTGGAACATCGGAGTTTCTACAATCCTTACTGGTTCCAATGCGACCATAAGAATATGAATATGACTTTCATCAAATAATATATAGGAAACTAACGTAACCATCGAGGCACCAAAGCTGAGATGACTTGAAAATTATTTCCAGTTGATGTTGCAAGGGTACACCAGTATCAAGGCATTTAAATCCAAGATAACCATGAGTACGATCTTGAATAAACAAGAAGATAATAATAGTCAAGGAGATTATTTATGACCTCACCTTGGCGTACTAGTAAATAGGAACAAGGGATGTAAGGATTTTCTGCCTTAATGCAGGAGCTCTTATCACATACACCCATTTTATTTGACATTTTAGGATCATCGGGAACACGCCAAAAAGTAGTAGACAAAGAAAAGATTAACAAAATCAATAAGAACAGACAACATACAAAGAGAAGTTCAGCATACTTCAGCCAGTTTCAAATTTTTTAGATGTGTATATGTATAAAGTGTTAAGAAACACCATTGTTCTTGTGAGTGCGATGTGTTTGATTGTTATCGATCGGTTGTTTACATTTGTGTTACCCAATGTGTGTTGAGAAACATATATGTATCCAAATAGGCAGTGTTAAGAAACATTGTTGACTAGGAGGTTCAGAAACACCAGTGTGTCAGTAGCAAATTGTCCTATAGAAATGATAAGATAACTGACTCTGATTGGTTCATTGTTTGATCAATGTGGGGCCCTTGTCCCTAGCAACAAACTCCAATTCAAGATAACTGACTTGACTCGTATTGTTGGGATAAATCATATTTGATTGCTCCCAGACCATGACTTTGGATCGGTTTCAATCCAGGAGGGTTCTCAAAAAAACCACAATGTCATGAAAGTGACAAATCTTATGCACAAACTAAATCAAAAAGGTTTGCCAAGACTGAGCATTGATAGATGGAGCACTGAGTACAAGAGGTTCCTGTTTACAAGGTTTTCACCTACTTGGAAGAGATTCTATTTTTGCTACCATGGTGCCTATTTACCAAGTTTTCACCAAGGCACTTTTTCTCATTTTTCAATTTTTTTTCATATCTTTCCATTTTTATTTTTTTAATTTTTCTCTTTTTGATTTTTTTTGGTTGATGCATCAAGGTACCTATTGCTAGGTTTTCACCAAGATGATCACTTTTTCAGGACTTTTTCTAATTTTTAGTCTTTTTCCAGGATCATAGATATGTACATGGTGTTGGTTACCGAGAATGCCTTAGGTGTAGAACTTCTTCAGATGGAGAGTGTTGATGGGCTCTCAGAGGTGTTCTCCTTCAGGTGTGGAGAGTCGATAGGCTCCAGAGCCGAATGTTGTAGTTATGATATAAGGACCCAACCAGTTGGGTTCAAATTTTCCCTGTTGTTCTCTATGTGACTAATTATGGGGGTTCTCTCTCGACACTAGGAAACCCACCTAAAGTTCTCTTGGTTTGACCTTTTTGTTATATCCTCTAGACATTTTTTTTGATAAGATCTGAGGTGATCAAAGACCACTTGCTGACGTTCATCCAGTAGTTCTAGTTCTTGTAGCCTTGAGACCCTGTGGTCTTCATCTTTGATTAGTCTTCGTAGAGAAACCCTCAGAGATGGGAGTTCTAATTCTATGGGCAATACTTCCTCTGCTCCATAGACAAGAGCAAAGGGGGTTTCCCCAGTACGTGTTTTGATGCTTGTTCTATAAGCCCATAGTGCAGGATTGATCTACATGTGCCAATCCCTTCCATATTTGCTCACAATATGGTGTAATATTTTCAGTAAATTTTTATTAGAGGCCTCAACCTGTCCATTATCTTGTGGATAGTAAATAGAAGAGCAGTGTGTTTTAATCTTGAAATTCTCATAGAGTTCTTCGATATTGGTGTTTTTAAATTGTCCTCCATTGTCAGTTATAATGGTTGAAGAAGTGTTATATCTATAGATAATGTGATTCAAAGTGAATAAGGCCACCTATTGGCTAGTAGCTTTAATTAGTGGGACCGCCTCCATCCACTTTGTGAAATATTCAATGGCGGTGATGATGAACTTATGTATGTTAGAATAAGATGGGTCTATATGACTGATGAGGTTGAATGCCCACTATGGGAAGGGCCAATGTGTGATAAAGGGAATAATCTCCCTTGCTGGAGCATGTATAATATTTCCATGTAGTTGGCATTTATTACATGTATTTGCATATCTCACTGCTTCTTTTTCCATGTCTGGCCAATAGTAACCCACTCTCAGTAGTTTTTGAGCTAGAGTTAGACCATTAGAGTGAGAACCACAAATACCATCATGGATCTAAGCCAATGCACATTTAGAC
Organism: Thuja plicata; assembly: GCA_018584345.1. Lineage (NCBI taxonomy): Eukaryota > Viridiplantae > Streptophyta > Pinopsida > Cupressales > Cupressaceae > Thuja > Thuja plicata. The sequence continues at coordinate 1,734,146 of MU227475.1, read as the reverse complement.
TCCTCTTTTTCTAGACACCTAAGAAATGTAACATCTAGTCCTTGTCTATAAATATTGTCATCTATGTACCGTGAGGCATTACGGATAAGGTTTCATTGTTCATTGTGGGTAAGAGCATCAAAATTGACCTCATGGCAAAGATAGGCATAGACATGTTTGTATCAGGATGGCTCATGTCCTATGATAGTGAAGACCATATTGGAGGCAGGGGATTTATAAGTAGGGAAATGAAGTTCTTCCACTAGGAACTCATAGCAAAAATCTTCCTCTTGTGGTTGTGAGGATATTAGTGTAGTCATTGCATCAGTTTCTCTATTCTGTGTCCCTGGGACCTGCTGAAATGTGATGTGGGTAAAATATTTTTTGAGGTCATCAACCATTATATTATAAGGTGTGATTTTATCATCCTTAGTTTGGTAAACATCGTTATTTTGGTTGATGATGAGTTGGGAGTCACCATAGATGTGTAACTTAGATATGCTCCATTTGATAGCTAGTCTGACTCCATTGACAAAGGCTTCATATTCAACAATGTTATTTGTACAAGGGAACAACAGTTTGTAGACCTTTGGTATGGAATAGCTCTGAGGTTTCATGAATAGGACACTTGCACCATAACCCACTTATGTGAAAGACCCATCAAAGAACATTTTCCAAGACCTATGTGTTATGTGCAGAATAGAGCCGTCTATAAATTCAGTATGATAGGGAGATCATCCTGTAATGGAGCATCGGCCAATTGATCTACTATATCCTATCCTTTGATTTCTTTGTGCTCAACATATTTAATGCCAAACTTGCTAGGAGCATGACCCATTTTGCTAGCCTGTCAGTTAAAGTTGCATTACTCAAAAGATATTTCAATAGATCTATCTTTGCAACCAGATTTGTAGAATGAGCTAACATGTAATGTCTCAACTTCTAAATTGCAAATACAACCATGAGACAAGCTTTCCCTATCACTAAATAATTCATCTCATATGAGACCAAGGTTCTACTGATGTAGAAGATGGCTCGCTCTTTCTTGTTTTCATCTTCATATGCCAGGAGTGCCCCAAGTGATGTTGTTGTGGAAGATATATACAAAATCAATGGTTTTCTTAGTGTAGGAGACATCAATACCTGAGGATTAGCCAGATATGCTTTGATCTAATCAAATTTATTATTACATTTTTCATCCCATTGATATGTGACACCCTTACATAGAGTTTTTGTGAATGGTTGTGACTTGTCTACCAATTGTGAGATGAATCATCTTATAGACTGAATTCTCCCATGGAGTGTCCTCGTCTGACTGATGTTTTTTTGTGGTGTGATTTCTAAGATTGTACCTTTTTAGGATCTACCTCGATTCGTTTCCCTAAGACAATGTATCCCAACAATTTTATAGAGGTTACACCAAATGCACACTTATTTGGGTTTAGTCGAAGCTTAAACTACTCTATTCAATCAAGAATGTTACCCAAGTCCTATAAGTACATGGACCTTTCCATGGTTTTGACAAGTGTTTTATCCACGTAATCTTCCATATTTTTATGCATAATGTCATGAAAGATTGTTGTGACAACCCGTTGATAAGTAGCCCCTATATTTTTTAGTCCAAAGGGCATAAAACTCTAGCAGAAAGTGCCCCAAGCACATGTGAAGGTCATCTTTTCTTGGTCTTCTAGAGAAATCTTGGTTTTATTATATCCAGAGAAACCATCCATGAGAGAGTACATTTCATACCCAGCTATCATATCCACAATCATATCAATGTTTGGAAAAGGAAATTCATCCTTCGGACAAGCCTTGTTAAGTTCCCTGAAGTCAATATAGACTCAGATAGATTTGTTTGGCTTTGATATCAGTACAATGTTTGAAATCCACTCTGCATAATCAATAGCTCTAATGAACCCAGCTTTGAGTAGCTTTTCCAGTTCTACCTTTATGAACAAAGCAACATGAGGGTGCATTTTTCGGAGCTTTTGTTTCACTAGTTTGACACCTGGTGCAATAGAAAGGTGGTGCATAATTAGATCTGGATCTAAACCACGCATGTCTGAATAACTCCATGCAAAATTGACCTTTTTCTCTTTAAAAAACTCAGTGAATTCTTTGAGCTCTTCTATTGATAATGATTGTGCCATGAATGATGTGTGGGTGCTTTATTGTCCCAATATTCATAGGTTGTGTCAGTTCAGTCAGTACTTATGACCATTCCTAGAAGTGACTAGGTAGGATATCAAGTACCTCCTCCTTTGGCGCCTCAGAGATATTTTCACCGCCAGATGTGTCTTTTATTTTTACTATTTTGTGTTTTGAAACCGCTACAATGTGGTTTTCGCCTTCAGAACTTCTATTCTTTTTTGTTTTAATTTTATCATTGAGGTACTTGATATCCGCTTCAGTCATATTCATGCTAGGTTTGCTGGTGGAAGAAGTTACTGGTTCAAAAACATTTAGGTAATAGGATAGCGCATACTCATTGGGGAATGTAGGAAGGTTATAGGTTTTGCTTGCAATCCCCAATCAATGAGTTCAAGATGTACAAGTGGCAATAGATTGGTAGTTCAAGGTTATTCACAGTATGTCCATCTTAGACTTCGACCATTAAGTAGAGACCTAGATTAGTAGACTGTATAGATGTATTCAAATTAGTAAGAGCCCTAACGACATCATCAAAGCCCATGTCAAGAATTATAGGTTCTAGCTCGTTAGATCTAGACCATGAACCTTCACCTACCTCGAATGGAGTTACGTATATTTGCACCATATCCATATCTTTGTATTGAGTTCCCTCTGAAAGACTATCAAACTCATACTCATGAGAGTCTATTTCAGCATAGTTTACCATATCTAGGATGTAGGTGAAGTCCATCCATTGTCCCCGGTTTGGGTGAGTTCTATCTAAGAATTGTGCTATGATTAAATTTCCATTTTCTATATCATGATCTTGTTGAGATGTGGTGACCTCTATCTGATCATGAACCACTGGTGATTCCCTTGAGAGATTCTCTTTAGTAGCATTGATTTGTGGTGTTTGTTATTCTTGTTCAAAGAGGAGAGATAGTACACACAGAGGAATAGGATACAAATATTCATCTTCATCATTAGAATCATCCCACTTAAAAGCAGGTGTGTCACTACTTTGAATCATTGTGTCTAAATCATCTTTGTTTTGTTTTTCTTCATCTAGATAGATCTTGTCTTTCTTTTCTTTGTTTAGATGGGATTTTTCTTTTTGTGCCTTCTTGGATAAGAAACCTAGTCTAGTTGTGTCTTTAGATCGTCGGTATTCAATAGGGATAGGTTCCAGGAGTTCATTTTGGTTACATCTGAGGGGTCATTTTCTTGAATAACCCATTCATCGAGCCAATTCATACCCCACTCCATATGTCTCTTGGGATATTTCACAATGTTTTACTTCATTGTTCTCAGGCTCTCTATATAGTCATTCCAAAATGGTATGTTCTTCTTTCTCATCTTCTAATAGTACAGTTGCTTCAACAAAACCACCATCGTAGATTACTCTATATGGTGTCTTGAATGGTTCCATCTCTTCTTAAGGTCTCCAGTAGGACCTAGGTGATGGTAGAAGAGATGTTATTGATAGGACTGGTTTGACTATGTATCCACCCATACCAGTGTCCTTTATTTTCAACTTCTTTTCCATTTCTTTCATTAAGTTGTTGGTTGAATATGAAGCCTCTCTGTTGTGGGGGATGAGAGTATCTTCTGCCTGTCATAGTGCATTGTATGCATAGTTGTTGTCTGCAGGAATGTTGACTTCAACATCATTGAATGGAAACTTGATGCACTGACGGTAGGTGGATGGGACAACTTGCATTTCATGAATCTAGGGTCTTCCCAATAAGATATTATAAGCCAATGAAAGATCTAGCACCTAGAAAGTGACATCCATTTCTATGGGACCTACTCTGATAGGGAGATTTACAAGACCTTTGGAAGATCTCTCTTGTTCATCATATACCGTTATAGTGATTTTCTTCTTTGGGTCAATGGCATATTCTAAAATTCCCAGTTGTTCAATTATCTTGTATGTATAGATGTTCAACACTGTGCCTCCATCTATCAAGACCCGTTTGACATGATTTTTATAGATCATGACTTAAATGTGCAAGGGAATATTATGCGGGTGACTCAAATAGTTATCATTTTCCTCTAAAAATAATATATAGTGCGGTGAAGTCAAATGACCCACCATAGATTGAAATTGATCCACATCCAAGCCTTTGGGGACATTGGAGGTTGATAAGTCTTAATCTAAAATCTCTCTGTGAGCCAGAGAGAATTTGAGAAATTCAAAGATCAAAATCTGGGCTTTTGTTCTTTGCAATTTCTTGACAATGCTATAATCCGCAACATGGGATGAAGCTAGTTGTTTATACTATGACACCTTGGAGGCACTCACAGTTGGTTGTTTGTTGGTTGGCACCCACTGTTTGGATTTTGTTGGCTGGTTTTGAGATGAGGAAGGGTTGGAAGATCCTCCCCTGCCTAAGGTGACCTTTGCTTGCGCTAGAATCACAGAGATGGCCATTCTAGACTCTTTCTTATCATTTTTTACAATGATGATGTTACAATACTTGGGAGACTGGTTCAACCATGTGGATGACCTTATCATCCTGGGTGTTGTACGTATGAATGATCCTAGCACCCTATTTAAAAGTTTCCACTTTCTCATATTGAGGTAAGGGATTCTTGAATGCCTTATGATCAGTGTTCATAACATGCTTGTGAACTGTGATTGTTTCATTATCAATGAGGTATTGGATCTCATGTTTTAATCTCATATAGTTCTCCATTGTATGTCCTTTATTTTTGTGGAATGTATAGTAATGATTGTCTCTCCACCATTGAGGTTTTATCTCTGGTTTTTATGGTTTGGATTTATCTGGCAACGCGATTAGTTTTTTTTATAGTAGAGTCTTGAGAGCTTACTCATAAGATTCTCCCTAAGGATCGAAATCCCTCTTGTGTTTAACCCAAGGTTTTTCTTTCATGAGGTTTCTAGCCCCTTTGGAGGGAGTCTTCATGGTGTTTTCAGTATCTTTTAGGGATTTTGAGCCACTCGTTAAGTTGAATACTGTTGGTTTTGGTTGACGAGCAACATGATTGACTACTCCATCATTCATCACATGCTTTTTTTTATTCTAGTTTTACTTTTATCTTTAGAACTAGAATTAAATTTGGTTTCTTTTGAAAGGGCAATCTCACCCTTCTTGACAAGCATGGTTTCAATCCTCAGTTCACTCTTCACAAGTTGATCAAAAGAAGCTAGATCTTACATCTGAACGGGATAATTTTACTCTTCGAGTAGTACGTTGTTAAATATATTCATCTTTTCAAACTCAAGAATGAATCACGAATATCTAGAAAATGCTCTTCTCCATCGCTAAAGAAAATTCAAGAATGATTCTCCTATTTTCTATTGAATATTGCATAGTTCAATCATAGATACAAGATGTTGTCTATTGTATGAAAACTATTATAAAAATAGATTCATCAATTCATCAAAAGCTTTTATTACAGTGGAAAACTTTGAAAACCACTCCATAGCTTGACCACATAAACTTTGGGGAAAGAGAAGCATGAGATATGCCTGATCATGCATAAACTCTATACATAGGGCACAAAATTTTGGAATGTGATCTTATGGATCAGAATGACCATCATACTTGTCAACTCTAGGGATTTGTACTCCGCTTAGAAATAGAGGTAAGTGTAAGTACTTGTCGAAAGGAAATGGACAAATGGTGTCCATAGAGAATTTTGTCATTGGTTTCTCTTTTTCCTATTTCATTTCTTGCATATCAATTTGCAAAGCTTGGATTTGCTTGGTCAAAAGTGTCATAGGAGTTTCCTCCACTCTAGCAATGATATCTTCCACTCTATAATGAGAGGTAATTTGGAATCCTTATTGATCTAGTTCTAAAAAGTATTGTTCTTTATCTCTTTTCATGATAGCCTTCATCACCTTGAAGAATGCTTGGTATTGTAGACATTTGTTAAATTTTTCCTCAAGATCTTCAGGATCATTAAAATTTGGTAGAATTTCAGAGTCATGAATATTTTTTTCCACACATTGTTGGTTCTGGTAGTTTGTCACAAGGAGGGACTGAATCGTGTGTAGTGTTTAATTGTTCCTCAAACAGAGGGTTTTTGATAAGTGGGGGACATTGTCCTTTCATGTAGAGTGCTCTAAAAGAACTCCTAGTCCATACTGGCATTAACCACTTGATTCAAATAACTAGTGCTGAGGTGATGCCTAAAGTGATGACTAAGTCCAAGCCCTAAAAAGACAAAGAGATAATGTCCAACTGAAAGTGAGATAGAAATGACTCCGATCTTGAGTCAAGGTTAATGAACCTGCTCTCGCAACTCAGGATAAGTACAACACAGACAAAGATGATTAATTCAAAACCAATAACAGGTCACTTGGACTAGCACAATAAAATTAGACCTCAAGATAGCAAATGGGTCAGGCTGTCAATAGATTGCAGCCAAAGACAAACTAATAGTAATGATGTGAAAGCATAGATTTGAGAGAATCTGAACAGAACCAACATAGCGAGTGAAAAATCAAACCAGATGACCAAAATAACAAAATTCCCAAGATTTTGACACGGGATATAGAGTTCGCATATGATTATGTATTGTGTTTAATACGAGTAACACACTGATATCGTACAGAATCAGTGTTAGAAAACAAAATGACCGAGTCTCGTATAAGCACGGGATTGACCTGATACGAGTAATGGGTCTCTGTGATATGAGAAACTAGTGAGAATGATCCTGACTCATATGAGCCAGGATACAAACTTGTACGAGAATGTACATTTCAACACCTATAAAGTGTAATTTTTTAATCGTTGATCATTTCATTGTTTGTTTTGGTTTTTTCACTCACATCAGACATATCATGAAGAGCTTACAAAATCAAGTACAACAATCAAACCCTATGCCTAGGTGGCTAGAAATGGACAATAATTGTTTGAATCCTCTTACGATAAAATACCACATTCAAGTCGGATAGTTAGAAGCTTGGCAGCACTGGATCCCCTCTATGACACACACTTCTTGGGCCTACCAAGCTTCAAATTTCTCAAGATCCGTAGATCCTGATAAATTTACTCTCTAAACAAGAGGGGTACATGAGAGGTTTCTTAGGCATGTGCATCTCACAATGCTCGTATCAACAAGTAGAAAGGATTTTACTTGTTGATACGGGCGGTGTCCCCTAACCATAAAAACATCAGATATAACTCGGTTGACACATGATTTAACAAGGAAACCCAATTTGGGAAAAAGCTCTATGGGAATTGTAACCCACAATAAAAGTGTACCCTTCTAAAGTACACTCGGTTAAGAACTTATCCTGTTAAATATTACAAACACATTTGCTAAATGTGACCCTAATAGGGTATTAACCTTAGATCTATTAAGATCTTCACCCTATTAGGAGTGACCTTGTTAGAGGTCTTTAAACACTCTTTTGGAATGTCACTTGAGCCTATGTTTTACAAACAGGATGGTTAAATCCACTCAGTTAAGAGATTTCTCTGTTACAAATATTAATAAGCAACAATAAACTTTGATATGTAAATATAGCAACCTTTATGCTCAATTGAATATTGGCATCTCATACTCCATTTATCTCTTTCTTCAATCTATCTTTCTCTATTCTGCTCAGTAAATGTTGTTCTTCAGCTTCTCCTCCTTCTCTATTCAATTTTCCAGCAGCCCTTCACTTTATATAATTCTCATTCCTTATATATACATAATTTTTCCTCTTAATCTCCTTAATTTGATTTTCCTTCATTTGCGCTCTATCATTCGATCATCTTCTTCATATTTCTCAAATCGGTAAACTATTTCATTTTTACCTTGGAACTTGTAACTTTTATTGGAACTTACATACTTTTGTTTAACCGCTTGATCTTTGCCTTAGATCTTCTCATTGAATTTTCCCATTCATAGATCTTGTAACAAAATTTATTTAATTCATTTCCTCATCCATCTCATCATCGCTTCACATTAAATTTGATTTCATCATCATTTAATATCAGTAACTACACTTGGTAAAACTTTCTTTGCAACTCGGTAACTGACTTCATTCATTGAACGGTGTCAACTCATCTTCGGTGCTTGGTGCTAGGTTGTTGGAATTATATTGAGATGTTGTACTGAGAGGGGAGGGGTGAATCAGTACCTCTAAAACTTTTCTTGGTTAGCCCATTAACCCTTAATCATTAGTTTGTAAATTATCTTATCTAACTGTTCATCTTTCTTTATGTATATGCAATCATATCATAAATTCCTTAAGTATGTAACCATAACAGAAAAAATTCATGAAAATAGATAACACATGACACAATATATGATATCATAGAAAACTCATGTTAGGAAGTAAAAACTAAGGTGGGGATTGTTACCCACAAGACTTCACTATCTGCAGATAAGAAGGGGTCGGTTAAGGCTTATAATTGGTCACTTCTAATGACCTACCCTGTTAGCAGTATTATAGTGGAGACCTGTTAAGATCTACTTCATTTGAAGCTTTAGCAACACTGTTAAGTGTGCACTCTATTAAAAGATTTGGAAAGAACGGTTAAGTCCACCTTCTACAAAAGGATTTTAGATGTGATGCACTTGTTAGAATGCAACCACATAAGTCTTTGATCTGATGATATATGCAATCTTCAATTATTGATAACAGATCCAATTAAGCTTCTTACATATAAGTAATCATCCTTCTATGATTGAATAATACCTTTATCTGCTCGTCGGTAGCCTCTGTGTGTTCTTAATAACTGATGTATTATGTTTCTGACCTTTGCATGAATTCTGCCTTCTGCTCCTTAGATGCTCTTCGTGGATATCAACAATAATGAATTCATGTTCTCACAATTGAGTTTGAACATCTATTTATACTAAATTAGGCTCAATTCATGATTCATGCAACGCAAGTTAACCCTAGATCCAAGGTTTACAACTTGACCTTGATCTTTAGTTAGATATGTTTTAGATCTATTAAGATGCATTAAAACATTTACATAAAGCTTGCTTGACCCTCAAGTTATGATTTAAAACAAATAAAAAC